>JAVIAB010000156.1:76342677-76942677 GCA_032433765.1 Megaustenia siamemsis | reverse complement strand
GGCACTGAGTTGACTGGTAAGTCTTGTCTGAGCTCGATTGAGGGGAATTTCTCTTTGATTTCACGTGAATCAAATCTTCCTATGCAGTGAGCACAAAGAGACCACGGTTACTCGTTCGACACAGAACACCACTACCAGTGCTGGTCGGATAATGAAAGTCAGAGGTCGTCTAAGGGTTAAAGGTAAGCAGGGAGCTAGGAAATGTCGACTTTTTGAATGAAACGCTGGGACTAAACAAACAAGGGACGAATAGAAGAATAGGAGAATAAAAATAACAGAATGCACGAACGGATCAAAAGAATAGAATACACATGTTGAAGATATCTGTTGAAGGAAACTAGTGCTGCAGTAAGAAAATGGAAACTTGAGGTGGGTGGGATAGACTCAAACCATGTAAAAACCGATTAATAATAGAATACTGAGAAGTACAAGGTACGCATCCCTCAGCCAGAAGAGAAGATTATCTACAGCTGGTGCACTTATTCAACAATTTACCTTTCTTTTTTTAGCGTAGCAAATCAACCAGAGTTCATCTGTTATAATAGCTAGTAACATGTGATCATCTGCTATAATAGCTAGTAAAATGAGATCATCTGTTATAATAGCTAGCAACATGAGATATTATAATAGCTAGTAACACGAGATAAAATCTTATAATAGCAAGTAACATTTGATCATCTGTTATAATAGCTAGTAACATTTGATCATCTGTTATAATAGCTACGCAACGTGAAATCATCTGTTATAATAGCTACGTAACATGAGATCATCTGTTATAATAGCTACGTAACATGAGATCATCTGTTATAATAGCTTATAGCTACGTAACATTTGATCATCTGTTATAATAGCTACGCAACGTGAAATCATCTGTTATAATAGCTACGTAACATGAGATCATTTGTTGTAATAGCTACGCAACGTGAAATCATCTGTTATAATAGCTACCTAACATGAAATTATCATGTTATATAGCTACGTAACATGAGATCATCTGTTATAATAGCTACGTAACACGAGATAATTTGTTATAATAGCTACGTAACACGAGATCATCTGTTATAATAGCTACGTAACACGAGATCATCTGTTATAATAGCTACGTAACACGAGATCATCTGTTATAATAGCTACGTAACACGAGATAATTTGTTACAAAAGCTACGTAACACGAGATCATCTATTATAATAGCTACGAACAATGCGATCATGTGTTATTATGTGGAGCTGCTGGCGTTAAGGTCAGCAAACCAAAACTGGTCAAGGCATTACTTCATTTATGGTGCTCCCGAAAACAGGCTAAAAGAGGAAGCCAGGGGTCCTAAAATAGGCACTGACGACGAAGTCGAACGCTTCGGGACACAAGCCGTAACAAAAATAACAGTTTCGTTAATTAAAGAGCAGGAGGAACACATCTCTCAAGTCGAATAAAGAAGCGCTGAAAATGAGAGAAAAGAAAAGAATTCAAAACTGATCGTGGACAGTGGTTAACTTCAATGAAACATTCAAAGTAATAATGGCGGCAGACTTCAAACACGATTTGTATTTGTGGCATTGTTGTCAATTTGGGAGAATGTCTCGGGCGAAAAGCAGAGATTAGTCAAACCATTGAACATTGTTTATGTCCGTGCTGACCGGACATTAGCAGGAAACACAGTCTGAAGCACAAATACACGCAGCTTCATCATCATTAAGTGCCATGCCTGCTGGCGTAGAAGATCATGTCTCTCCAAAATACTCGATCTCGACAGTTATTTATCATTTCTGTTTTTAACCTTCTCCCGAGCCATTCTCTTAAGCTGTCTGGTATCTTTTCTCTTTGCTATCCTATTTATCTTCATCCCTCAATTTTTCCAACTGTCACAATATATTCCAACTGTTTCCTTCTCATTACATGGCCAAAAATGATGCTAGTATCTTCCGAATATTGAAAATTAGCTATCCATTTGCTTTTGTCTCTTTCAGAACCTCTTCATTACTTTTCTTAACTGTCCATGGTATTGTCAACATTCTTCTGTAAAACCACAATTCTACTGCCTCCAGTGAGTTTCCTGTCTGTTGTTCTATTGTCCATGCTTCACATCCACATGTTAAGATTGGTCCTACATAACATTTAAGAACTCTATTTCTAGTTTCTATTGCAAAAAAATGGATTGCACAGTAGCTTCCTAATTTTTCGGAAAACTGCTTTTGTCTGAGCCATTGTACAACTCACCTCTGTTGTACATCTTCCATCTGACGTTAACATTGTCCCCAGGTATTTAAATTCATTAACCTGTTTTAATATTGTTCCATTTGTCCTTATTGTGTATTGCAGTGAAGATGCAGGCACATTCATTAAAAAAAAGAGACTACAGGGTAAAAGAAAAGAAAACAACAATTCCTAGGGGCGCTGAAAAATCCATAGTCAACAATGACTTGACGGAGGAAACTATATAGTCAACTACGACTGACGGAGGCAACTATAGTCAACTACGACTGACGGAGGCAACTATAGTCAACTACGACTGACGGAGGCAACTATAGTCAACTACGACTGACGGAGGCAACTATAGTCAACTACGACTGACGGAGGCAACTATAGTCAACTACGACTGACGGAGGCAACTATAGTCACCTATGACTCACGGAGGCAACTATAGTCACCTATGACTCACAGAGGCAGCTATAGTCACCTATGACTGACGGAGGCAACTATAGTCAACTATGACTGACGGAGGCAACTATAGTCAACTATGACTGACGGAGGCAACTATAGTCAACTATGACTGACGGAGGCAACTATAGTCAACTACGACTGACGGAGGCAGCTATAGTCAACTACGACTGACAGATGCAACTATAGTCAGCTATGACTGACGATGGCAACTAGTGTCAACTACGACTGACAGAGGCAACTATAGTCAACTATGACTGACGGAGGAAACTATTACTACATCTGTGCACATATGACATCACAACGCTTTGGACAATCGAATAGCGGCGCAAATACAAACAATACGAGTTTCGTGTTTCTTTATCCACGTGAACAATTTTGGCATAAGCTAGCTCTGACAGCCTCAGCCATGACGGATCAGATCTGACACCATGCAACATTATAACCCAATAGATGTCCTACTATAACATGAAGTTTTATGCATTAAAACTGTGCCAGTAGATCACTTGTACAAATGTGTTCCTATGACGTGTCTCCACCACAAAGCTCGCATCTGAAAGACCGGATGTAGTGGTGGCAATGCGCCAGGGATCACTCAAACTTGACAAATCAACAGGTCGAGACCGGGGAAAGAAAATAAAACATGTTGAAATCGGATGCACTGGTCTACTTGCCTAACAAGTACTACGTCATTCTCGCCATGTGGACATGATAGAACAGATAACAAACGATGAAGTTTGAAAACGGAAAATAAAACAACGGAAAATAAAACAACGGAAAATAAAACAACGGAAAATAAAACAACGGAAAATAAAACAACGGAAAATAAAACAACGGAAAATAAAAAGCGAACTGCTGAACACAATTAAGACAAGACAAATTACATTTTTGGGGCATGTTAAAAGACACAACAGCCTACTAAAAGTAATATTGGAAGGAAAAATACAAGGCAAAAGAGGCAGAGGCAGACCAAGACTAACATGGACGAGTAACATCAAAAGATGGACAAGTCAATCTATGTCAGCCTGCACCATCAAAGCAAGAAACAGAGTAGAATGGCGATCCATGGTAGCCAACCTTCGTTGCGGAGAGGGCACACGATGATGATGATGATGGACATGATAGATTCTACTTTCACTGACTGTTCATTCCGTCATCTTTTCTTACTTTCTTTACTTCCCGTGATCTTTTATTGTTTTCTCCTCTCACAAGAGTTCCAACTCAAGCCAAGATGGCACCTGCTAAAACAATGGTATTATTTTAGTTCTGGAGTTTCTGACGTGCCCTCGTCTGTGTGCGACATGGCAGTTTGTTTGCCTCTCTCGTGTTATTGTTTACGTGTCAGATTAGAATTGATTGTCTCAGCAGATCTTTCACTTGTTCTCATTGATCACAAGACAGGAGAAGTCATCTTTGGATATCACGTGGTATCACATTACTGTAATTACCCACACAACACACCACACTATTTTTGTGAATGTTTCAATTATTTGAACGTAGTTTCAGCCTAGCATGACGATCTCAGGACGATCCAGTTGAAGAGAAAAGAAAAGACAACTAGTTCATTGATTTTCATCATCATCAAGTGCCAAGCCTGCTGGTGCAGGTGATCATGTCTCCCCACAAATTTCGATATCGTCAGTTATTTATCATTTCTGTTTTTGACCTTCTGCCGAGCCATTCTCTTAAGCTGTCTGGTATCTTTTCTCTTTGCTTCCCTTTATATCTTTGTCCATCAATTTTCCCACTTGATACAATATATTCCAGTTGTTCTCCTCTCATTACATGGCCAAAAAATGATGATTGTCTCTTCCTAATATTGGAAATTAGCTCTCTTTTTGCTTTGGCCTCTTCCAGAACGTTTTCGACTATTTTTAGATGTCCGTGGTACTCTCAACATTCTTCTGTAAAACAACATTTCTACAGCCTCCAGTGATTTTTTTTGTCTGTTGTCCTAATGTCCATGATTCACATCCATATGTTAAGACTGGCTCTACATAACATTTAAGAATTTTTTTTCTTGTTTCTATTGGTAAAAATGGATTGCACGGAATCTTCCTCATCTTTTGGAAGGCTGCTTTTGCTTGAGGCATAAGCCACAAAATTTAGGAATGTAATAACAACGATGGAAAACACTGGCCTCCTCACACGCAGACGCTTTGAAGTAGTTTTGTAAAGTTGAATACTTTACGTATCTACAACATTCACGGCATTTTTTTATCTTTCCGTTCGTTTTGTTTTTTTTACAAAAAAATATCCATCTCTTTATTGAGCAAAGTCTTGCAATCACTTCCCCACCTTGCCACACAAGCAAAAAGCAGAATAAAACTCAGGTCATTATAGATGCATAATCGTCACCAGCACAGCTTGTAGCGACTGCACTGAGCATGCGGCCTTAATGTTCCCGCCAAATAGGTAACCCACCGACACCCCATAAATATAACATTTTAGAAAAGGGTAATTAAAGATTTTATAGAAATCTCAAAATTGTTGGTGGAGACAGTTTCCTGTCTTGTAACTGATGAAGTTCATTGGACAACAAAGAGGACATCGCCAAGTTTGTTCTTTGTTCCTTAGAGAAGAGGATGGGTGGATACTTCAGTTTCTATTGAGAGATTGAGGAGACTAGAGGGGGACAAGTGGTCTGGTCCATCTGGAGAGTTTAGTGGGAAAAGCAGATGTATCTATAATCTACAAAAGTAGATGTATCTATAATCTACAAAAGTAGATGTATCTATAATCAACAAAAGCAGATGTATCTATAATCTACAAAAGTAGATGTATCTATAATCAACAAAAGTAGATGTATCTATAATCTACAAAAGCAGATGTATCTATAATCAACAAAAGCAGATGTATCTATAATCAACAAAAGCAGATGTATCTATAATCTACAAAAGCAGATGTATCTATAATCTACAAAAGTAGATGTATCTATAATCAGCTAAAGCAGATGTATCTATAATCTACAAAAGCAGATGTATCTATAATCTACAAAAGCAGATGTATCTATAATCTACAAAAGTAGATGTATCTATAATCTACAAAAGTAGATGTATCTATAATCAGCTAAAGCAGATGTATCTATAATCAACAAAAGTAGATGTATCTATAATCTACAAAAGTAGATGTATCTATAATCTACAAAAGTAGATGTATCTATAATCAACAAAAGTAGATGTATCTATAATCTACAAAAGTAGATGTATCTATAATCAGCTAAAGCAGATGTATCTATAATCTACAAAAGTAGATGTATCTATAATCTACAAAAGCAGATGTATCTATAATCAACAAAAGTAGATGTATCTATAATCAGCTAAAGCAGATGTATCTATAATCAACAAAAGTAGATGTATCTATAATCAACAAAAGTAGATGTATCTATAATCAACAAAAGCAGATGTATCTATAATCAACAAAAGTAGATGTATCTATAATCTACAAAAGTAGATGTATCTATAATCTACAAAAGCAGATGTATCTATAATCAACAAAAGTAGATGTATCTATAATCAGCTAAAGCAGATGTATCTATAATCAACAAAAGTAGATGTATCTATAATCAACAAAGTAGATGTATCTATAATCAACAAAAGCAGATGTATCTATAATCAACAAAAGCAGATGTATCTATAATCTACAAAAGTAGATGTATCTATAATCAACAAAAGCAGATGTATCTATAATCAACAAAAGCAGATGTATCTATAATCTACAAAAGTAGATGTATCTATAATCTACAAAGCAGATGTATCTATAATCAACAAAAGCAGATGTATCTATAATCTACAAAAGTAGATGTATCTATAATCAGCTAAAGCAGATGTATCTATAATCAACAAAAGCATATGCATCTATTATCAACAAAAGTAGATGTATCTATAAACAACAAAAGCAGATGTATCTATAATCAACAAAAGCAGATGCATCTATAATCAGCTAAAGCAGATGTATCTCTAATCAACAAAAGCAGATGCATCTATAATCAGCTAAAGCAGATGTATCTATAATAAACAAAAGTAGATGCATCTATAATCAGCTAAAGCAGATGTATCTATAATCAACAAAAATGGATGCATCTATAATCAGCTAAAGCAGATGTATCTATAATCAACAAAAGTAGATGTATCTATAATCAGCTAAAGCAGATGTATCTATAATCAACAAAAGTAGATGCATCTATAATCAGCTAAAACAGATGTATCTATAATCAACAAAAGTAGATGCATCTATAATCAGCTAAAGCAGATGTATCTATAATCAACAAAAGTAGATGTATCTATAATCAGCTAAAGCAGATGTATCTATAATCAACACCTGACAGGAACAATCAATCTGTTTACGCTTCGGGAAAATCTGGGACTGGCGGTGGAGAGGATTTGGGGATGCTCTAACTTTAAAGAAACTAATTCCATGAATAGAATAGAATAGAACAGAATTAGAAAACAAAATAGCTTTTTGAAAATCTATAAACTGTACAATTTTTGTTGTTGTAAAGATCCGTGTGAGCTGTAGTTGTGAATATTGACAGTAGAGCGTCTGAAATTTGAACTAAAGGGCGTGATCTTCTGTTCGTTAGAGGAGCTTCTGTAGCTTCGACATAGAAATCTCCAACAAGAGAAAGATAAAATCAGACGAAGTGAAGAGAAATTGCTTGATGTTGTGATGGTTATGTCCAGAGATTACCCGCTTACCTTAGGAATATTGGAAACTTCCTCTTCGTCCCTTCCTCATTTGCCTTTCAGCGTCGCGCGGAGGTATAATTTGCTAGCTTTTGCTCTCCTGTTGGCCACTGCTGGTGTTATGTGTTCTAGTGTTTTAAATATTTTACCAATCAATCTTTTTCGTGGTCGATCCTTGAGTCTGGTGTTGTCAAGCAATCTTTATTGAAGGCATTTTGAGTTGTGTTTTGGTCATTCTTTCTTATCACGTGGCCAAACCATTTTATCTGATGGTTCTTTATGTATTCCTAGTTTGTTTATCAGTTCGTCATTTCTGATCTTATCTCTCAGACTGTTTCCTGTCATGCGTCTAACACAATTCATCTCGGTAGTGGTTACTTTTCTTGATGTTCATAAACGTAGAGTCCAGGTCTGGCATTGGTAGCACAACGTTGGGATGAAGATTGTGTTGTAGAGTGCCCGTTTTGACTAAGGGTTACACTATATTTGACATGCAATACAAATAACTACACTTATTCTACACAACACCTCTGGTTGGAACCTACTGTCTTTACCCGGTCGTAAACGACGGCATGTTTCAACTTGCTACACTTGCTGACATGTTTCAACTTGCTACACTTGTTGACAGGTTTCAACTTGCTACACTTGCTGACATATTTCAACTCGCTACACTTGCTGACATGTTTCAACTTGCTACACTTGCTGACATGTTTCAACTCGCTACACTTGCTGACATGTTTCAACTTGCTACACTTGCTGACATGTTTCAACTCGCTACACTTGCTGACATGTTTCAACTCGCTACACTTGCTGACAGGTTTCAACTCGCTACACTTGCTGACATGTTTCAACTTGCTACACTTGCTGACATGTTTCAACTCGCTACACTTGCTGACATGTTTCAACTCGCTACACTTGCTGACATGTTTCAACTCGCTACACTTGCTGACAGGTTTCAACTTGCTACACTTGCTGACAGGTTTCAACTCGCTACACTTGCTACACTTGCTACACTTGCTGACAGGTTTCATGTTTTCGATGTTCTCATGTTTAGGTCTCCTGAAGCATTTATGTGAAGGGCTTCACAAGCTTCCTGTGTATTTCCTATATGAAGTTTGCTGCACATGATAATGATGCCCAAAACAAAAGCCAGACAGTTCACCTCATATTTCGTTGCGTAGATCTCGCGATAACCGCCAGAAAACGTGAACTGACGTGATCTTGATCCTAGTCGTCGATTGGGCTTGTAATGTTTTTCTCTTTCCATGTATCTCTATTCTGGAAGAAATGTTCGATTTTATCTAATTCTATGCCTGCCAACTTTGCTTCTCTTATAAGTGTTCTTTTCAGTATCTTTCTGCATCTTCCTCTTTTTCAGTATCCAGATGTTTCCCATAGAAGAACCTGTTTTGAAATTGTACTCTTGCACTCTTCAGCACATGTCCATCTTCTCCGCCTTATTATAGATGAGATCATTGGTTGCATGGCCATTTCTCTTATCTCTATATTACTTTTGAATTCATTCCCCTGTACACAGAGAATACAAGTAATGGGGATATGTGTATCTCGCACATCCGGTTTCGCTAAATTCAGTTGCTGATAAAGTTAAATTAGAGAAGTTTAACGTGAGCAACAATAGTAAACATGGGAAGACAATATAAACAAATAGACAGGATTTGACTTTGGTAGCTAATACAAGCAACTGTAAAAAGATGAGCTGTGCAAGCATCCATTAATGTTGCTCCGTGATCGGTACAGGAAGGAAGGGAGAAAGAAAGACAAATATCCCGCGAAAGTGGTTTTTTTTTCCATGAAATGTGACGTCATTGACAATTAAAAAGAGATTACAGTCGTGCTGGAGCTGTATTTGTACATGAGTGCCACGTCATCGATCAGAGTTATTTTGGGCTCAACTAACTCACCCTTACCAATATTTGTTTGGTAATTTGTGTTATTATGCTGTAAACAAGACACTAACATTGTCACGGCACACTTGCGCAAGGCAGATGTCATAGTGCACTCGAACCGGCAATTGTCACGGATCACATGAAGAGGCAATTGTCACTTCCCACCAAAACCTTTTCAAGAACAGATCTTTTCATTAAAATCTATGTAAATATTTTGTTACAAATTCAACAGCTAAAATCTATAAAAATATTTTGTTTACAAATTCAACAGCTAAAATCTATAAAAATATTTTGTTACAAATTCAACAGCTAAAATCTATAAAAATATTTTGTTACAAATTCAACAGCTAAAATCTATAAAAATATTTTGTTACAAATTCAACAGTTAAAATCTATATCAATATTTTGTTACAAATTCAACAGGTAAAATCTATATCAATATTTTGTTACAAATTCAACAGCTAAAATCTATATAAACATTTTGTTTACAAATTAAACAGCTAAAATCTGTATCAATATTTTGTTACAAATTCAACAGCTAAAAATCTATGTAAATATTTTATTTGCAAATTCAACAGCAAAAATCTATAAAAATATTTTGTTTACAAATTAAACAGCTAAAATCTGTATCAATATTTTGTTACAAATTCAACAGCTAAAAATCTATGTAAATATTTTGTTTGCAAATTCAACAGCTAAAATCTATAAAAAAAATATTTTGTTACAAATTCAACAGCAAAAATTCATGATTAGGATGTAGAAAAGATTGTAGAAGGAATAGAGCATCAGAAGTAGCCTAGTCGAGCAAGACTTCCGACACATTAATCTCTCGTCACGGAATCGTGACCAACGTGAATCGAGCCCATCAGGTCATTACTTTATATTGCCAGCATCTAGTTGCATTCAGAGCCTGACATATCGCGGAAAGTCTTGACGACTATATATATATATATATAAAAGTAAAGTACCCCCGTTACGCCAAGTGGCGTATATGGAATATGGTGTTAGTGACCATACATTTTACAGACCTTCGGCACATGATTTTTGGGGTAATGTGGTCGGTATTAACGGCCGTGCCGCTTCACTTTCCCAGAAAAAAATCCGGTACCCATTAAAGGCTGGTGAACCCGGAAGCCATCGGTTGGGATCGAACCCTACCTCTTGTCCTTTGTAGTCCAGTTCACTAATCACTGAACTATCGCGGCTCCCATATATATATATATATATATATATATATATGTATGTATATATATATATATGTATATTAAAAAGCCAACCCAGAGAGAGACACTGAGAAGACGATTGATCAGAAAGGCAAGAACAGCACCAATCGGTTCCCTCAATGAGATAGAGTAGCTTGCACAGAACAGAGACAAATGGCGAGATTTGGTAAAAGATCTTTACAAGGATTGAAAACTGCTAGAATAAAAATTTAGATAAGAGAAAGAGTATCTGGGTCTATGCCCCATGGGTCGGGTACGGCTAGAAAGGTCAATATATATGGACATGAGTAAATGAGGGTGTCAGAACAGAGGGCAGAACTGATTCAGTTCACTACCAGAAAACAAATAACCGAGGAAAACACTTCGTATGTCATGGAATGAGTTCACGTCTAGAGCAGAAATAAGAGAAATAACAAACAACCTGAGTTTTCACTACTGCTGTAGATAGTAAACAAATAGTTCACAGACAGTGGCAGGAAACCGCGACAGTGGCAGGAAACCGCGATTGTTCAGTTATTGACTCGTTAATATTCAAATGTGTTCTAAATTCATCATCCTGCTGTGCCACATCGAAGGTTGGCTAACACAGAGCACCGTTTCACCATGTCTCTTGCCTTTATAGTGGAATGCTGTCATAGATTCTCCATTCCATCTTTTGATGTTGTTTAGTCCTTGTCTGCCTCGTTTACCTTATATTTTTTTATGAAAAATATTTTCTGCGGGTTATTGTGTCTCTTTATATGTTATAACATTAATGTATTTTTTTCGGATAATGTTAAATATTTCTTTCCCCTTTTCCACCTGTTTCAAAACTATTACAGTAAAGTCTCGATTATGCGGTACTCAATAATCCGGAATTCTCAATTTAACGGACTTTTTTTTTTTTTTTAATTATTATAGGGAGAAAGCTTGAATCATGTTTTGTTCAGTTAAATTAAATGCCTTTATCCAGAAATCGAAAACGCTACAACACGGTTTGTGCGCTGCGCTTACTTCTACAGGCTCTATCATTACACAATATTGCGTTTACAATAGTGTATTTACAGTAATATACTTCAAATAGGAGCGAACATATTTGATTCAATCCAGACATTGTGTCTCCAAATATTCCAAGTAAAAGCGACAGACAGTCTATATCTTCACTTTTCCCCCGACTAAATGTTTTTGTCGGGAAATCTTAGTCGTGCCAAAAACACTTATCTACATGATTTTACAAATTTGCTTAATTTTCTCATAGCCTGCTTTAGATCTAAAGTTGGTCATGAATTTGTCAAAAATATGGCGTTTGACAGTCTGACCGAACATTAGAAGCAGAAGTATTGTTTGTGAAAATTGAAGAGCCCATAACTTTGATGATTATAAATCAAAGGTTGAGCAGCCGGCGTGCAGTGACATAGAGATGGTGAGAAGAAAGGGGGAGGGGTTCAAAAATTACCGACTGGAAATTCAAAAAGAGTAAGATACAGAGTTTGACGTTAGTTTGTCTCAGACATTTGTGCAAGCTGAAATTCGTTCCATCAGTATAAATTATACATGATATGCTATAAACGCATGTGTGCATACTTTTTAACGGAATACATTTTTGTGTTAAATAATGGCCTCGCGAGTGCAAACCACACCTCAATTTCCCGCAAAGGTAAACGCAAGCGAACTGTATTGACACTGAACCAGAAGATTGAAATCGCTAGTAGACTTGAAAAAGGCGTTAATCGCAACGTTTTGATGACTGAATTTGGCATAGCCTCTTCAACATTATATGACATACGAAATCAAAAAGATGAGTTGTTTAAGTTTGCGTCGGAGTCTGAAAGCAGCAACAATATACACCAGAGACGAAGTATGAAACGGCCAAAATTTGAAAAACTCGACGACGTCCTTTATGTGTGGTTTTTAGAAAGAAGAAGAAAAGGAATGCCAATATCAGGACCCATGTTGATAGAGAAAGCTAGTGAATGTCACACGAATTTAAATATTTCTGAGCATTGCAATTTTTCAATCATGTTTTTTCATAAATTTTGAGTTTGGTTTTCTTACTCTCGATTATCCAGAAAAATTCAATTATCCAGAATGGGTTCTTCCCCGAGCATTCCGGATAATCGAGACTTTACTGTATTTGTGGTCTCCCCTGTTAATTCATAACGTCACCGTTTCAAAGACTGCGCTCCTATGTTCCCACTGTGTTTCTGCTATTCCTTCATCTTAATGTCACGCCCTCGCTCATATTTTAATCAAAACTTTAAGGGAAATATAATCTTTGCATATAATAACGTTTTGTGAATGTTGGAATATATGAGTTCATATTGAAGCATTTTTGTTCATTTCCGTGGAAAAAAATAACATTTTTAGAAACGTAACTTGAAAACAATCTATTGAGTTTTGTACATTATTATATAATTATTGTCATTATTTTAAAGTAAAAAAGAATATCTGTTGAACATTACAAGTGATCTATGCGAATGTTTGCAGGGCTGTTGTGGGAGAACTCTCTAACAGGGACAGACACCTGGAAAATCTGGTGACAGATTGTAGTATGAGTTATTGAGTTATTGGATTATTGGATTATTGGATTATTGAGTTATTGAGTTATTGGGTTATTGAATTATTGGGTTGTTGAGTTATTGAGTGACTGGGTTATTGGGTATTTGAATTATTGGGTTATTGAGTTATTGGGTTATTGAGTTATTGAATTATTGGGTTATTGAGTTATTGAGTTATTGGGTTATTGAGTTATTGGGTTATTGTGTTATTGAGTTATTGGTTTATTTAGTTATTGTGTTATTGAGTTATTAGTGGGTCATCATGAGTGCACTCCAAACATTTTCATAGTTGCTCAGATCACCTCCTCAGCAAGTCCCGCAGTGTCCAGGGGCTGACGGCTCCAGTTCTGTGTTGGTGGACAAGTCTTCTTACACGGCCACTAAGTTTCTCGTTTCTGGCAGTGCCCATCTTAACTCCCATCTCTTTCATTCAAAGAAGTGATGTGGAATCATTGTTGTAATACATGGGCAACAAAATGAGAAAAAAACACGCCACGGCAAGCAACATTCGAAGAAGTGATCATATCAGAAGATACAGGCGCAACGGAAAGAAGATATAGCCAGGATGTACAAGTAAGAGTTGTTTATTCTTTGGTAGGAACTGTCTATCCAATATTGGCAGATTCAGTCACGAGAGATGCTGGATAGTAACATTACATCGCAGATAAGACACTGATTTGTGACCGAACTGTTGACATTAAGTAGGGAAAAGTGTCAAAATATGTTGTGGTAATAAATAAATATAGTAGCCAGAACTCAACGTGACGAGCCTTCAATAAACGTTACGAGAACACCAGACCCAAGAACCGATCAAGATAAAGATGGATTGATGGAATATTAGAAACACTAGAAAATATAACAGCAGCAGAGGCGAACAGAAGAGCAAAAGACCGGAAATTATATCTCCTCTCGACGCTGAAAGGTAAATTAGGAAGAAAAGAAGAAGAAGTAGTCAGAACACAGTAAAAGCATGTTATCTTCTTATGAGGTGAAGAAACATAACATTGTAACATAACACAATATTACAGAGTAACATTTTTTAGACAAAATAATAGTCTATGAGGTAACACATTAAGGATGATACACAGAGACACAGGGTAAGCTTTGTTTATCACATACATATGTTGAACAGGAGTTTGTTTGGCCAGTATCATCTCTTTCAACATCCACGCCCCCTCATAGATCTTTTACTCAGTTGCTGTCTCCTAAGCAGTCACTTCACAAAATGTTCCAGATTTATCTGCCCTTCATACTTTTGGAAATATCTCGGGGACTCACTCTGCAGGAAGCGGAAACAGATATAAGAAATTGTAGGGAGCTTGGCAGCAGTAAGGCTATGGAAAATATGAAGTCTTCATCTACCCGGCGGGGAATTCCCAAGTGTGTTTGCAGTCTCACTCGCATTCTGAAGCTGATGCCATGTTTTTATAACTTTTTAATCTGTCAGGCATTTCGGCGGATGAACAGATTCTGCGCTTTTCTGGAATCTCCATCCCTGATGGTCTCCGTGTCAGGAAAAGGTCACTGAAATAGCAGGGGACAACAACTAGGAGCACTGCATCACGCGTAGCCATTGTGATCTCACATGTTCTATGTTTGGTGTTAGCTGTAGAAGTATATCGCTATTTAATAACTTTCAGTTTAAAGAAAATGGGATAATTTTTATTAGTTTGGCAATTTATCAAGGCATATTTCATCCCATGAATGCATAACGGACGCGAGGTGTTTGAATTTATCCGCTGATTTATTGAAATATTACTATTATTAGTTATATTATTATTATTAGTTATATTACTATTATTAGTTAAATTACTAGTATTAGTTATATTAATATTATTAGTTATATTATAATTATTAGTTATATTATTATTATTAGTTATATTACTATTAATAGTTAAATTACTATTATTAGTTATATTAATATTATTAGTTATTTTATAATTATTAGTTATATTATTATTATTATTAGTCCACGGACATAGAGACATGCTTGCACACTCAAACCTATAGCGTTATTTTACAGTTCTCGCCTTTATTTCCAGCTTTCTAAATATTTCTTTTTTTGGAATCACCAAGAAACAAAGACAAGAGGAAGACCAAAATATTATTGGAGAAACAGATGGAAGCAGAGATGAAGATGATGGGGAAGACATGGAATGATCTTAAAAGAATGGCTTGAAAAAGAACGGCTTGGAAAGTGTTTGTTGAAGACCTATCCTACACAAGGAGCTGAAAGTGTTTGTTGAAGACCTATCCTACACAGGGAGCTGAAAATGTTTGTTGAAGACATATCCTTCACAAGGAGCTGAAAGTATTTGTTGAAGACCTGTCCTTCACAGGGAGATGAAAGTGTTTGTTGAAGACCTATACTTCACAGAGAGCTGAAAGTGTTTGTTGAAGACCTATACTTCACAGAGAAATGAAAGTGTTTGTTGAAGACCTGTCCTTCACAGAGATCTGAAAGTGTTTGTTGAAGACCTGTACTTCACAGAGAGCTGAAAGTGTTTGTTGAAGACCTATACTTCACAGAGAGTTGAAAGTGTTTTTTGAAGACCTATACTTCACAGAGAGCTGAAAGTGTTTTTTGAAGACCTATACTTCACAGGGAGCTGAATGGAAGAAGAGGAAGAAGAAATCATTCTTCTTCTTTGCTTTCCTTCCCACAATATTAAAATTAGCAACTTGACCAGTTTCATTGATCCATGTAGTTGAACTCGATCACAAGCAATATCATTCCTGCTATTGGAGATTATGGCTTTTACTGAAAATTCTAGAAATGTTCCAGGTGGTTGACTGTAAGGTTTGGGGATTTTATTAAAAGTTCTATAAATGTTCCATGTGGTAGGCGATAAGATCTAGAGGACATCGTCACCTGCTCAAATGTATTGTCTTACTCTAAAGTAAAGAAGATTGGGTGGCTGAGTCGAAAACGTGTTGTGCTCTAAACCAGGAGAATGTGAGTTTGAATCTTGGTAGGCGCAACATTTTTTTTCTAACGGAATCAAATACAATCTCAGACCCGAAAACCTTGTGGCGACTGCACTGGACGAGTGGCTTTTATCCTCATACAAGTCGCACAGAGCCAGAAATGGGATAATGCCGTAGAGATAGATGCTCGTGTACTCTAAAGCAATGAGAATTTCTTGACGACAAGAGAGAGAGAGAGAGAGAGAGAGAGAGAGTATAGAGAGAGAGAGAGAGAGAGAGAGAGAGAGAGAGAGAGAGAGTATGACGTAGGCCCATTTTTGTTTGACTGACCATTGGCGCACATTACGGGTCACGTGGTTACCATTACGCTAGACTGACCTATTTTCCATGAGAAAATTCTTGGAAGCAATTTTCTGATTCTGGGTAAAACCCAAAGCGTTGCCAATCTGATAAAAACAATTGCCAATTTGGGGAACTGAACTCTGAACTTTGTGTTCTGCAAACGAGCATACTAACCACTTCGCTACGTGGTTTTGTCCTCCTAAAATGATGATGATATTTTATAATGGACAGAGAAGATAGAAGGGCAATCCTGCTTGGTGACAAATGTGATGACTTGTCCCTATATACTCCTGATTGCTGCTTCCTAAAGAGATCGCCTGTTTTATCAACGAGGGACCGTATTGTTGTACCTTTGCGTGTTCTTGTTTCATATTTCGTCTAGTCCAATCACTGCCATCTATAGTTTTACTAAAGCTTGCGGGCTGGAAGGAAATTCCGGGATCACACAAAGCTTGTGACGTTGTCAGCGATGCGAGTTATATACGACTGACGTCATTTTACCCACAACGGTTCTTGCTTGCATACCTGAGAACGTCACAAAATTTGGGTGATTCTCTTCATCCCACGGTCTTATTAGTACTATAGATAGTTGTGGTCCAAATGTCTCTATGTCTATTTTTCCTAGCTGTCAATAGGGATGATAATCATTTATTTTGAACTGTGGTACAATTGACAGTAGAGAAAACGATACGAGGAAAATAGAACTGTACAAACTTTCATTATATCTTCATTATCAGGTGTCATTCTCACTGTCGTAGTCCATTTATTAATGTCCTTAGTATTACCTATTAGTTCTACTGTTGTTCTGTCCTTAGTATTACCTATTAGCTCAACTGTTGTTCCGTCCTTAGTGTTACCTATTAGTTCTACTGTTGTTCCGTCCTTAGTGTTACCTATTAGCTCTACTGTTGTTCCGTCCTTAGTATTACCTATTAGTTCTACTGTTGTTCCGTCCTTAGTGTTACCTATTAGTTCTACTGTTGTTATGCCCTTAGTGTTACCTATTAGTTCTACTGTTGTTCTGTCCTTAGTGTTACCTATTAGTTCTACTGTTGTTATGCCCTTAGTGTTACCTATTAGTTCTACTGTTGTTCCGCCCTTAGTGTTACCTATTAGTTCTACTGTTGTTCTGTCCTTAGTGTTACCTATTAGTTCTACTGTTGTTCCGTCCTTAGTGTTACCTATTAGTTCTACTGTTGTTCTGTCCTTAGTGTTACCTATTAGCTCTACTGTTGTTCTGTCCTTAGTATTACCTATTAGTTCTACTGTTGTTCCGTCCTTAGTATTACCTATTAGTTCTACTGTTGTTCTGTCCTTAGTATTACCTATTAGTTCTACTGTTGTTCTGTCCTTAGTGTTACCTATTAGTTCTACTGTTGTTCTATCCTTAGTGTTATCTATTAGTTCTACTGTTGTTCCGTCCTTAGTATTACCTATTAGTTCTACTGTTGTTCTATCCTTAGTGTTACCCATTAGTTCTACTGTTGGTCCGTCCTCAGTGTTACCTATTAGTTCTACTGTTGTTCTGCATTTCTGTGACTAGCTATTAAACTGGTACCAACCTGTGGGACGTGATCCCCAGGGAGATTGTTAATTATTTGTTAGAAGCCACTGAGGTTACCTTCAATTATAGTCATTTTTGGCAAGAAATATCATCATCATGTGCGTTACGGTTGACGTAGGCGATCATGTCCTTCCACAATCTTCTATCCACAGTGCATGGTATTAATTATGTTGTTCATTGTTTTCCATGCCAAGACACCAGGCTATCTAGTATCTTCTCTGTTTATCCTCCGCGATTCTCTCTTTCCCTGTATTTTGACAATGATAACCAAGTATTCCAACTTTCCTCTTCTCTTGATGTGCCGGGAAAATGTTGATTGTTTCTTTTTAATGATTTATAGGAGCTTCTTTTTGTTGGCTTCATTCCGAATGTCTTCATTGATCATTTTAGCTGTTCAGGGAACGTTCAACATTCTTCTGAGAAATCCATCTCTGTATTCTCTAATCGTCTTTTAATTTGTTTGTCTACTAGCCATACTTAGTTTCCTTAGGTCTAAATAGGCTCTATATAGCACTGATGAACACTCTTTCTTACCTTTGTCTACATCCCTGGCCATGCGGGAGTACGGGGAAATAAAAGAGCGGACAGGTTGGCTTGCTGCGCTGTCGTTGAGGACGGTCAACCAATGGGTGGACATCGTCAGTGTCCTCCGATATGTGAAAAGGGCACAGGACTGCGACAACCATAAGTCCATGACACTTCTTCGGATGAAAGAGATGGGATTTATGATTGACGCAGCCAGAAACGAGAAACTTAGTGGGCGTGTAAGAAGACTAATCAACCAACATAGAACTGGAGTCGCCAGTCCCTGGACGATGCGGAAGTTGCTGAGGAGGGGATCTGAGCACCTATGGACATGTTCGGAGTGCAACGATGATGACCCGCTAATAACTCAACTACTCATGTATGTCTTGTTTGGTCTGCGGAATATTGACTGTTTCAGCCACGAGAGAAGCTGTTCAGCAAAACAACATCCAGCATAAGACACTAATAATTTACCAAACTACTGACATATCATGATTGCTAAAGGCCATCTATACCATCAAGAGTGCCGTCTCCACATTGAAGCTACCACGGATTCTCGGATACAAGATTGATAAAAGATCTTTAAAAGATTTGAAAACTGCTACAATAACAATTTAGTTAAGAGAAGGAGTATATGGGTCTACGCCCTATGGGCCGGCTACGGCTCGAAAGGTCAATAGATAGATAGATGTTTGCTTTATATATGCGTATATTTACATTATATCGGTGTACATTTACATTATATTGGTGTCATTTAAATTATATCGGTGTACATTTACATTATATTGGTGTTCATTTAAATTATATCGGTGTTTATTTAAATTATATCGGTGTACATTTACATTATATCTGTGTACATTTAAATTATATCGGTGTACATTTAAATTATATTGGTGTTCATTTACATTATATCGGTGTACATTTACATTATATCGGTGTACATTTACATTATATTGGTGTTCATTTACATTATATCGGTGTACAGTTACATCATCAATTAAAAACACTTAATGTCTCATTAATGGATCTGAAAGTGGCCTCTTGCTAATTACAAATATTCAAATATTTATTTGACACAATTGTTCCAAAGTGATAACAGTAACATGATATATTCGAATTCTACGTTATCACATGTAGACCCGACCCGTTACAGAAGTCTTCCCCTGAATATAGACAGACTTACGTGAGCAGTTCATTTACTTCACATCCAGTGCCGATTCGCCTAAGTTACAGGTTGTTACACAATCACGTTGACTGTTGAGTATCCTGTTACGTGTTGGAAGCTCAGTGTGATCTTAAGACTGACTGCTGCTTTTATATTATCTACCAACATCGTCCTTGACAATGCTATCGTTAAAACATGTAACAGAAAGTAAAAATGTAGGAGAGTCGATCATTTTCTTTCCAAGCACGCGACTTCCGGTCTCAACGTTCCGGAATTTTACGGCTGAAAGTTCGCAAAATGAGGACGAATGAAAGAGAGAGGGGAAAGGAAAAACACAACTTTTTTTTACTTTTTAGAATTGAAGGGAAAGTGAAGAAAGACATGTCCTGGCACAGAAAAAAATGTTAACCAGGGAATTCTGTGACCAGCGGACAGGATGGGTGAATGTCAAAGGTGAAAACATCCCCTGGTCATGGAAAAACGGCTCCGTATGACCATCCTAATGATGAACCTCCTTTGTTTGTTTTCATTTTTTGTTTGAAAATTGTCGGTAAGTCGCAATTATCTGGTTTAATGCCACAGTGCTAAGGTCATGAAAAATGAGAGCGTTAACTATCACATATCACTGAAAATATCACGATTAAGGAGAGCAACAGTATGATGATTAAAATTAAACCTGCGTCGTAGAGAAAAGTAATAATAATTAAAAGAGGAGTATTTCATAAGAGAAAAGATATGGATATAGAAGAGATGTAGAGAAATAATATTTTTTTGTTAGAAATAATAAATCTATAAGTAGGAGTCCTTGGCTTGGAAGTAATGAAATCGGTTTCACAAACTCCCGGTTCAGAGAACAGGTCTTGCAAAGCGCAGTTATTTTTTCTTAAAGAAATCACGGCTGGTGGGATTACCGCTCTCACGACCGAGCCTGCCATCAGAAGGCAATAGGAAACCATAAACCATAGGAGGACCGAGCCTACCGTCAGAAGGCAATAGGAAACCACATACCTTAGGAGGACCGAGCCTACCGTCAGAAGGCAATAGGAAACCATAAACCATAGGAGGACCGAGCCTACCGTCAGAAGGCAATAGGAAACCATAAACCATAGGAGGACCGAGCCTACCGTCTGAAGACAATGGGAAACCACAGACCTTAAGAGGACCGAGCCTACCGTCTGAAGGCAAAAGGATAACACAGACCTTAAGAGGACCGAGCCTACCGTCTGAAGATAATGGGAAACCACAGACCTTAAGAGGACCGAGCCTACCGTCTGAAGGCAAAAGGATAACACAGACCTTAAGAGGACCGAGCCTACCGTCTGAAGATAATGGGAAACCACAGAACTTAGGAGGACTGAGCCTGCCGTCTGAAGACAGTGGGAAACCATAGACCTTAGGAGGACCGAGCTTACCGTCTGAAGACAAAGGGGAAACCACAGAACTTAGGAGGACCGAGCCTACCGTCCGAAGGCAATGACCAACCACTCGTATAATGCCTAGACAATTACACAGCCAAAAAATGCTGGGGCAACAGTAACGTTGTGTACAGTATATTCAACTTACCTCTTTTTACTTCCATAGATCTATAGACAAAATAGATACAAAGAGAGGTAGATATGTAGATAGAATAGATATAAAGATACAGAGAGTCGTAGTTCTAGAAAAAAAAAGATAGTAAAATCTAAAAGAAGAAATGTTTCAAAAGAAAAAATATGCTGACAATGAATAGTTTTGAGGTTGAAAATATAAAAGAAATGTTGGAAACAAATTACGAATTATAAATGTTGTATATACTCAACATTCGTCTATGGTTAAGAAACATGGACATTAAAAAAAGTAAACAGCAGAAAATTGAAGCCTTTGAAATGTTTGAAAACAAACAATGAAGTTCTGAATGAGATGAAAAAAGAAAGAAAAACAAATGCCTAACATAATTCTATTTAAACAACTGCCTAACATAATTCTATTTAAACAACTGCCTAACATAATTCTATTTAAACAACTGCCTAACATAATTCTATTTAAACAACTGCCTAACATAATTCTATTTAAACAACTGCCTAACATAATTCTATTTAAACAACTGCCTAACATAATTCTATTTAAACAACTGCCTAACATAATTCTATTTAAAGAACTGCCTAACATAATTCTATTTAAACAACTGCCTAACATAATTCTATTTAAACAACTGCCTAACATAATTCTATTTAAACAACTGCCAAACATAATTCTATTTAAACAACTGCCTAACATAATTCTATTTAAACAACTGCCTAACATAATTCTATTTAAACAACTGCCTAACATAATTCTATTTAAACAACTGCCAAACATAATTCTATTTAAACAACTGCCTAACATAATTCTATTTAAACAACTGCCTAACATAATTCTATTTAAACAACTGCCTAACATAATTCTATTTAAACAACTGCCAAACATAATTCTATTTAAACAACTGCCTAACATAATTCTATTTAAACAACTGCCTAACATAATTCTATTTAAACAACTGCCTAACATAATTCTATTTAAACAACTGCCTAACATAATTCTATTTAAACAACTGCCTAACATAATTCTATTTAAACAACTGCCTAACATAATTCTATTTAAACAACTGCCTAACATAATTCTATTTAAACAACTGAAATTGTTTGGACATGTGAAAGGACACAATCCTCTACTGAAGGTCATCTTGGAAGTGAATGTACAAGGTAGACGAGGCAGAGGCAGACCAAGACTAAAGTGAACAGATAACATCAAAAGTTGGACAGGTGAACCTATGACCACCATCAAGACAAGAGATAGGGTAAAATGGTGCTCCCATGGTAGCCAACATTCGTTGTGGAGACGGCACGCAATGAATGAATGGTAACTGGAAAGAAAGAAAAGCGTTGAAAAGAAATAGTTGAAAAAAAATGTTAAAAAGAAAATAAATGAAAAGAAAATAAGCATTGGAAAGAAAAATGTAGCTGAAATGAAAAGAAAGTGTTGAAAAGAAAGAATAAATATTATTACGGGTGTCAAATTTGAAAATATAGAGAACAATGGGAAAAAAAAAACTTGATAAATAAACAATACCGACATTTATAGAAGTGCAAGCCTATTCCACGTAATTCCAGATAACATTCTATTATCTTTATCTTTTTTAATCTATAAAAAAAACTTTACAGCTATAAATATTCTAAATAGTAAAGATGTCGATAATGCAATATAAGGGAAAAAAGAGGTGAAACAAATATTTCAACAAGAAAATATGTTAACCTCTGATGATGTGGTCCACCAATTTTAAAAATAGAAAATAGGGATTATATCTGTGAAGATAAGAGCTAGGAGTTCAATATAGAACAAAAGAAAACTAGGAAAAGTTAGATAAGAAAAATGTTGACAAGAATATTACTTCCATTTTTAAAAATATTTAAAATAAAAACAATGAAAACACAGAGAAAATAAACAGTAAACAGTGATATGATTTGAAAGCTGCACGGGTAGCAGCAGAAATGACAAACTACAAGATAGATATTATGGGAATGTGTGAAACAAGGTGGCTAGGAACGGAAAGAATAAAACTAAATACAGGAGAGATGATTTTATCATAAGGACACCAGGAACCTGGAGCACAACATAGTGAAGGGGTAGCTATAATGTTATCAAGGAATGCACAGAAAACACTAATAGAATGGGAAGCAGTAGGACCAAGACTAATGAGAGCACCATTTAAAACAACCAAAAACAAAATAAATTACACTTTATCCAATGCAATGCACCAACAAACGATAAGGATGATGTAGTTAAAGATGATTTCAATAAACAGCTACAATGTCTGATGGATGCAAGATGAGCCAAGGATATTATAATATTGATGGGAGATCTAAATGCTAAAGTAGGATCAGACAACAGAGACTTCGAAGAGATTATGGGAAAACATGGACTTGGAGATATAAACGAGAATTGAGAGATATGTGTGAATTTCTGCGCCCTTAATAAAGTGAGCCTAGGAGGAACAATACTCCAACATAAAAGAATACACAAAGCTACATGGGTGTCACCAGATCATAGCACGGAAAATCAAATTGATCACATATGTATTAATAATAAGTTTAAGTCATCCTTACAGGATGTAAAAGTATATAGAAGGGCAGATATAGCTTCTGATCATCATCTTCTGATAGCTAAACTTAAAATTAAACTAAAAAGGAACACTACAACGAAAAAGGGTAGAAAGTATTTCAATGTAGGGTTCCTTAAAGAACAAGGAATAAAAGATAAATTCGCAGTCACAATATCAAACAAATACCAAGTCCTCCAACAACTAGAAAATACAATAAATATAGAAGATCATTGGAAACAGGTAAAAGATATATGGAAAGAGACATGCGAAGAAATACTGGGGAAAAGAGAACACCAGAATAAGGCATGGATGACAGCAGAGACCCTTGATAAAATTAAAGAAAGAAAGAACAAGAAAGAAGACATAAAAAATAAGAAGTAATAAAGCCAAGACACAGGAAGCTTACACAGAGGTGAACAAAGAAGTGAGAAGATGCATTAAAAGGGATAAGAGGAAATATATAGATGAACTAGCTAAAGAGGTTGAAGAAGCAGCAAATAAAGGGAATATGAAAGAATTGTACAACAGCACAAAGAAATTAAGTGGAAAATACAAACAGATCAATGCAGTTATTAAAATAAGAAAGGAAATCTGCTTAGTAATATAAGGGAACAAATGGAGAGATAGAAAGAACACTTTGAAGAACTTTTGAACAGACCCGGCTCAAAAGATCCTCCAGATATACTACCAGCAGAAGAAGAGTTACACGTTATCTGTGTAAAACCAAGCATAGAAGAAATAATGAAAGCCATCAAACTATTAAAAAATGGTAAAGCCACAGGACCAGATGAAATTCCTTCGGAAGCCATCAAAGCAGATATTAACACCTCTACCAAGATGCTACATAATCTATTAGATACAATTTGGGAGAGGGAAGAAATACATAAAGACTGGAAAGAAGGTTATATGATCAAACTTCCAAAGAAAGGAAGTTTACAGGAGTGCACAAATTATAGGGGAATTATGCTACTATCAATGCCAGGGAAAATATTAAGCAGAATCATTCTGGAGGGACTAAAAGAGGCCATAGAGAAACATTTGAGAGATGAACAAGCAGGTTTTAGGAAGAACAGATCATGTGCTGATCAAATAACTACTTTCATCATCATGTGCCATACCGGTTGGCGTAGGTGATCATGTCCCTCCGCAATCTTCTATCTACAGTGCGTCGTATCAGTTCTGTTGTTGACTGTTTTCCATAACATGACACCAAGCTATCCAGTTCCCTCTTTGTCGTCCGCGATTTCTCTTTCCTTTTATTTTGCCAGTTGTAACCAAGTATTCCAACTTTCCTCTTCTCATGATGTGCCGAAAAAATGTTGAATGCTTCTTTCTGATGTTTTTTAAGAGCTCCCTTTTTGTGTTGGCCTCTTTGAGAACTTCCTCATTGGTGTTTTTATCTGTCCAGGGAACTTTCAACATTCTTCTGAGAAATTCCATCTCTGTGGCCTCTAATCGTCTTTTCATTTGTTTGTCTACTGTCCATGATTCGCTTCCATATGTCAGAATTGGTTCTATATAGCACCGATGACCTCTCTTTCTCATTTTTATTGAGATAGATATGTTGCATAAGATATTTTTCAATTTCTGAAATGCTATTTTGGCCTGAGCTATTCTGCTTTTTATTTCTGTGGTACATCTCCCATCTGATGTTATTATTGTGCCCAAGTATTTGAAACGTTGCACTTGTTTCAGATTTGTCTCGTTTATTTTTATGCTGCATGATAGTGGTGATTGTTTCTACGGTATAAACATTAATTCTGTTTTCTTACTATACAGATTGAGACTTTTCTTGTTGCTTTCTTTTACTATTATGTCTATCATTTCTTGTAGTTCATTCTGTCTCTGCTATTAAGACTGTGCATCCGCATATCGCAAATTATTTATGTTGTGACCGTTTACTTAAATTCCTTTTTTGTCTACTATTGATCTCATAATATATTCGCTGCAAAGTGAAAACATATCCGGATCCGGTGACAGAACACATCCTTGTCTGACTCCTTGTTTTATATATTGGAATTGTCCTGTTTGGTTGTTAATTCGTATAGCTACTGTTTGTTGCCAGTACATGTTTTTTTATGATTCGCAGATCCTTGCCATCAATGTTTAATTTCTCCAGCATATTGATTATTTCCACATGCTTTACTTTGTCAAATGCTTTCGTGTAGTCTATAAAGCACACATATTGATCTTTCTTTACCTCTATAGATTTATCTATCAATGTTCTTAAGATGCATATTGCATTATGTGATTTGTCTTGATTATTCCAGGCAATTTAAGAAGGTAGTTTGCCATTCCTTTCCTTCTTGGCAGTGACTGTACTAGTCGAAGATCGCAGCCATTGTCTCTATACATGAGATCCTCTGCCTGCCATCGCGGTGTGGGGACCATAACCGGCACTACTTGTCGGCTGCAATTATACTTTACGTATAGTAATTGAACAAAGTTTAGAACTAAAATCCCCGCTTTATATTGGATTCATAGATTACGAAAAGACATTTGATAGTTTAGACAGAAGAATGCTTTGGAAGTTGCTGAGTCATACGGAATCCCCATAAAGTTTATTAACCTGATGAAAAAATGTATGAAGGAACAAAATGTAGTGTGGTGCATGAAGAACAGAATACAGAAGCATTTTAAATAGGAACAGGAGTAAGGCAGGGATGTCTTATGTCTCCATTTCTCTTTCTACTGGCCATAGATTGGATTATGAAAATAACTCAAAACAACAGAAATGGGATCCAATGGTCACTGACCAAACAACTTGATGATTTAGACTTTGCTGATGACATATCTCTCCCATCACTCAGCCATCAACAGATGCAGGATAAAATGAGCATACTTTATTAGAGATCACAACAGCTAGGACTGAAGATTAATAGAGATAAGACCAACATTATGAGAATTAATACAGTTGGCAATAACCAAATAAAACTAGGAGAAATACCTCTACTAGACGTACAATCTTACATATATCTGGACAGTAATATAGATAAAGAGGGAGGAACAGAAAATGATACCAAAATAAGGATACCAAAAGCAAGAGGAGCTTTCATTGCACTGGGAAACATATGGAAATCCAAAGAAATTAGGTTAAATACAAAAATACAAATTTTCAACTCAAATGTTAAGTCGGTCCTATTATATGGCTGTGAAACATGTAGAACAACAAAATTGACAATCGCGAAGATACAGACTTTCATTAATGGATGCTTACTTAGAATAGGATGGAAATGGCAGGACAAAATCACTAACATAGAATTATGGAAATGTATCAGTCAAATACCAGTGGATAAAGAGATACTGCGAAGACGATGGCGCTGGATAGGACACACACTACGGAAGTCAACTAAGAGAGTATTACACAACAGGCCCTTTTTGGAATCCCCAGGGGAAAAGACAAAGAGTAAGACCAAGAAGTTTTTGGAGAAGACAGATAGAAGCAGAGATGAAGATGATGGCGAAGACATGGAATGATCTTAAAAGAATGGCAAAAAACAGAACGACTTGGAAAGTGTTTGTTGAAGAACTATGCTCCACAGGGAGCTAAAAAAAGGTAGAAGAAGAAGAAAAAGTGATATGATTTATGAAAGGACAGACTAATCAGGGTATCTCACTCTCTGAGAAAATCAAACTCCAGTAATGGACAACCCACAGCGGATTCACCTACGGGCAAATTTCATCATATTGTCCACACGGCTTGGGAACGTTGTCATATCCCCAGCTACGGTGGACACAGCATGATAGTTAATTAATGAGTGGATGGATAGCTTACAAGTTCTGGACTCTCCAGGGTCAGAATGTTGTCAATAGCACGAACTATAACTCCTACGGTTTCCGCTGGAGAATTATTTAATAATCTCTTATTAAGCTCCCCTTGCAAGACCATCAACCTAAAGCCATTTTAAATACTTAAATAGGCAGTGTAAAGCCTTAAAAATATATATTATTATTAGCGACACTATTCTTATTTACGTAAACACAAATACAAACGACCCGTTCTTGTAAAGTAAGAGAGTCACAAAGTGAAGCCCTCATACTGGAACCAGAGGGTTAAAAGAAAAAGAGACCGACTAGAGAAACACTACAGTAAACACTGAGGGGAGAGGCAATAACAGCTTTCATCAGCTTCTGGCCACGATTGTGCAACTCGCCTAGAACAGAGCCGTGTGGCGACATACAATCCGAGTTCTGTGCAAGGACAAGCACTTGATAACATGATTGTTGGACACAAGAGTCCGGAATTTCTGCAAAAAGTGCTGTCTTCGGCTCGAAAGGACAATAGAGAAACAGACAGACATACATAGAGACAGACAGACAGGTATATAGACAGACATATAGACTGACAGACATATAGACTGACAGACATAGACAAAGAGACAGACATATAGAAAGAAAAATAGACAGACAGACATACATATAGACAGACAGACATATAAGCAGAAAAATAGACAGACAGACATTTGGTTATTTGGTTATGGAAGGCCCCGGTATCACTGCAAACGAATTAAAATCCATAATTGCTCAACCGCCCGTGCTAGCGTAATCATCCGAATTAATATCTCATCTCCCAAACAAAGAAAGGTAACTGTAGTCCCCATCGTAGCAGTATCAGCACACGACAAAAGACATAAGGCGAAACCGCGCTGAAAGTGAACAAAGCCAATTGCTCCCTGTCATACGATATCATCATTCATCGTAAACAATTGGAATATCCAAACATGATCAAAACGAATGAGACACACAGCTCACGGTGTGCACAGAGCACTTAGCTCAGTAGCTCCTGCAACAAGCCGAACTTGGAATATGAGGAAACTGCAAAAAGGAACACTTTTCATGCATAACCTTCTATGGTTCATGCCGCCTATCCACCATATACCGGAAGTTCACGTCCTCCTGAAAATGATAATCGTCATATTTTTTTAAATGTATAGCGCTTGATGATGTTAGGCCATCGTTGTTGACTCCAATTCCGAACACATAAACACACAGTTGGTCGTCAGATTATCCCCGTCGCACATCTAACAATAGACCGTAAGATTAGCCTATGACCGATCTAGGGATATACGATGAGCCATTACGATGACGTAGCACACACAACAATGTCGCACACACAACAATGTCGCGCCCTTTAGATTCCTGACCACTCTAGTGAATGAAGCCTACGACGAACAAAACACGGTGCAAATTCCCTAAAGATCTAGAACTGCGGCTGACGAAGTAGTTTACATTACTGAGTAACATGGAAATAACTTGCGTCAAGGAATTCCAACACGGGTAATGAACAGCACCAATGTGACGTAAAGCGCAGATCAAGTCTAGACGGTGGAAGGTCGCATTCACAACACTTGATTTGTCAAAAATGGAATATTGCCGGCGTATGACTCCGATTTATCGGCGCAGATGTAATAAGTAGATCATCATTTTGACTTTAACGCAGAAAAGTGCAATGGAGAACTGCTTAATATCAGAACCCTAATGGACTTTCTGCAGCGATCGAAAGAACGTGAACTAGATCCACCATCTTGGGAACGGAATACAGACATATAGACAGACAGACATAGACAGACAGCCATATAGACAGACATACATATAGACAGACAGACATATAGACAGACAGACATATAGACAGACAGACATATAGGCAGAAAAAATAAACAGACAGACATATAGACAGTCAAATAGACAGGCTCATAGACATATAGACAGACAGGCATATAGACAAACAAACAGACATACATATAGCGAAACAGACAGACATATTGACAGTCAGACAAATAGACAGACAGATATATATATATATATATATATATTTATATATATATATACATACAGACAGACAGACATACAGACAACAGACAGACATATAGACAGGCTTATAGACAGACATCCATATAGGCAGACAGACATATAGACATATAGACATATAGACATATAGACAGACAGACAAATAAACAGACAGACAGACATATATAGACAAACAGACAGACAGACATATAGACAGACTGACAGACATATAAACAGACAGACAGACATATAGACAGACATATAGACAGACAGACAGACAGACAGACAGGCATATAGACATACAGATATACATACATACAGACAGACATATAGACAGATAGACAAGCATATAGATGGACAGATATTTAGATAGACAGACATATAGACAGACATACATATAGACATTAAAACAAATAGACAGACAGTCAGATAGACAGACAGATGGACATAAAGAGTGACAGACACGTGGACAAACAGACAGACATAGTGACAGACAGACAGGCATATCGTCAGACAGACAGGCGTATAGACAGAAGCACAGACAAACATGCACATAGACAAACAGACAGACAAATAAACAGTCAGAAAAATAGACAGACAGGCATATATAGATATAGACAGTCAGAGAAATAGACAGACAGACATTTAGACAGTTAGACAAATAGACATACAGACATATCGGCACAGTGACATATAGACAGTCAAGACAATTAGACAAACAGAAATATAGACAGTAACACAAATAGACAGACAGATAGTCAGACATATAGACAGCCAGATATACAGGCATATAGACAGATATATAAACACTTAGATAGACACGCAGACAGGCGGTCTTGACGGACGGACGGATGGATGGATGGATAGATGGATGAATGGATGGATGGATGGATGGATAGATAGATAGATAGATAGATAGATAGATAGGTAGGTAGGTAGGTAGGTAGATAGATAGATAGATAGATAGATAGATAGATAGATAGATAGATAGATAGATAGATAGATAGATAGATAGATAGATAGATAGATAGATAGATAGATAGATAGATAGATAGATAGATAGATAGATAGATAGATAGATAGATAGATAGATAGATAGATAGATAGATAGATAGATAGATAGATAGATAGATAGATAGATAGATAGATAGATAGATAGATAGATACCAACCTTACCTACTAATTTACTTTCATTTTTCTTTATTGACTGACTACCTTATCCCACTGGCACATCAAGCCATCGCTAGAGAGATCTAAACTATTCTGAACGAACCATTCAAGCCCAGCTTGAATTTTTTCAAAAAAGCAGAATTTTTTTTCAATTTAAAAAGTTGGTGACTAACCTTGACCGGAGCCCAGTGTTGCCGGGCACAGAACTTTTGTAGGTACGAAAATGTCGCAATACGACAATGTAGGTACGACAATGTAGCAATACGACAATGTAGGTACGACAATGTAGCAATACGACAATGTAGGTACGACAATGTAGCAATACGACAATGTAGGTACGATAATGTAGCAATACGACAATGTAGGTACGATAATGTAGCAATACGACAATGTAAGTACAACAATGTAGCAATACGACAATGTAGGTACGACAATGTAGCAATACGACAATGTAGGTACGACAATGTAGCAATACGACAATGTAGGTACGACAATGTAGGTACGACAATGTAGCAATACGACAATGTAGGTACGATAATGTAGCAATACGACAATGTAGGTACGATAATGTAGCAATACGACAATGTAGGTACGATAATGTAGCAATACGACAATGTAGGTACGATAATGTAGCAATACGACAATGTAGGTACGATAATGTAGCAATACGACAATGTAAGTACAACAATGTAGCAATACGACAATGTAGGTACGACAATGTAGCAATACGACAATGTAGGTACGATAATGTAGCAATACGACAATGTAGGTACGATAATGTAGCAATAGTCCCATGTTTATGGTCTTTGCCCTACAGACCCCGGATTTGAAAATTGAAGCCTTTGAAATGTGGATCTATAGGGAATTGGGTTGAAGGAAAAGACAACAAATGAGGAAGGTATGAATCAGCTGAAAATGAAAAAAAAAAAAAGAACAAGACAAATGGAAAAAGACAACTGGAATTTGTTGGACATGAGAAGCTCATAGCATTCTTCTAAAAGTCATCTTGGAAGGGAAGGTACATGGCAGACAAGGCAGAGGCAGACCAAGATTACAGGGACTTATCAAAAGGGGCAAATGTGAAACCATTAGAACGTGCACCATCAACGAACGAGACAGAGTAAAATGGCGTTTCATGGTAGCCAACATTGGACGAGGAGACGACACTCAATGAGTGAATGAGAATCTTCACTTAGAATGTAATCACTGATATCAAACACTTTTGTGTTTCTGTTTGGTTTTGTTTTCTGCCATCTGGAGTCCAGCTAAAGGCTAATCTCTTAGAGAAGTCCGAGGCATTCTGTGAACTTGAACATCCAACGCCATCTCACTTTATGACCTCTGTGGTAATGTCTTTGGTGCAGGCTACATTATGTGCATCTTTGAGATACTCTAGCCCAGAAGTACACCAGTTACTGTTGTGATTCCCGGGGCCCTACAGTGAGAGGATAAAAGATAAGAGCCACTGTTACTCGTCTCGCATGTCGTAGGAGGCGACTAAGGAGTTTGGAATCGACGACTGTGCAGTCAATTAGGGTGTGCACGGAGCGACCATGTAAACAAAATTTACTGATACATTTTGGGAAATGCTGTGATAAGTTCTGAAACTGGTTCCATGAATAGAATATAAGAGCATTGTGTAAAGACATCATTTCTTAATGTCTCCAATTTTAGAGAAATGTATTTTATAAGTTTCCAAGATTGTGATGCATTGTTTATATAGCTGTACCCACATTGGATGTGAATACGGGATTTGTAGTTTAATTGTTGCGTGTCTTCTAGATGTTCCCGAGTACATGATTTTATACAACACATGTACAAGCCATTCTCACAGAAGCAACATTAAAACATTGACACGGGAGGTAATTCCAGTAAATTTTAAAGTTAAATTTCAATTTCATCAGTTATCTACCTTCAACTTGCATACGGCAACGTTTTCTAACATTGAAAAAAAATTGATCTTCAAAATGCAAGTTAATGCACTCCCGAGTACCAAGGGAGTATTTTTAAAATGTCACAGTACTTTTGATGGTGCCAATGAGAAAACAGATAAGATCGCTAGCATAGATTGGAGATTTGCCAAAACCAAGCAAGTCAGTTCTGAACAACAGTTGAATCTATTAGACCGTACAACCACTAAACCACTGATCGCGATTTGCGGGTAAGTAGACCTATAACAGGACAGCCACTACTCAGCTATCTCTAGCATTGAAAGTAATATTAATAGTAAAGCTATAGATGAAACAAAGTTGAACGCATTCGAAAATAAATGTATAAGGAAAATAATTTGTATAGCGTGGAACGAATTCAAAACAAACGAAGAAATTAGAGAAATCGCCAATCAACCACTAATATCTTCAGTAATCAAGAAAAGACAATGGTCATATGTTGGACATGTGATGAGAAGAGAAAATAAGCGAATAGCAAAGCAAGCCCTCATGTGGGAAACAACAAGTAAGAGGAAAAGAGGAAGACCCAGAGAGAAACTGAGAAGAACATTGATGAGAGAGGCAAGAGCAGCAGGAATCGGTTCCCTCAATGAGATAGAGTTGCTTGCACAGAACAAAGACAAATGGCAAGATTTGATAAAAGATCTTTACAAGGATTGAAAACTGCTAGAATCAAAATTTAGATAAGAGAATGAGTATCTTGGTCTATGCCCTATGGGCCGGCTACTGCTCGAAAGGTCAATAGATAGATATATATAGATTACTGTAAACGAGAAGAAAACTCAATATGAACATCATCAACAATGAGGAACTTGAAATTGTAACAAACTATGAATATCTAGCATCTGTAGTAACTAACAATGGAGACTGTCATAAATCGATCAAACGCTTAGCAATAGCAAGACAACAAATAAACACCACAAAGAACATACGGCACAACACCAGCAGGGCTGTAAAATTAAAACTATTGAGGACATGTATATTCACGATAGAAACATATGGTTGTGAATCATGGACAGTCTCGCAGACAGCAAGGAAGAAAGTCGATTCATTCAAAACAAAATGCTACAGAAAAATACTAAAGATACCTCGATAATGAAAAAGAGCAACGATGACACACTAAAAGATTTAAACATGAAAAAGAATTGGCTTACATCATGCTATAGAGGAAATTTAAAACAAAAACTTTTGCCACGCATCAGGGGCAGCCCAAGAAGAAGGTGGTTTTAAGACATCAAGGAGACCTTGATCATAAAAACTCCACTCTTTTTATTGTGGACAAGTTGTACATGAGTTCTAGTCGTACCACATTTCACGAGAGATATGATATCAGAGGTGATAAGTTTTGTGATGATAACAATCTATATCTGATTCTTCTTCATTTCTTGTTCACAGACGGACAAGGCAGATAAGGCAGTAGGTCTTACACGGAGCGCGCTATTGTTCATTATATCTTGTTTGGTTGTTTTCACTCCAAATTCGTGAAGCTCTTTTATGAACAGTCATGTTCTGTTTTTATCTTCAGTAACTTCAGCACTAAGTGACCACGTTAACCAGTGACACCCTTATGGTTACTGGCCACCTGGACAAGCTTAACCTCGGCTCCTTATGGTTACTGGCCACCTGGACAAGCTGAACCTCGGCTCCTTATGGTTGCTGGCGTCCTGAACAAGCTGAACCTCGGCTCCTTATGGTTGATAGCCCCCAGGACAAGCTTAGCCTCGGCTCCTTATGGTTGATAGCCCCCTTGGAAAAGCATAACATCAGCCCCTCATGGTTGATAGCCCCCAGGACAAGCTTAACCTCGGCTCCTTATAGTTGATGGCCCCTGACCAAGCTAAACCTCGCGCCTTATGATTGATAGCTCCCTGGACAAGCTGAACCTCGGCGCCTCGTGGTTGATGGCCCCCTGGACAAGCTTAACCTCGGTGCCTTATAGAAGCTGGCCCCCTGGACAAGCTTCACCTCGGCGCCTCGTGGTTGATGGCCCCTTGGACAAGCTTCACCTCGGCGCCTTATGGTTTTGGCCCCTTGGACAAGCTTCACCTCGGCGCCTTATAGTTGATGGCTCCTTGGACAAGCTTCACCTCGGCGCCTTATGGTTGATAGCCCCTTGGACAAGCTTCACCTCGGCGCCTTATGGTTGTTGGCCCCTTGGACAAGCTTCACCTCGGCGCCTTATGGTTGTTGGCCCCTTGGACAAGTTTCACCTCGGCGACTTATGGTTGATGGCCCCTTGGACAAGCTTCACATCGGCGCCTTATAGTTGTTGGCCCCCTGAACAAGCTTAACCTAGGCGCCTTATAGAAGCTGGCCCCCTGGACAAGCTGAACCTCGGTGCCTCGTGGTTGATGGCCCCCTGGACAAGCTTAACCTCGGTGCCTCATAGAAGCTGGCCCCCTGGACAAGCTGAACCTCGGCGCCTCGTGGTTGATGGTCCCCTGGACAAGCTTAACCTCGGCGCCTTATGGTTGTTGGCGCCCTGGACAATCTTAATCTCTGTGCCTTATGGTTGTTGGCACCCTGGACAAGCTGACCCTCGGCGCCTCGTGGTTGCAGGCCCCTTGGACAAGCTTCACCTCAGCGCCTCGTGGTTGATAGCCCCTTGGACAAGCTGAACGTCGGCGCCTCGTGGTTGCTGGCCCCTTGGACAAGCTGAACCTTGACGCCTCGTGGTTGCTGGCCCCTTGGACAAGCTGAACCTCGGCGCCTCGTGGTTGCTGGCTTCTTGGACAAGCTGAACTGCGGCGCCTCGTGGTTGATGGCCCCCTGGACAAGCTTAACCTCGGAGCCTCGTGGTTGCTGGCCCATTGGACAAGCTTAACCTCGGAGCCTCGTAGTTGCTGGCCCCTTGGACAAGCTTCACCTCGGCGCCTCGTGGTTGATGGCCCCCTGGACAAGCTGAACCTCGGCGCCTCGTGGTTGATGGCCCCCTGGACAAGCTTAACCTCGGCTCCTTATGGTTGTTGGCGCCCTGGACAAGCTTAACCTCGGTGCCTTATAGAAGCTGGCCCCCTGGACAAGCGGAACCTCGGCGCCTTATGGTTGCTGGCCCCTTGGACAAGCTTCACCTCGGCGCCTCGTGTTTGATGGCCCCCTGGACAAGCTTAACCTCGGCGCCTTATAGAAGCTGGCCCCCTGGACAAGCTGAACCTCGGCGCCTCGTGGTTGATAGCCCCCTGGACAAGCTTAACCTCGGCGCCTTATAGAAACTGGCCCCCTGGACAAGCTGAACCTCGGCGCCTCGTGGTTGATGGCCCCCTGGGCAAGCTTAACCTCGGCTCCTTATGGTTGTTGGCGCCCTGGACAAGCTTAACCTCGGTGCCTTACAGAAGCTGGCCCCCTGGACAAACTGAACCTCGGCGTCTTATGGTTGCTGGCCCATTAGACAAGCTTAACCTCGGCGCCTTATGGTTGATAGCCCCCTGGACAAGCTTAACCTCGGCGCCTTATAGTTCCTGGCGGTCTGTACAAGCTGAACCTCGGCGCCTTATGGTTCCTGGTGTCCTGAACAAGCTGAACTTCGGCACCTTATAGTTGCTGGCGTCCTGAAAAGCTGAACCTCGTCTCCTTATGGTTACTGGCGTCCTGAACAAGCTTAACCTCGGCACCTTATGGTTGCTGGCGTCCTGAACAAGCTGAACCTCGGCGCCTTATGGTTGATGGTCTCCTGGACAAGCTGAACATCGGCGCCTTGTGGTTGCTGGCCCCCTGGACAAGCTGAACCTCGGCGCCTTATGGTTGATGGCGTCTTGAACAAGCTTAACCTATGCGCCTTATGGTTGCTGGCGTCATGAACAAGCTGAACCTCGGCGCCTTATGGTTGATGGCGTCCTGAACAAGCTGAACCTCGGCGCCTAATGGTTACTGCCCCCTGGACAGCTGAACCTTGACGCCCTTATGGTTGCTGGCGCCCTGAGCAAGTGGAACCTCGGCGCCCTAATGATTGCTGGCTCCCTGGGCAAGCTGATCCTCGGCGCTCTTATGGTTGCTTGCGCCCTGGGTAAGCCGCACTGTTTAAGAATAATTATAACAATTGTCACAAGAAACAAAAGTAACGATGTTTTACACCTAGTGCGCCCCTAGTACGAAGCGATAGAGGGAAGGAAAGAGAAAAAATAACAGACAGCTTAAGAGAATGGCTTGGCAGAAGGTCAACAACAGAAATGATAAATAGCTGCCGAGATCGAAAGTTGTGGAGAGACATGATCATCTACGCCACTAGGCCCGGTACTTGATGATGAGTCGGAAGCAGATTTAGCGGGAGCTTATATCTGAACGTGGACAAATAAAGGTGTTGTTGGTTGTACCGGGGTTTGTGACGTTGGCACTAGAAATAGAGGCAGAGTTGCAGCTAAGGTCGGAGTAGGTGGATTTGGAAATGATGTACATTGAAACTAAAGATGTAGGTTCTTACTAAATTAGCAAATCTAACGAAGAATTTATGTTGCTATTTTTTTTAAAATGAGAAAGATACTGTGCAATCCGTTCTTGACAATGTAATCAAGAAAAAGAGTTCTTAACTCTTTCAGTACGGAAAGTTTTATCAATTTAGCGGTAGAGAATTCAGAGACAAGATTGTTCATGTTTTTAAATATTAATATATATGCTTATGTTACCTAACACTTAACATATTAAATATGAATTTTTAGATAATTGAACAAGGAATTAGATTTAATCAAAACTAAGATGATACAAGACATAAAAAGAATATGGTTTGATGACAGTTCACACTAATCAAATCAAGAGTGACGCACTGTGCGGCGAAACGTACGGAAGGAGTTAAATGTGATGTAGAAACAGTCTTAACATATGGATATGAATCATGGACAATAGGACAAGAGACAAGAAAATCACTGGAGGCTGTAGAATTGAGGTTTTACAGAACTATATTGAGAATACCAAGGACAGTGAGGAAGAGTGATAAAAACGTTCTGAAAGAGGTAAAAACAAAAAGAGAGCAAATTTCCAATATTAGGAAGAAATAATCACCAAGCAGTCTGTCTAAATATTAAAATCCAGCAGTCTATCTACATACTAAAAACAGCAGTCTGTCTACATATTAAAATCCAGCAGTCTGTCAACATACTAAAAACAGCAGTCTGTCTACATATTAAAATCCAGCAGTCTGTCTACATACTAAAATCCAGCAGTTTGTCTACATATTAAAATCCAGCAGTTTGTCTACATACTAAAAAACAGCAGTCTGTCTACATACTAAAAACAGCAGTCTGTCAACCTACTAAAAACAGCAGTCTGTCAACATACTAAAAACAGCAGTCTGTCTACATACTAAAAACAGCAGTCTGTCTACATACTAAAAACAACAGTCTGTCTACATACTAAAAACAGCAGTCTGTCTACATACTAAAAACAGCAGTCCGTCTACATACTAAAAACAGCAGTCTGTCTGCATACTAAAAACAGCAGTCTGTCTACATATTAAAATCCAGCAGTCTGTCTACATACTAAAAACAGCAGTCTGTCTACATACTAAAATCCAGCAGTCTGTCTACATACTAAAATCCAGCAGTCTGTCTACATACTAAAAACAGCAGTCTGTCTACATACTAAAAACAGCAGTCTGTCTACATACTAAAAACAGCAGTCTGTCTACATATTAAAAACATCAGTCTGTCTACATACTAAAAACAGCAGTCTGTCTACATACTAAAAACAGCAGTCTGTCTACATACTAAAAACATCAGTCTGTCTACATATTAAAATCCAGCAGTCTGTCTACATACTAAAAATAGCAGTCTGTCTACATACTAAAAACAGCAGTCCGTCTACATACTAAAAACAGCAGTCTGTCTACATACTAAAAACAGCAGTCTGTGCTACATACTAAAAACAGCAGTCTGTGCTACATACTAAAAACAGCAGTCTGTCTACATACTAAAAACAGCAGTCTGTCTACATACTAAAATATCAGTCCGTCTGCAGACTAAACAAAGAAGAGATTGTACGTTATTGCAGAAATAGCAGTGCCATTTCGCTGCGAGAACAATGAGTACATACTAAAATAGTAAAGTCATTTCGTTCTATAATATAGTTAAGAATGTCCCTGAAGTAACTTACGAAAGACAAACCCTCTTTATCAAAACACATAGAAATGCATGTACAGTTGAAATCAATCAATATGTTAATAAAAGAACATATAAGCATTTTCTGGTGTCTTACTTAGTTGAAAGGAGACCTGAAAGTAGTAATATTTCGTTTGTAGTAATCACGAGACATCAATCCAGCTAGTAATGCCTACGTAGATAAACACAGTGGGAACATTGAGCAATTGATGTCAATTACCCAGGAAAGAAATGATTTTTGTTTAAATAATGACACTGTAGGAACAGTCGTTTGTTTGTCTACTTGGTAAAGACAGTTTCTTTTAAAAATCTCACCACATTTAGCTGGCGCTAAAAAAAAATTGAGGGTAAAAAATGGCTGTGTATTAAACAATTATCCAGATGATCAAGAAGTTGAAAATAACGTTTTATTATCGCAGGGTTTCTTTCTCGTGCCGTGCAAGAAATTTGTTTCGTGGGCGTGGCTTGTCGTTTGTGGGGCACGTGATAAACTAGTTAAATTCAATTAGTCCACAATGAGGGTGTGGAGAGGGTATGGAGTATGAGTTTTGATATGAGTAGTTCTGTAATCAGAGGAACGGAAAGAAGGATTCGAATAGGGTGTGGGCGTTTGTGATTGAAGGAAGAAGAGAGAGACAATAGTGCATGTTTTTTTATTTAGAGTTGGTACGATGTGAGAATATAATTTGTAAAGGAAAAATGTATCTTAGGATTTGTTGTGGAAGTTCTCTGGTGATATTGCAGGCTTGGTCTGTACAGACTGTCCGAAAAAGAATGTACCCTCTTCTTTATTTTTTAAAATCCAGATGACCAGTGTGTGCAGAGACATACAAATAGCACCCATTTTAACTGAAGCATACATGTTTAAGTTGAAATACTAGTCTTACCATTTTTGACACTAGAAACAAGAAAAAGAGTTCTTAAATGTTATGTGGAGCCAGTCTTAACATATGGATGTGAATCATGGACAATAGGACAACAGACAAGAAAATTACTGGAGTCTGTAGAATGTGGTTTTACATAAGAATATTGAGAATACCATGGACAGCTAAGAAGAGTAATGAAAACGTTATGAAAGAGGTCAAGGCAAAAAAGAGAGCTAATTTCCAATATTAGGAAGAAACAATCATCATTTTATGGTCATGTAATGAGAAGAGAACTAGAATATATTGTAACAACTGGAAAAATTGAGGGACGAAGAGATAGAGGGAAGCAAAAAGAAAAAAATACCAGACAGCTTAAGAGAATGGCTTGGCAGAAGGTCAACAACAGAAATGATAAATAACTGTCGAGATCGAAAGTTGTGGAGAGACATGATCACCTACACCAGCAGGCCCGGTACTTGATGATGGTGTTCAACGCATAAACATATATTTGTCAAGATTGTGCCCACAAAACAACAGAAAACATTTTGTGTCGTAGGATGCTAGTTGAGTATGGCGGGAAAAAGACTATCAACTAGATATCTGATGTGCCACGAAAATCGTCAAAGTTGAATCTTGGTAGTAGGATCTGCAAAGTGTATGATATTACATTATCTATGTTATTGATAACAAGGATCATCATATCACATCAGTGGAGGCCGGCAATAATTTATTGAAAAAGGTATATTCCTTTTCGGACACTGTATATGGAGACACCATTGGGATGTTGGTGAAAGAAGAATATGTAAGATGATGTGAGAGGTGAAACGACAGAAATGTGGCGGGTGAATGAATATGTACGGATAATGTGATAGGTGATAAGACAGTATGATAATTTGACAGGCAAAAGGATATGTATGGATGATGTGACTGATGAAAGGAGAAGAAAAGAAAGAGCAACATATGGAAGGACACGCATGAATAATGTGACCGGTGGAAGGACATGAATGGATAATGTGATTGGTGAAAGGACATTAATGGGTAATGTGATAGTTAAAAGGACATTAATGGGCAATGTGATTGGTGAAAAGACATTAATGGATAATGTGATTGGTGAAAGGACATTAATGGGTAATGTGATTGGTGAAAGGACATGTATGGATAATGTGATTGGTGAAAGGACAATAATGGATAATGTGATTGGTGAAAGGACATTAATGGGTAATGTGATTGGTGAAAGGACATGTATGGATAATGTGATTGGTGAAAGGACAATAATGGATAATGTGATTGGTGAAAGGACATTAATGGATAATGTGATTGGTGAAACAACATTAATGGATAATGTGACTGGTGAAAGGATATGAATAGATAATGTGACTGGTGAAAAGACATAATGGATAATGCGACTGAAGAAATTGCACGCACGGATAAGTTGACTAGTCAAAAGCCAAAAATGAAAGGTATGGCAGGTAAAGGGACATTTGCAGATTCTGCTAGTAGTAAAAGGTAAACAGACATTCAGAAAGGATGCGACGCATGAGGTCCGCACAGACGCTGGTACTTGTAGAGTAAGAAACATAGATGTAGGGATCTGGTCCGTGAAACAAAAACATAGACAGAATTATGAACAGGTACAGTGCAGAAATTTTCAAAGGGGAGCGGGAAGACACCAGCGTGATGTTTGGGATGTGAATAGTGGGTACGTCTGTTGGTGACAAGTGGAGTGATTAAATTGTTCTTGGTGGAATGTGGAGTGATTAAATTGTTCTTGGTTTAATGTGGAGTGATTCAATTGTTCTTGGTGGCATGTGGAATAATTAAACGGTTCTAGGTGGAATGTGGAGTGACTAAATTGTTTTTGGTGGCATGTGGAGTGATTAAACGGTTCGTGGCGGAGTGTGGAGTGATTAAATTGTTCTTTGTGGAATGTGGAGCGATTAAACGGTTCTTGGTGGAATGTGGAGTGATTAATTGTTCTTGGTGGCATGTGGAGTGATTAAATGGTTCTTGGTGGAATGTGGAGTGATTAAACGTTTTTTGGTGAAATGTGGAGTGATTAAATTGTTTGGTGGCATGTGGAGTAATTAAACGGTTCTTGATGGAATGTGGAGTAATTAAACGGTTCTTGGTGGAATGTGGAGTGATTAAATGTTTGGTGGCATGTGGAGTAATTAAACGATTCTTGCTGGAATGTGGAGTGATTAAATTGTTCTTGGTGGCACGTGGAATGATTAAATTGTTCTTAGTAGAATGTGGAGTGATCAACGGTTATTGGTGGAATGTGGAGTGATTAAGCGATTCTTGGTGGCATGTGGAATGATTAAGCGATTCTTTGTGGAATGTGAATTGATTAAACGGTTTTTGGTGGAATGTGGTGTGATTAAGCGATTCTTTGTGGCATGTGGAGTGATTAAGTGATTCTTAGTGGCATGTGGAGTGATTAAGCGATTCTTAGTGACATATGGATTGATTAAGCTATTCTTAGTATCATGTGGAATGATTAAGTGATTCTTGGTGGCATGTGGAGTGATTTAGCGATACTTAGTGGCATGTGGAGTGATTAAGCTATTCTTAGTATCAAGTGGAGTGATTAAGCGATTCTTGGTGGCATGTGGAGTGATTAAGCTATTCTTGGTGGCCTGTGGAGTGATTAAGCCATTCTTGGTGGCCTGTGGAGTGATTAAGCGGTTCTTGGTGGCATTTGGAGTGAGTAAGCGATTCTTAGTGGCATGTGGAGTCATTAAACGGCTCGCATGTGGAATGTGGAGTGATTAAACGGTTTTTGGTAGAATGTGGAGTGATTAAACGGTTCTTAGTGAATGTGGAGTGATTAAGCGATTTTTGGTGGAATGTGGAGTGATTAAATTGTTCTTAGTGGAATGTGGAGTGATTAAACGGTTCTTGATGGAATGTGGAGTGATTAAATTGTTCTTGGTGGCATGTGAAGTCATTAAACGGTTCTTGGTAGCATTTGGAGTGATTAAACGGTTCTTGGTGGAATGTGGAGTGATTAAACGGTTCTTCGTGGAATGTGGAATGATTAAACGGTTCTTGGTGGCATGTGGAATGATTAAGCCATTCTTGGTGGCATGTGGAATGATTAAGCGATTCTTTGTGGCATGTGGAGTGATTAAGCGATTTTTGGTGGAATGTGGAGTGATTAAACGGTTCTTGGTGGAATGTGAAGTGATTAAACGGTTCTTCGTGGAATGTGGAGTGATTAAACGGTTTTTGGTGGCATGTGGAGTGATTAAGCCATTCTTGGTGGCATGTGGAATATTAAGCGATTCTTTGTGGAAAGTGGAGTGATAAACGGTTCTTGGTGGAATGGGGGGGGGGGTGATAAGCTATTCTTTGGGGCATGTAGAGTGAATAAGCTATTCTTGGTGGCATGTAGAGTGAATAAGCGATTCTTGGTGGCATGTAGAGTGATTAAGCAATTCTTAGTGGCATGTGGAGCGATTAAGCTATTCTTAGTGGCATGTGGAGTGATTAAGCGATTCTTAGTGGCATATGGGGTGATTAAGCGATTCTTGGTGGAATGTGGAGTGATTAAGCGATTCTTGGTGGAATGTGGAGTGATTAAACGGTTTTTGGTAAAATGAGAACAGCGGAGAAGTTTTGCCGTGAAAGCACATGCATGGACTAAGCGATGGTTGCAAGAAGAATCACACAAAAAGGTAATGATGGAAATATTAACGCGACGACTAAGGTTGCTAGTGGTTAGAGGAAAAGTGGCAAAAGGAACTGCACAAAAAAGAAAACAGAAACGGCAATTGAGACAAGGAGACCACGAACATTTTAACTAATAGAGAAAAACACTGATTTGTCTGACGTTTGAAGGAGAGAACACGGATATTTTGTCTAATATAGAAAAACTCTAATTTGTCTGAAAGTTAAAGGAGAGAACACAGATATTTTGTCTAATATAGAAAAACTCTAATTTCTCTGAAAGTTAAAGGAGAGAACACGGATATTTTGTCTAATATAGAAAAACTCTAATTTGTCTCAAAGTTAAAGGAGAGAACACAGACATTTTGTCGTCTAAAAGAACGACACACAGAACAGTGCTCCAAGTCGACGGAAATAATTAGTGGAAACCGGTCAAATGTCAAACTAGCCCTCGCTCTTATTTAACGTTTCATTTTCAAAATAATCACTTGTCATTTCGCTACAAAAAAAAAAACATCTGATTATCTGACATTTACGGAGCGCATATTTCAATCCTAAAGAGAATTAACAAAATTTGTTCTCATTCTTTGTAATTTTCAGACTTCGAGTTTTTTTGGGGGAAAAAACAAACTTTCAAAGAATGAGATCTTCACTAAACAAAAACAAACTTTCAAAGAATGAGATCTTCACTAAACAAAAATAAACATTGTGTATGTATTCAACAGACTTGTGCTTTTTTTTTCAGAAAACATCGAAAATAAATCTGTTCAGAAAAATTAACAGCGTAAAGTATATAAGAAACTTGAGATAGAAGATAGACAGCAGACAATTTTAAAACAAGTGGAGGGATTAAAACACACAGGAAGTGTAGCGGCGAAGACTAATTCGCAAGCAGCAGAAATAGTTTCAAAATGTAACAAAGCTTGTTACATGTGGTGCTTGTTAGACACCACTAGTGTCCAACATGTAAATAACACTAGAGGCAAAAAGGGCACTCTACAACAGAATCGTCATTAAATCGTTGTACTACCAACGTCAGACCCGGACTCTAGACACAAGAACAAGTAGAGGAAATTATTTATTCAGAGCTTCGCAGCAGATCATCTGAAAAGGCAATCTGATCATCAGAAGTAGTCTCTCGAGCAAGTGTTTCTGTCCTTTAGCTTGTTGACACTCTAAGGAAGGTGGTCCCGCCTGGGTCATGACTCCCAGGCGTCGACCTCCTGCTGCATTGATCTCTAAAGCTTACAATATATTTGGCACAAAGTAACTACACTTATTCTACGCTTCTACTCGAATCTATGGTCTATACCCGGTAGTATATTACTTGTCTTAGCTTTGACCCAGCACGTTAATGTCCTTTTTGTGGTCACAATAGTCTAAAATTACTTGTTTTTGGAATGTCCTTTTATATACTCTCACCTACACTCTGCTTTTTGTCATGGTGTAATTCGGCACGAAGAAGTGTATAGAAAAGTATTCACTACCGTGATCAAATGTGTTAGATGCAGGAAAAGGAAACATCATAAGAGATAATATCTGAAATATAGAACTGAGAGAAATGTAAGAATTATTCCCGCCACATTATACAAAAGGAAATAACAGATAAATGGTTTGGCCACGTGATAAGGCAGAAAGACCAAAACACAACGAGCCTTTAATAAACGTTATAAGAACACAGGGCTCAAGGGTCGACCACGAAAAGAAAGGATTGATTGAATATTAGAGACACTAGGACACATAACAGAAGGTCAGGCCAAAATAAAAGTTTAGGACAGCAAGTTATATCTCACTCAACGCTGATAGGCAAATGACGAAGTACAAAAGAAGAAAAAACAAGAGAAGACGAAAAAAGACACGGGCAGAAAGTGTTAAAAGTATGATAAACTGACATGCAAGTCGATCAACACTTGGAAAGAAACACTAGAGGCAATGGATCATCACTTGATATGAACCATTAGAGGAAATGGATATAGCAAGAAACATGACCGCCTACGAGGGTGTTATGGTATCCAATGATGATGATGATGATAATGGTTATGATAATGGGTTTGCCTTAAGAAAAGTCTGCCCAGGCTTCTCACGAGGGCTTCCATATTAGCAACAATCGACCCTTTTTTCCCTTACCCTCATTTCTGGGCCATACCGATTCATTACCAACCTCTACCCTCCGCAACCAGTGGACCGATAGTCTTATTTCGTGTATCTGGGCATTCCACAATCCTGTAGTCGATACTGCCCCTACATTATCTAATTCTACACAACTTAATAGTCGATACTGTTTTCTAGCACTGCTGCCCGAGACAAACTGGCGAGGGCAGTTTCTAACTGCTGTACAGACGAGGGTGTAGTTATAGGTGGGCATACAAGGGGGAGTAATTCAAGTTACATCTTGAAATACAAACAATGCAATCAGTGCTATGAGAATCCTTATAGCAATGTTGATGTTAATATCACAAAATCATCATCATCACAGAGTGTCATCTCAGCATCGAAGGTTGGCTACCATGGAGCGCCATTCCGCTCTGTCTCTTGCTTTGATTGTGCAGGTTGTCATGGGTGACTTGTTCATTCGTTAATGTTACTCGTCCATGTTAGTCTGGGTCTACCTCTGCCTCTTTTACCTTGTAATTTTCCTTCTAATATTACTAGGCTGTTGTATCTTTTAACATGGCCCACAAATCACATTTGTCTTGTTTAAATTGTATTTAGTAGCTCTATTTTAAATTGTAGTTGTTTTAAGAATTCATCTTTTTGTATTTTAGAATTCCTCTCCATGACTTTCTCTGAATAGTACGTGATGAGGCTCCAATCTCTTCTACGGTGGTTAGTCATATTTGACTTTTGTGTCATGGATATATGAATCTAGAAAAGTGTATTTTCCACTGTAAACGTGGAAAGCTGAATAGTTGTTAAATTATCTCTCTCTCTCTCTCTCTCTCTCTCTCACACACACACACACACACACACACACACACACACACACAAGTATTAAACGCTATGAAGGACATGTGGCACAATGCAGTAAAATTAAAATGACTGAGGACATGTATTTTCTCTATCGCAACGTGTGGGTGAAAAATCATGTTCAATCTCGCAAACAGCTTGAAAGAAAATCGATTCATTCAAAACAAAATGCTAAAGAAAAATCCTTACGATATCTTGGTTAATGAAAAATAGCAATGAAAACAATTAAAATATTTAAATTTAAAAAGTGCCGGCTTATAAACACCATATTACAGAGGACATTAAAATACTATGGCCAACGTCAAAGACACAGCGGAAAGGAACGCTTGGATATGACAAGAGAGGATGGATATCTGGTAAAGACAGAGGTTCTTCCCAGACTGGCTGTTGTGATGCAACGTTCAGGAAAGGATTTACGGCCCGACGACGAAGATGATAATGATGATGATAATGAAATATACATACATGCGTAAGGTAAAGGATAGTATATAGGATGGTACATGATTCAAATCGCAGTACAACTATGGAGACAGACAGACAGCCAGACAGACAGACAGGCAGGCAGGCAGGCACACAGGCAGACAGACAGACCGACAGACAGACAGACAGACAGACAGGCAGGCAGGCACACAGGCAGACAGACAGACAGGCAGGCAAACAGACAGACCGACAGACAGACAGGCAGGCAGGCAGACAGACAGATAGACCGACAGACAGACCGGCAGGCAGGCAGACAGGCAGACAGACAGGCAGGCAGGCAGGCAGACAGGCAGACAGACAGGCAGGCAGACAGACAGACAGACAGACAGACAGACAGACAGGCAGGCAGGCAGGCAGGCAGACAGACAGGCAGACAGACAGGCAGACAGACAGACAGACAGACAGACAGGCAGACAGGCAGACAGACAGGCAGGCAGGCAGGCAGACAGACAGGCAGGCAGACAGGCAGACAGACAGACAGACAGACAGACAGGCAGGCAGGCAGGCAGACAGACAGGCAGACAGACAGACAGGCAGACAGACAGGCAGACAGACAGACAGACAGACAGACAGGCAGGCAGACAGACAGGCAGACAGACAGACAGACAGACAGGCAGGCAGGCAGACAGGCAGACAGACAGACAGACAGACAGGCAGACAGACAGGCAGGCAGACAGGCAGACAGGCAGACAGACAGACAGGCAGGCAGGCAGGCAGACAGACAGGCAGACAGACAGGCAGACAGACAGACAGACAGACAGGCAGGCAGACAGACAGGCAGACAGACAGGCAGACAGACAGACAGACAGACAGACAGACAGACAGACAGGCAGACAGACAGACAGACAGGCAGACAGACAGACAGGCAGGCAGGCAGACAGGCACAGACAGACAGACAGACAGACAGGCAGCAGGCAGGCAGGCAGACAGGCAGGCAAGCAGGCAGGCAGACAGACAGACAGCAGGCAGATAGATAGATAGATAGATAGATAGATAGATAGATAGATAGATAGATAGATAGATAGATAGATAGATAGATAGATAGATAGATAGATAGATAGATAGATAGATAGATAGATAGATAGATAGATAGATAGATAGATAGATAGATAGATAGATAGATAGATAGATAGATAGATTGATGGAAAGATGGATGATAGAGAGAGAGAGAGAGAGAGAGAGAGCGAGAGAGAGAGAGAAAGAGGGAGAGAGAAGCACTTTAATATTAAACAATGCATAAAAAGAGACCATATCATGATAACATGAAAGCGGAGAGCTGTATGAAGTGACATCGATGCAAGATATGATTAGATAAATAACGGGGAAAAACAAGCCACATAAAACTATATCAATGATTAGAAATAAAAACAAACACGACTCAAGTGATATATCAAAGAACACAGCGGCACATAATTGTTATCTGAGACATGGAAGCGATGAGCAGGATTAGATAACACTATAGAAATGAAACAAAAAAGTAAAGAAATATAACACAGATGAGAGAAGATAAGAGGCAACGAACAGAGAAGAAATTAAAAAAAAAAAGCTGAGGAGAGAATAAAGAAGCAATCAGAAGTAGAAAAAAATCAAGAGATTCATAAAAGAACAAACAGCTGTATGCAAAAACAGAGAAGAAAGAAATGAAGATCATGAGAAAGAAGTAAATGGACGAATACAAGAACAAGGAAGATAGAAGCAAAGAGCTGTATAAAAGAAAAGATAAGAAATAAGTGAACTGCTACTTACAAAGAAAAAAGTAAGGAGGAGAAAAACAAAAGTAAAGAGCTATATGAAAGAACATATAAAGCATAGCAAAAACAATTATATAAAAGAACGGAGAAGATAAAAAGAACAATGAGCTCTATAAAGAATTGAGAAGAAAAAAGCTGGTCTAGACAAGAGGTAATTAAAAATTAGTGACTGGATACTTCCGGTCAATATAACGCATAGGCGACAGGAACCATTGCGGGTCAGTCAGAAAAGTGTTCCCTGTTGCAGTTTCCTCATATTCCAAGTTCTGTTAGAGCTACTGAGTTTAGTGCTCTGTGCACTGTGTTATGTTTTTCATCCGGATCTTGTTTCTATATTCCAATAGCTTACGATAAATGATGATATCGTATTGACGAAGTGCAGTTCAGCTACGTTCACTTTCGGTACCGCTTGGCCTTATGTCTTTTGGCGTGTGCAATAGCTGCTATGATAGGGGCTGTGGCTGTCTTTCTTTGTTTGGATCCTTCACTGAAATGAGTTTAAATTTGGATGAATCCACTGGCACAGGCGGATGAGCATATATGGATTTTATTTGGTTTGCAGTGATACCTTCGACTAACCATAACCATAACCATAAGGTAACATTAACTGTATGGAAAATCGACATCAGTGCTGGAAATGTAAAAGGACAACAGAATAATGAGAGGAATTATAACATAACAGAAATATCAAAGATACAATAAATAAAATATATCTCAGCTCTTTAAAAAACGGTTTTTGTCTCTTACAGACTGAGTGCCATCAAACATTGGCTCTACTATGCTTGTTACGTTTTCTGTCTCAGGTTAAAATGAACTTTTATCATGTGTTCTTTCTTCACTTGTACATTAAATTCCTAGATCTGTTTGTCTTACTTGTACATTATGTTTGTTCCGTATTGAAGGACTGACGTGGTCTAGACGTGAGACACCGACAGCTAGACAGGAAGGTCCTGGTTTCGAACTCCACCACAGGTGGTGGTAATGTTTCACTTTTAATCTGTGATTTATTCGTGGCTTTAACCTCCCCTTGTCTCTCACTTGTGAGATTCATATGTCTAGCCGTATCTTGTTATTGAGATTTGATGTCTAGTCATCTCTGGGTAGTGAGATTCGATGTCTAGCCGTCACTGGGTAGTGAGATTCGATGTCTAGCCGTCTCTGGGTAATGAGATTCGATGTCTAGCCGTCTCTGGGTAATGAGATTCGATGTCTAGCCGTCTCTGGGTAATGAGATTCGATGTCTAGCCGTCTCTGGGTAATGAGATTCGATGTCTAGCCGTCTCTGGGTAATGAGATTCGATGTCTAGCCGTCTCTGGGTAATGAGATGCGATGTCTAGCCGTCTCGTAAAGAGATGAAAAACAGAAGGTCCCGTGTGTACTCACGCGCGCTGAAGAACCTGTGGCAGTTACAAGTCAATAAGCCGGTAAAAGTTGTTAAGAAATCTATTCCATCTACCAAATTAATCGAGCTGAAAGTCACAAATTTCGCTGCTTGCCTGCGAACTAACAACATAGCACATCAACGCTCATTTATCCGGTGAACGTTACAAAGACGTCCTAACCAACATTTTGAGAAACTAGATTTCTACGGAAAACTGTTATTGTGTAATGTACCTGATCCCCAATATTAAGGGAGGTAAGTGAGTTGGTTGGTTGGTTGCGTTCGCCCGATGACTAAAGTATTCTAGAGTATCGTGGTAGACTAGAGTATCGTGGTAGACTAGAGTATCGTGGTAGACTAGAGTATCGTGGTAGACTAGAGTATCGTGGTAGACTAGAGTATCGTGGTAGACTAGAGTATCGTGGTAGACTAGAGTATCGTGGTAGACTAGAATATCGTGGTAGACTAGAGTATCGTGGTAGACTAGAGTATCGTGGTAGACTAGGTATCGTGGTAGACTAGAGTATCGTGGTAGACTAGAGTATCGTGGTAGACTAGAGTATTCCTCTTCATCATCCGTCCACATAGTGGACGTGTCTGCGTTGTGTTGTGGTTTGCAGTATAACTGTTAAATTTGCGCCTTTCGGCCCAACACATCCGACTTCAAGCACGACATTTTTGAGTACCGGGTTGTCTTCCCTCTTCGATCCCTGCACGCTTGGCCAGACTAGACAGGTTAGTCTGTTACTAGAGGTACCACGGAGAGGTGGAGCAGGGTCTGGATGGTTTTGGTACACCGATCCTGGCGCAAGCCATCAGCTGTGGGTCGTTGACAACTTCCAGCTCTGGTGCTGAGTGAGTGAGAAAGTTACAGTCTTCAAATGCTGTGTCAGAAGTTTAAAAGATTGACATTACTTCCCTTTCACTCCCAGATTCCTCTTCCCTTTTAAGTTATTGAACGCCCGTAAGCTTTAACTATCCCTACAGGTAAATTATATATTTGAAGAAAAACTACACCCAGAGGCCACATCTTCAGGTAAGAGCTGTTCTTGAACACAAACACTTGTAATATTTTTTTTTTTCAAACAAAACATAAATATTGACATCTAAGATAAAAGAACAGAACAATTTATTGACAAACAAACAAGAGCTGCACAAAATGACAACCGATAAGAGATTTCAAGAGGATAAAACGTGTTTATTCTTAAAAATGTCAACTCAAATAAAAAGACCAAAATATCCGCACATTTTATTTATAAAAAAATAATTATGTACTTAAGCAAATAAGGCTGCAGTTGTTAACAGGATACAAACAAATTGTAAGTTACATTGTCCAATTAAGATAAATTGCAAGCAGATAGTCCAGAACATTGGTGTCATTATAATGTTGTATATATTTCTCTAGTAGCACATTTAATTGCACGTATTTTTGCTTCGATTGTACGGTAGCTCGAAGCCTGCCTGGAAACAGCCAGATCAATGTATACTCGAGCATGCTCGTATGAGAATGGATGTATATGTTTGTCAACTGACGAGTGATGACAATCTGTGGTCTACTCTCTAGCCGGATGACATTCTACGGCCTTTGATTGGTTTCAGTAGGTTTATTGAGAACATTACCGGATGATTTAAAAAAAAAATTAAATATAATATAGCAATTTGAGGTAGAGTTCTATTATTGTGAATAAGACTAAATGTGGTTATGCATATCAGTCACCATGTCTGTTCGATTCAGCATTTGTGTTCTGTCTATCGCGAATGTGTTTGTTTTTTTTTCGCGTGTGAAACTGCTAGTTTTCTTTCAGTCGTTTTATTGATATTAACTGGGAGTGGCATCAAATATCAACAAGAGGAGATAATGCAAGAGGTTTATTTTTAATTAGTTTTGTTAGTGACGTTTAAAAGCTCTGTATTTGCATGCACATATATTCCATCATTTGTGTCTTTCTGGATAACTATTATGCAATTTGTTCACTGCAACAACTGATATCTACTGCTGTCTTATTGCATTAGCCATAACAAGTTATATACAGTTTTCTTTCAGAAATGATAATGAATTAAAATAAAATAGAAAAAATATATTAATTGTGCTCACTATAGCATACATGTTGTCACTATAAATAACTAATAGATTGTGGCACATAGGTCTGGAGGAGTGTGAGCAGACGCTTCTGAGAGATAGAAGATCGCAGCACAAGTGGATTGACTAAGACGAGACTCAAAGTCAGTTATTGACTAAGGCGAGACTCAAAGTCAGTTATTGACTAAGACGAGACTCAAAGTCAGTTATTGACTAAGGCGAGACTCAAAACGAGTTATTGACTAAGACGAGACTCAAAGTCAGTTATTGACTAAGACGAGACTCAAAACGAGTTATTGACTAAGACGAGACTGAAAGCGAGTTATTGACTAAGGCGAGACTCAAAACGAGTTATTGACTAAGGCGAGACTCAAAGCGAGTTATTGACTAAGGCGAGACTCAAAGCGAGTTATTGACTAAGACGAGACTCAAAGCGAGTTATTGACTAAGGCGAGACTCAAAGTCAGTTATTGACTAAGGCGAGACTCAAAGCGAGTTATTGACTAAGGCGAGACTCAAAGCGAGTTATTGACTAAGGCGAGACTCAAAACCAGTTATTGACTAAGACGAGACTCAAAGCCAGTTATTGACTAAGGCGAGACTCAAAGCCACTTATTGACTAAGGCAAGACTCAAAGCGAGTTATTGACTAAGGCGAGACTCAAAGTCAGTTATTGACTAAGGCGAGACTCAAAGTGAGTTATTGACTAAGGCGAGACTCAAAGCCAGTTATTGACTAAGACGAGACTCAAAGCGAGTTATTGACTAAGGCGAGACTCAAAGCCACTTATTGACTAAGACGAGACTCAAAGCGAGTTATTGACTAAGGCGAGACTCAAAGCCAGTTATTGACTAAGACGAGACTCAAAGCTAGTTATTGACTAAGGCGAGACTCAAAGCGAGTTATTGACTAAGGCGAGACTCAAAGCGAGTTATTGACTAAGGCGAGACTCAAAACGAGTTATTGACTAAGGCGAGACTCAAAGCGAGTTATTGACTAAGGCGAGACTCAAAGCGAGTTATTGACTAAGACGAGACTCAAAGCGAGTTATTGACTAAGGCGAGACTCAAAGTCAGTTATTGACTAAGGCGAGACTCAAAGCGAGTTATTGACTAAGGCGAGACTCAAAGCGAGTTATTGACTAAGGCGAGACTCAAAGCCAGTTATTGACTAAGACAAGACTCAAAGCCAGTTATTGACTAAGGCGAGACTCAAAGCGAGTTATTGACTAAGGCGAGACTCAAAGTCAGTTATTGACTAAGGCGAGACTCAAAGCGAGTTATTGACTAAGGCGAGACTCAAAGCCACTTATTGACTAAGGCGAGACTCAAAGCGAGTTATTGACTAAGGCGAGACTCAAAGCCAGTTATTGACTAAGACGAGACTCAAAGCGAGTTATTGACTAAGGCGAGACTCAAAGCGAGTTATTGACTAAGGCGAGACTCAAAGCGAGTTATTGACTAAGGCGAGACTCAAAACGAGTTATTGACTAAGGCGAGACTCAAAGCCAGTTATTGACTAAGGCGAGACTCAAAGCGAGTTATTGACTAAGGCGAGACTCAAAGCCAGTTATTGACTAAGACGAGACTCAAAGCGAGTTATTGACTAAGGCAAGACTCAAAGCGAGTTATTGACTAAGACGAGACTCAAAGCCAGTTATTGACTAAGGCGAGACTCAAAGCGAGTTATTGACTAAGGCGAGACTCAACGAGAGTTATTTATTTATTTTCCGGTAATTTTATGAAACTAAAACAATCAGCAAAGTGAACTGAGGGTATCTGGTCATTTTAATAAACAGTCAATATGACTGTTAGCTTAATCCACTCAATATTCGAGTCTCCAGATCGAATACTGCTTTCTTCTGAATAAGTAGAAAAGAGCACATTCCAGTGAATGACAAATATCTTAGCAGTAAAACCATAGCTGACAACAGATGAGATATAAACAATAATTCTTTGATTTATAGAGAGCAAGCTGGACAATAAGGGAGCCGCGATAGCTCAGTGGTTAGTGAACTGGACTACCACGGACAAGGGGTAGGGTTCGATCCCAACCGACGGCTTCCGGGTTCACCCAGCCTTAAATGGGTACCGGATTTTTTTCTGGGAAAGTAAAGCAGCACGGGCGAAATACTGACCACATTAACCCAAAAATCATGTGCTGAAGGTCTGTAAAATATAGGGTCACTAACACCATATTTCCCTATACGCCACTTGGTGTGACGGGGGTACTTTACTTTTTTTACTAAGCTGGACAATAGGACGGAACAAGAAACACACTGAATGCCACAGCTTTGACAGAATAATAGTGAGAATATCAAGGGCAACTAACATAGAAATAATGAGGATAAATAAAAGTATCATAATGAAAACGAATGTCAACATAACAAGAAAAGTATCATGTTTGATAAAGTCATGAGAAAGAAATAGCTGGAATATATTGTGACATCGGGAAACACAAATTGAGGGGAAGGCGAGATAATGAGGAAAAAGAATACAACAGGTAAATTATAGATTAGTTTTGTAAACGATGAAAGTAAACAGCAAATTTGATAAATAACTGTACAATTAGTTATAGAGACACAAGAACACATCATCCTTGCAGGTGCAGTACTTGATGATGATGGTGATGATGAAGATGATGGTAATGATGATGATGATTATGATGATGATGACGATGAATTAATTGTAAATCGTCCTAGTGAAGAAACATAAAAAAATGTTAAACAATAGAAAATAAAACAAAAATATAAATATAACAAAACAGCAATAATGCATACAACAATAATTGAGTAAAACTGGCAACAAAGACTGCGTGAACATTAACAAGTTAAAAAAAAATCTTTTCATAAAAACATGTAAACTAAAATTATAGAAGAATTAGACGCGAGAGAAAATTAAAATAAAAGAGCTTCTAAGCTTTTCTAAGTCCGTGGCTCTAATTTCTGCGGAAACTACACACGCAAATAAAAAAATAAAAGAACAGTTGAGAAGGAAATTACAAGAATCTAAACAAACCCAGCATTTATAAAAATGACAGCCATCACGTGCAAGAAATCTGTCATCGTATAATTGAGGAAAGAGTTGTTAAATGTTGCAGTGAGGACATGTGACACATTAGAGGCAACACAGACAACAACAAACAACCACGAAGAACGAAAAATGTGTCCCTATCATGGAAATCTAGATGGTTCTATAGTGGAGTGCGGAACTTTGACAATTAAAGAAACAAAAACAAACAAAAAACAAACAGGAGTTAAAATAGAGGACATATAATCTATGGTATGTTTATATTGTTCAAGACGTTAAGCAAAATGGTTAACTTTATTTATGTTTCTGTTGACGCTGTTTAATACATCTTGTGCAAAGAATGCAACAAAGTGACTTTATACCTGATGACTCAGCCCTTATGATGAGCTATGATCAAAGTGACTTTATACCTGATGACTCAGCCCTTATGATGAGCTATGATCAAAGTGACTTTATACCTGATGACTCAGCCCTTATGATGAGCTATGATCGTCATCAATTAGTGCCGTCTCCGCATCGAAGATTGGCTACCACGGAGCACCATTCCACTCTGTTTCTTGTTGCTGTTTATAGTACAGGTTGTCATAACTGCTTACTTGTTCATCTTTTGATGTTATTCCTCCATGTCAGTCTTGGTCTACTTCTTTTACCTCGTATTTTCCCTTCCAAGATTACTTGTAGTACTACAGTGTCTTTTAACATGCCTCACAGATCTCATTAGTCTTTTGAATTATTCTTCTTTTTCCTTCCTCATCTGCCTTTCAGCGTCGAGGGGAGATATAATCTGCAGTCTTTTGTTCTTCTGTTCGCCTCTACTGCTGTTATGTTTCCTAGTGCTTCTAATATTCCATCGACCCATCTTGTTCGTGGTCGACCCTTGGGTCTGGTGTTCTCACAACGTTTGTTGAAGGCTCGTTGTGATGTGTTTTGTTCTTTCTGCCTTGTCACGTGGCCAAACCATTTTATCTGTTGTTTCCTTATATATTCTATGACGGGGACTATTCCTAGCTTTATTTCTCAGTTCTTCATTTCTGATCTTATCTCTCAGACTGTTTCCGGTCATTCGTCTAACACATTTCATCTCTGTAGAGGTTATTTTCTTATTGTTCTTGCATCTAGAGTCCAGGTCTGACATTGGTAGCACAACGTTGGGATGAAGATTGTACTGTATAGTGCTCGTTTTGCCTCCTTGTTGGACAATAGTGGTGATAACTGTCCGATGATTTGACAAGCTTTGTTGCATCTTGATTCTATCTCTGCTGTTTGAGAATTATCGTTTGTCATTAGACTTCCTAGGTATTTGAATTCCTCTACTTGTTTTAGCTGTCTGCCTTCTATAGTTATGTTGATGTTCTGTTTATTTTTGGCGACATTCATGACTTCTGTTTTGTTGATTTTCATGTTGTATTTTGTGCCTGAGATGTTGAGTTTGTTTAAGTGTTCTTGTAGATCTTCTATTGTTTCATGTATTAGTGCCTGATCGTCTGCAAATAAAAGCTCGTTGATCTCCTCTGTCTCTGATGGGTTGGCTAGCTTGCATATATAGTCCATGTATGTAATAAACAGTAGGGGGGATAGCACGCCCCAAGTGGTCTGTGTAGCCTGCTGCTGTTCTGACCCTGCAGCTGCTGTTGATGTAGAGACTTTTAATAAGGTTGGTTAGATGTTGGCTTACTCCGTATGTTGTTAGTATTATTTTTTAATTGTATTTAGTAATTCCCTTTTTATTTGTAGTTGTTTTAAAACGTCATCATCTGTTCTTTTTTATTTCCATCCGATTCTTCCCATTCTTCTATAAATCCACATCCCAAAGGCTTCAATTTTCTATTCCGTTTAAGGCTGGACTAAAAAAAATCCTCCAACGTTTCTACTACAGGAATCTTCAACAGGAGACAAACACAAAAGAAAACAGACTACAAATAGAAACACGTTCTCATGGAACCGCTAAATCCAAAAGGCTGCACGGCGAGTACGGAACTGAATATATACAGACAGATGTCATACCGTAACACGTGGTACTTTAGCAGCGGTTCTTAAAACGTAGAGAGAGGGAATGAAACATGTCATTCAAACGTATAGAGAAGAATATGAAATGTCATAGCAAGTGCTATTATATATAAATCTACAATCTCTATCTCTCTATCTCTATTTTACTCTCCTTACACTCATGGTTTCTTCACACTCACTCTATCTCTTCAAACATAATCTCTTTCTTCACAGTCGCTCTTTAACCTCTCTCTCTCTATCTCATTTTCCAATCATTTTCTTCACTCGCTCCCACCTTAATCGCTCTTTCTCTCTCATTACACTATTTCTCCACTATCGATCCTCTGTACATTATTTCTCTTCACTCTCTCTATCTATCTACTCTTACTCCTTTTCAAGATTTCTCTTCGTTCTCTATCTCTCCTCACTCTCCCTCGATCTTCATTCTCTATTTATTCTCTCTCTCTTAACTTACCATCGTTCACTCTCTCTTCATTCTCTCTCTCTCTCTCTCTCTCTCTCCCTTCACCTTCACTGTGTCCTCACTCTCATTTTTACTTCATTCTCAGTCTTCCTTCATTCTCTCCTCATTTTCTCCTCATTCTTTCTCTCCATTCTCATTCTTTCTTCATTCTCGTTATATTTTCTTCAAATTCACTGACACACCTTCTTTCCTCTCTACAAACAGTCTTTCTTGTGTCTTCACTCCATCCTCTCTCTTTTGTCCACTTATGTGTCTCTGTATCAATGACAAATGAAATGCTCTTGCTCTGCTATTTCCCAGCATACACAGATACTTATATGACATTTGATATGTCACGAATTTATAGGCTGCAACTCTTCACTTGTCTTGTTGTCTCTAATTATTCATGCTTGTTGTATGACGCTTTTTGCTAGTAACCACGTGTCTAAGTCATGGCATCTCATGTTTCTGTATGCTACTCAGAATACTATTATTCTGTTATTTTTCTGTGTGATGATGTCCGACTCAATGTATTCTGTGTGATGATGTCCGACTCAGTGTATTCTGTGTGATGATGTCCGACTCACTGTATTGTCCATTCGGCCAACTCATATCTCTGTTAACAATCTTTCTTGTCTCATCTATTGTTAAAGTCTGGAATTAATAACTCATCGTCATCATCATCATCATCATCACCATCATCATTATCACCATCAGCAACAGGCACCATGCAGGTTGGCGTAGGCGATCATGCATGTCATAATTTTAGTCAGTGATTTTATATTATCATCTGAATCATCATGTACCATACCGGTTGGCGTAGGCGATCATGTCCTTCCACAATCTTCTATCTACGGTGCATCGTATCAGTTCTGTTGTTGACTGCCTTCCATGTCATGACACCAAGCTATCCAATATTTTCTCTCTTTGTCGTCCGCGATCTCTCTTTCCTTTTATTTTACCAGTTGTAACCAAGTATTCCAACTTTCCTCTTCTCATGGTGTGCCCGGAAAATGTTGATTGTTTCTTCCTGGTGTTTTTTAGGAGCTGCCTTTTTGTGTTGGCCTCTGAGAACTTCCTCATTGGTCTTTTTAGCTGTCCAGGGAACTTTCAACATTCTTTTGAAAAATCCCATCTCTGTGGCCTCTAATCGTCTTTTCATTTTCTTGTCTACTGTCCATGATTCGCTTCCGTAGGTCAGAATTGGTTCTATATAGTACGGATAAACTGTCTTTCTCATTTCTATTGACATAGATTTGTTGCATAAGATATTTTTCATTTTCTGAAATGCTATTTTGGCCTGAGCTATTCTACTTTTTATTTCCATGGTGCATCTTCCATCCGATGTTATTATTGTGCCCCAAGGATCTTATATTATGCAATTTGGATAAGCTGTTCAATATTTTCTTTCTTGGTTTTCCTCTGCTATCTTTTTCATTTATTCTGCCCGTTGTTATAGTATTCTCAGTGCTTTCTTCTCGTATAACATGTCCAATAAATGTAGATTGTCTCTTTCTTATGATTTGCATAATATTTCTGGTTTCTCCAGCCCATTGTACACATTCTTCAATATGACATAATGTTATTAAAAGATTGCTTGTATATCACTCTTTTATGTATACATCTTTATATATTTATTTGCAATAGTTTGTATAAATGAATTTTCAATAATTTAGTTTTCTTTGTTTATCTATCGCGTCAGGTTTAACTTTGTTATTCTGTTACATTAATGACTTCCCAAAAATTTCAGCTTTTCATTTGTTTCATTTTATTGTTTGAACTCGAGATCGTCATTCCCCTTAAGCTACTGTCAAAAGCTGTCAATTTTGTTCCAGTGCCAATTTTCATATTTTGATCTGCGCTCGATTTCCTAAATTTGTGTTATTTGTATTGTTGATTTTAATGATTGATGGTTGTCAAAGATGAACACATTTATTGTGTAACTTTCGTTTTGATTTATTACTTTACATTATGTGTGTATCTTCTGCTTCTTCTTTCCTTCTTCATTTGCCTTTCAGCGTGGAGGGGAGATATAATTTGCGATCTTTTGTTCTTCTGTTCGCTTGTTGTTTTGTTTCCTAGTGCATCTAATATTCCATCAGTCCATTTTTTCGTGGTCGGCTCTTGGTCTGGTGTTCTCGCAACCGTTCATTGAAGGCTCTTTCTGCCTTGTCACGTGGAAAAAACCATCTTATATGTTCTTTCTTTATATATTCTATGGCGGGATTTATTCCTAATTAATTTTTTTTCCTCAGTTCTTCATTTCTGATCTTGCCTTACAGGCTGTTTCCTGCCATTCGTCTAACACATTTCATCCCAGCAGAGGTTATTTTTCTTATTGTTCTTGCATCTTGGGCACATTGGTAGCACAACGTTGGGATGAATATTTATATTTACATGTGTTTATGTCAGTGATAAATAACTATGGGACGATAGTGGTGTAAGTTGATATTGCCCTTGATAGAATTGGTATATGTCATGCAACCAACAATCTCATCTACAATGAGGAAGAGAACATGGACATATGTCGGACATGTGCTGAGAAGAGACAACAAGAGAATTAAAAAAAAAGGCACTTCTATAGAAAACATCAGGATACAGAAAAAGAGGACGACACAGAGACCCCGATTCAGAAAAGAACACTTATAAGAGAAGCAAAGTTGGCAGGCATAGATTCATTAGATAAGATTGAGTATCACGTCGAGAACAGATTTTGGTGGCGAGAAAACAATACAAGTTGTCTGCCACGTCTACAGGCGCAAGAAGGATCATGATTGTTTATGTTCAAGCAGAATGACAAACAACAGCAGATTGACAAACAACATCAGAATGACAAAAAACATCAGATTGACAAACAAAATCAGATTGACAAACAACATCTTAATGACAAACAACATCAGAATGACAAACAACATCAGATTGACAAACAACATCTGAATGACAAACAACAGCAGAATGACAAACAACAACAGATTGACAAACAACATCAGAATGACAAACAACATCAGAATGACAAACAACATCAGAATGACAAACAACATCAGAATGACAAACAACAGCAGAATGACAAACAACAACAGATTGACAAACAACATCAGAATGACAAATAACATCAGAATGACAAAAACATCAGAATGATAAACAACATCAGAATGACAAACAACATCAGATTGACAAACAACATCAGAATGACAAACAACATCAGGTTGACATACAACAGCAGAATGGCAAACAACATCAGAATGACATACAACAGCAGAATGACATACAACAGCAGAATGCCATACAACATCAGAATGACATATAACAGCAGAATGACAAACAACAGCAGCGATCGAATTTTGTGAAGATACATGGTCAACACTACAGCAGGTGTCGCACTAGGTTATGATGGAGAAGATCAAACCAGACATTAACAGGTTGACAATTTCTGTTCTGTGATCAAACCAGAAGTATTCCGGAGTTAATGAGTTAATTGCAGATCATCATCATTGCACTCCGAACACGTTCATAGTAGCTCACATCCCCTCCTCAGCATGTCCCGCAGTGTACAGCGAATGACGACTCGAGTTCTGTGAAGGTTGATAAGTCTTCTTATATATTTCCGGAGTGTAAGAGTTAAAGTAGTTGTCCGATGACTGGAAACCAAGAGCAAGAATCAAAGCACTGATAGGCTCAGAAAGCAAATCTCACCACTGGACACAGCGAAAAGAAAAATAAACATACAATGGTATTGAGCATCTAAACTAACAGAAAGACAAGCTACAACGTTTCGGTCAAAAAGCCTTCATCAGGTATAACAAACAAATTATACACTTTGAACACAAAATTCCGAGTTAGAATATACAACTAACTACACGGCTCTAAAAGTGGTTTTACATTTTACCAATTTGTTATCGGTTGGTTCCTTTGATCTAATTAAATCCAACCTGCCCTGTTGTCTGTTAATCTTTTAACCAAACTCTACGAAAACTCTGTCCATTGTCTTTTTCGCCATTTTTAGAGATGCGTAGTTGTACTATTCTAACCCGGAATTGTGTGTTTTTTACGTGTATAGTTTGTCTGTTATTCCTGATGAAGACTTTTGCCGAAACGTTGTAGCTTGTCCTGTCTTTCTATTAGTTCAGCTGCTCAATACCATTTTATGTTATTTTTCTTTGTTTTCTGCAAGCTATTATAGCTGCCCCGCATAATATTTCATATTTATCATGCTAGAGATCTGTACTTATCTCCCGTTACGGACACAGCATTCTGACATCAGACAATCGTATCAGTTATCACATTCAGCAGGATGTTAAATCAAAAACCCATGTATCTCTTTTATTATTGTTTATTCTGTCTCATTCTTTTTTTTCCATAAATTGTCATTTCTATATTTATCTTCATTATCTTGAGACAACACGTGCTGCTAATGTCATCCATTACGCGTGACCAACAGCTGAATCACGATCTGCACGTTTAACCTTCTGCTTATGTCAAGGAGAAATAGACAACAATGATGTCTGTCAACTAATGCCTAGATCTCACTTAGTCTAATATATGGGCCTCTTAGTTTCCATCGGTGGTTCAGTGGTTAGTATATTTGCTTTGTGACCAGAATGGTCAGGGCTCAGTTCCAAGAAAAAAAAATTTCGACAAGGGTCCCGGGTTTACGCATCCTCTAAAAATGGGTACAGGAGTATTTTCTGGGAAGTAAAGAATAATATATCATATCGACCATAAGTAAAGTACCCCCGTCACGCCAAGTGGCGTATAGGGAAATATGGTGTCAGTGACCCTATATTTTACAGACCTTCAGCACATGATTTTTGGGGTAATGTGGTCGGTATTACGCCCGTGCTGCTTTACTTTCCCAGAAAAAATCTGGTACCCATTTAAGGTTGGGTGAACCCGGAAGCCGTCGGTTGGGATCAAACCTTACCCCTTGTCCTTTGTAGTGCAGTTCACTAACCACTGAGCTATCGCGGCTCCCTATATCGACCATGTCAACCAGAATGTGCCGTGGTCGTAGAAAATAATGGCCATCACATTCCCCATGCATCTTCAAAGGCGTGGTAGACTATTTTTCATTTTTCTTAGGATAAGAGAGAAAAGAGTGAAAGAGCGAGAGAGAGAGAGAGAGAGAGAGAGAGAGAGAGAGAGAGAGACAGAGAGAGAGAGAGAGAGAGAGAGAGAGAGAGAAGTATTTGTATATACCCCATGCATAAAAAACCAACAAAGTACATAATCGCTATGTTTTTAATAAAGAGAAAAGGTGAAACAAACTGAGAGTTACCCCCACTTGATTGTGTCAAGATGTGGAGAAGGTAGGACTCCAAGTTTAAATCATTGACTGGCCAATTGTTTTAATTTCCGCCATTTCAGTTTAAAATGAGCACGAATTTATTAAGATCGAATTTCATATTTAGATTCATAATTCTAAAATGACAATAACATTTAATAAATAATTCTAAAATAATTGTAAAAAATTAAGAAATAATTTTATAATAATAATACAATTTAAGAGATAATTCTACAATTAAATAAATTCTCCAATTAAATAATACAATTGAATAAATAATTCTAAGGTAATAGAAAAATAAGAAATAATTATATAATAATAATAACATTTAAGAGATAATTATAAAATAATAATAAATTGTAATGGATAATTCTAAATTAATAATAACATTTAAGGGATAATTCTAAATTAATAATAAAATGTAACAGGTAATTCTTGCATTTCTCAGAAAAATCAAAAGAACTATTGATAATTATAACTACCCATGCCATGTCAATGAGACTAACTGGCAAGTGCAGAATGCAACACTCGCTTTTGTAAATGAAGAAATGTCTGTGACACAAACTGAAGGAGAGTATCACTTAAAACATTTCAGCATTTTCCTTTCAAACAACATTTTAGTTTTAACATTATTAATCTCTCACACAAACTAAATTCGGTTTTAAAATTACCAAAGTCTTTCACACAAACTGAATTCGGTTTTAAAATTACTAAAGTCTTTCACACAAACTAAATTCGGTTTTAAAATTACTAAAGTCTTTCACACAAACTGAATTCGGTTTTAAAATTACTAAAGTCTTTCACACAAACTAAATTCGGTTTTAAAATTACTAAAGTCTTTCACACAAACTAAATTCGGTTTTAAAATTACTAAAGTTTTTCACACAAACTAAATTCGGTTTTAAAATGACTAAAGTCTTTCACACACACTAAATTCGATTCTTACCATGTCGGCTTCATTAATACAAAATGAACACTGACAGTTTTTTTTATTTTATTATTTTTTTTTTTGTAATTCTGAGCATTTTGAGTAATGAGTGACAAATATTAAGTGTAAAATCTTGTGTCATGAGTGACAAATATTAAGAGTAAACTCTTGTGTCATGAGTGACAATCACTAAGAGTAAAATCTTGTGTCATGTGTGACAAATATTAAGTGTAAAATCTTGTGTCATGTGTGACAAACATTAAGTGTAAAATCTTGTGTCATGAGTGACAAATATTAAGTGTAAAATCTTCTGTCATGAGTGACAAATATTAAGTGTAAAATCTTGTGTCATGAGTGACAAACATTAAGTGTAAAATCTTGTGTCATGAGTGACAAACACTGAGAGTAAAATCTTGTGTCATGAGAGACAAACATTAAGTGTAAAATCTTGTGTCATGAGTGACAAACACTAAGAGTAAAATCTTGTGTCATGAGTGACAAACATTAAGTGTAAAATCTTGTGTCATGAGTGACAAATACTAAGAGTAAAATCTTTTGTCATGAGTGACAAATACTAAGAGTAAAATCTTGTGTTATGAGTGACAAATACTAAGTGTAAAATCTTGTGTCATGAAAGACATACATTAAGTGTAAAATCTTGTGTCATGAGTGACAAACATTAAGTGTAAAATCTTGTGTCATGAGTGACAAATACTAAGAGTAAACTCTTGTGTCATGAGTGACAAATACTAAGAGTAAAATCTTGTGTCATGAGTGACAAATACTAAGTGTAAAATCTTGTGTCATGAAAGACATACATTAAGTGTAAAATCTTGTGTCATGAGTGACAAACATTAAGTGTAAAATCTTGTGTCATGAGTGACAAATACTAAGAGTAAACTCTTGTGTCATGAGTGACAAATACTAAGAGTAAAATCTTGTGTCATGAGTGACAAATGCTAAGAGTAAAATCTTGTGTCATGAGTGACAAATACTAAGAGTAAAATCTTGTGTCATGAGTGACAAACATTAAGTGTAAAATTTTGTGTCTTGAGTTACAAACATTAAATGTAAACTCTGGTGTCATGAGTGACAAACATTTAGTGTAAAATCTTGTGTCATGAGTGACAAATACTAAGAGTAAAATCTTGTGTCATGAGTGACAAATACTAAGTGTAAAATTTTGTGCCATGAGTGACAAACATTAAGTGTAAAATCTTGTGTCATGAGTGACAAACATTAAGTGTAAAATCTTGTGTCATGAGTGACAAATACTAAGAGTAAAATCTTGTGTCATGAGTGACAATCACTAAGAGTAAAATCTTGTGTCATGTGTGACAAACATTAAGTGTAAAATCGCAACAACTGATATGGTGATCCGCAAATCACAGGACGCAACAAACAGAAGACATCAGGGATGAAGGTTTGGCCATACACGATTGATGGGTTTAAAAAAAAATGTAATGCATTTGATCTACGTGACTGAAATCAGCATTCCACAGAAGAAATATCTAGCAAGCAAGACATGGGAAATGGCATTTAAACATAAATACCAGATTAAAAAAAATATTGAGTTATTGAATTATTGAGTTGTTGAGTTAATTTTGGGTTATTATCACTGCTCACCGAAGAAGTCCATAGAGGCTCAGGTCGCCTACACAGCAGGTCCTGCAGCGTCCAGCGACTGACGACACCAGCTCTGCGATGTTTCATTTGTTCAGTAAGTGCCGTCTCCACATGGAAGGTTGACTACCATGGAGCGCCATTCCACCTTGTCTCTTGATTTAACTATGTAGGTTGTCGTATGCTGACTTCTCCATCTTTTGATGTTACTCATCCACGTTAGTCTTGGTAGGCCGCTGCCTCTTTTACCTTGCATCTTCACTTTCAAGATTAATTCTAGTAGTCTTCTGTGTCTTTTAACAAGCTCAAAAAGTCTCAGAGTTGTCTTTTTTGAATTGTGTTTAGTAGTTTACTTTTCATTTTTAGTTGTTTTAAGACTTCATCTTTCTTTCTCTTTCTTGCCATCCAATTCTTCCCATTCTTCTATATATACACATATCAAAGGTTTCAATTTTTTGTTCTACTTTCATGTCTAATGTCCATGTTTCTGCACCATACAGGAATGTTCAGAAGATATAACATTTTGCTATTCTTAGTTTTAGCCCTGGTGTTATTTGTTTTGATGTTAGTATATTTGTCATGACATTAAAATTACTTGTTGTCATTCCAATTCTTTTGTTTACGTCAGTCTCATATTTTCAATCACGAGTTATAGTATGCCCAGGGTAGTTGTAGCTCGTCACTGTCTCAAAGTCTTTTCCTTCTACTTTGATATCCACTTGTAAGTCTAAGATGTTGCAAGTTTCTTGTATATTTTTCTTTGTGCATTGCTATTTGGTTGTAACTTTGTCACCAGGATTTTCTCTTCTGTACTACTCAATCCCTTCTTCTAGCAGCTTCTGATATGTGCCCTTTTCTTGTATTATATAAGCATATTTAACATCTCTTTTATTTAAAGCTGTTATGTCTAGCGGTATTGTTGATGAATTAGTCTTTCATTTCTCTTTCTTTAGTTTGAGTTTCATTGTAATTATCACATGAATGTGATCTCAGTTAATATCTTCTCCTGGATGGTTGATACACTCTCCTATGCGCCCACTAAGCTTCTCACTTCTGGATGTACCCATTGTTACCCTAATCTTCTCCATCTGAAACAGTTGCTTGGACTCGTCGAAGTCCTGTGCCCTTTCCGCATCTCGAGGGCATTAATGACGTCTGTCTGGTCCATTATTTGATCGTCTCCAATGACAGCACAACTAGCCAGCCTGTCCGTTCTTTTGTTGCCCCGTACTCCCGCATGTCCAGGGACATAGACACAGGTGACTATGTCTGTCGTTGACTTCTTTAATCTCGCTCTCTGCGAGCAAGACTCAATCAGAGTAGGATTCCAGACTCTCTCATGAAGTCAGCTGTCTGTTTAAGCGGATCGACTGCCCATATAGTTTCTCCTCCAGGGAGGTGGGCGTGGACCACATTGCTCTTCTCAGGTCTGCGTACTGGGGGCAATCGACTTCTTTAATGACTCGACCCATTGACTGCGTTCAGAGCCCACCTCCACTGTTCCCATCATGCTCATCGAATAACTTAGATTATTATTTAAAATATAAAACATGGCAGCAAATAATGGCGATGATTGAAGTAAATTTGGGTGTCTGTCAATAAAATGTAATTTTCCAATTGAGGTAATGAGGCAGAAGAGGACAAAGAAGAAAATATAACAGTTATCAGCATAACAATTGTAGTGAGATAACAACACAAAATTATAGAAAGGATACGAATCTTTCAGAAAGGACAACAGTTTTTAAAAAACCGTTTTGACCCACAGTCTTTATCAGTGACATGTTCCAAATTTAAATATAATTTTATTAATTGTCTGATGTGCAGCAGTACAATATTAGTGAGATATTGTTAACAGCATAATACACTATCTTGAACCGACAAATGCCGTTTCTCTAGCAAAACTCTTCAATAAGCAATCAGGCAACATGAGCCCGAAAAATAATCAGCCCTCGTCAAAGCTCCCATACTTCAGTGGAGTTATTCATGCAGAAGTTTGATGGAAAGCGCCAAGTGTGTAATTATATAATGCAATCTCAAACATAGCGGGACGCAATCACAGACACACCGCGACATTCGGAGCTAATTTCTTAGATGATTGGTTTGAAAATCGTATATAAGACTTGTCAAGAAAAAAAGTATATATATATATATATTTAAATACACATATATATATATATATATATATATATATATATATATATACACACATACACGTATATTGAGTTATTTGCGGGTCATCATCGTTGCACTCCGAACATGTCCATAGTTGCTCAGATCCCCTCCCCAGCAAGTCTCGCAGTGGCCACCGGCTGACGACTCCAGTTCTGTGTTGGTTGATAAGTTTTCTTACACGGCGACTAAGTTTCTCATTTCTGGCTGTGCCCATCTTCACTCCCATTTCTTTCATCCGAAGGAGTGACGTGGATTTGTGGTCGTCGAAATCCTGTGCTCTTCCCACATTGATGAAAGCATTGGTCGTGTCCGCCCGATCCATTGGTTGACCGTCCTCAAAAACAGCGCAGCTAGCCAACCTGTCCGTACTTTCATTTCCCCGTACTCCCGCATGTCCAGGGACATAGACAAAGGTAGTCTTACGTATTTTTGACTTCTGCAACGACTCTACCCATTGCATGCGTACAGAGCCCGCCTCCACTTTTTTTATCATGCTCATCGAATCACTCGGTATACATGCGTGCGTGTAGTCTTGTGACTCTGAATGCCCTGGTCAGTGCCATCACCTCCATCGTCATGCCTCTCGTGGTCATGACGTATGCACCACTGTCTTCCTTGGCTATTCTGCCTGCCGAGCGTGCTGTAAATGCCCATGCACTTCTTTGGTGTCGTATTACAGATCCATCTGTATAGATGACTGCATCTTTCTCATCGGTGTTATCGCAGATGAGACCGTTGACCTCTTCATTGACCACGACTGAGTTCTGTTTCATACTTCTCCTGTCGAGTGTGACAATACACGAGAAAGTCCCTTGAATGACGTAGGCACAGGTATCCACTCCTCATCAAAGGTGATATTGATAAGCCCACAGACCTGTTTGATGACATCTTCTGCTCAGCCCACCCATGATTTGCCTCTTTTTAGCCTGGCACCTTTCCCTGTGTTGAGCTCGTGTTGCAATGGGTGCTCTTTATCTGCACTAATCTTCAGGTATGCTCGTGCCCTCCAGATCTTGATTCTGCCATCCATAGTTCGAAATTCAAGAAGATACCTCATTGCTACACAGGAGTGTCCTTTGCGCACCCCAAGATAATGCGCATGGCTTCATTTTGTATTTTCTCCAGCCTATCAATTTACGTCGCACTGACAGTAAGAATTGCCAGGGCATACTCGATTGGTGCGAGGACTGATCCCTGGAACAGAAGAGTAAGTAGCCTCTGCTCGATGTTGGCAGCTGCCATGACCTTCAAAGCGGCTAATCCTTTGCGGAATTTTGTTATCACATGGTCGACGTATTCCCGAAAACACAGGCTGCGATCAAACTTAAATACGAGGTATGTCATCAACTTGTTCCTGGTCACATCATCAGCTCCCATTCGTACTACCGGTGTGGTCGTATTAACGATATGATTGTTAAGGGAGAACCATGAAACTGATGCTTTATTATGATTAACCAAGGCACCTGAAACCCCACACCAGGAAGAAATGCGATCGAGTTCGTCTTGCATTATGGAGGTGATTTACCTTCTGTCTCTTCCCTGTCGATATACCAGAATATCATCAGCAAAAGTCATATTTCTTCCCCTCCCATCCAGTTGTTGTTCCGTGATCGTTATTGTGTACACATTAAATAGAACTGGTGACAATGGTGAGCCTTGTGGCAGCCCTGTACAAATGGATGTTGGCTCGGAAGACCAACTTCCACATCTGAGTTTCACCTTCCTCTGAAACAGTGCAGCAGCGATCCATCTAATGAGGAAGGGGTGCACCACCAGTTTGAGGAGCATGTGCATGAGGTATTCAAATGGTACTCTGTTGTATGCCTCCTCGAGATCTATAGCAGCAGCACATGTCTCCTCTCGTCTCAATGCGCGTTTCTGTTCAAGATGACAGGTGAGGACACGGGCAACTATTTTCTCCAGCAGCATGTTCGCAGTTTACTGCTTCGTGATGATTCTGTAGGCACTGATCTGAGAATGGTCCTTGTTGGGCTTCGGTAGCGGTAGTAAGTAGCTGTGTAGCCACTCCTCCTTAATTGTTTATGTCATCGTACCGAACACCATCTGGACCAGGCGCAGTGTTGTGTGACCTTTTAAGTGTTGTGCGACTGGTATCGGTTGTGATTGTGAGATCTTCTCCCAGCCCTACATCATCATACAATTCTGACAGCGACCCACGTATCCTCATTCTTACAACCTCATTTCTTTGGTCAGTCTGCTCAATGTAGCGGGCAAGCAGGGCCTTCCTATGCTCTAATCAGATTTGTGCCATATCTGGCCTGTGGTCTGAAAGTCTGGTATGCCTCTGCGTTGTTTTGTGCCATTCATACTCTGATGAAGGCGCCAGAATGTGGCTAGCGATACACGAATATATATGTATGTATATATATATATATATATATATATATATATATATATATATATATATAAATACACACATACATATAATATATATATATATATAAATACACACACACGTATATATATATATAAATACACACACACGTATATATATAAATACACACACACGTATATATATATATAAATACACACACACGTATATATTTAAATACACACACTTATATATATATATATATATATATATAATATATATATATATATATATATATATATATATATATATATATATATAAATACACACACACACGTATATATATATATGACAGAAACTGTGTAACGGTAAGAGCTAACAATGACGATTGTTACACATTTGGTAAGAAATCTGCAGCTTCCAATAACGCTTCACGCCATGTCTGGGTAGGGTAAAATAATAACGCATATTTATGGGAAGTCATTTGTTGCAGCAATGAATCGATGGAGAGATGGAAATAATGTTGAAGAAAATTGACGCTTAATTAGGATGATGGAGTGAAATGTTTCAGTTTGGGTTGTTGGGGATTTACGTGATGACTCTCCCAGAGTTAGTCAACACTGCGTCACTTGTCTGCGGGAATGCTAACATTCTTGATCCAGTAGTTGCATTATTACTCAACAATTGCGCCCGCTACAACCTAGACATAATCTCGAGTGAGCGTACCACGTACATATAATCTCCATTATTTTCTTGCTTTAGAAAGTGTTATTGTGCACAGTTTTGCTTTAGTTCGCGTTCACGTGCGCGTGATTTAAGTGGTTAGCGCTATTTTGTGATCAAACATTTATTTGCTCTTGCAACAAGAATTACATGTTTTCTTAGTTTCTAGAATATGTTTAAGTTCAATATAGTGTTTTCTAAATATGCAGTCTTCTATAATTGTAACCAGATCTCTAGCGACAAATGAGGTTTGACATCTTCTTCTACCTTTTTTAGCTCCCAGTGGAGCATAGGTCTTCAACAAACAGTGGAGCATAGGTCTTCAACAAACAGTGGAGCATAGGTCTTCAACAAACAGTGGAGCATAGGTCTTCAACAAACAGTGGAGCATAGGTCTTTAACAAACAGTGGAGCATAGGTCTTCAACAAACAGTGGAGCATAGGTCTTCAACAAACAGTGGAGCATAGGTCTTCAACAAACACTTTCCAAGTCGTTCTGTTTCTTGCCATTCTTTTAAGATCATTCCATGTCTTCCCCATCAGCGTCATCTCTGCTTCTATCTGTCTTCTCCAAGAATTCCTTGGTCTTCCTCTTTGTCTTTTCCCCTGGGGATTCCAAAAAAGGACCTGGTGTGTAATACTCTCAGTTGGCTTCCGCAGTTATTTTGACATGTCCATGTTTGTGAAGTTTTTTCGGCTTATTTTTTTACAGTACGGGATAGCCAGCCCCATGCCCAAACCTCCTTTCTCGCCTCTTACGAACATGCCTGCTACGGTACAGCGCCGCTATTCTTTACTCCCCTTAGGTTTGGCATGAATCACACTTATTTTGGTTAGTATCTTCATTTCATCATAAAAAATCTGGAGAGGGGACCCAAACAATCGGTGGCGTATAATCCATCTTCTGTCATCCCCTGCAACTCCTTTGGTAAAGAGGTGCCGAGAGTTGGGCTTGTTTGTTCTTGTCGATGCACTAATTCAATGTTATTCGCTCAGGCATGAGCGAATGAAGCTGTTCAGTAAAACATTATCCAGCATAAGACACTAATGTCTTACCAAACTACTGACTTGTCATGATTGCTTGCTACCAACCGTCTGTCAAGACACCAAAGACCATACACATTTCATCAAGTGATCTCCCAGCGATGTTACACGAGGATGCACATTCTAGTTTGGGAACCTTCTTGTCAGACTAATAATTGAATATCTCTCTATCGTGGACAACCCACCCGTTATCTTTTCTTAACGTACCACACACACTTCACTTATGAAAGCCTACCTCCACGTCCTTCTAAAATATGAGTAATATGGAGTTTTCGCCATAACACCTTTCCTTGGATTTGACTTTTAAGTGATGTGGCCGGTATCACGCAAGGCCGCTACTTTACTTTTACTTCACATAAAATATCTCGTACTCATTTATGGAGACTATGTAAACACCGAAGGAAAAAAAAGGAAATCCCACATCTGGGAACTCAAGTCGGACCCTTCTGATCAGGAAACTAGCGCACTGACCTCTCTGCCATTGCTGCTCTTACAATTCAACAGATGTAAGCGTTGACTTCAAGTTTTGTTTGTCTGTGCTGCTATCCGTAGTTTGGTCAATTTGAGACCAACCCATACCTTGATCTAATCGTTCCAGCTTCTCTCACTGTCTTTGCGATCTTCCTCTTTTAAGGAACGTTCATGGTGAATTTGTCATCCCTGGATTCACTATCTTTAGAGCGTGACTTCATGAATTCACTATCATTAGAGGGTGTCTTCTGATTCAGTATCGTCAGAGTGTTTCTTCACGGATCCATTATCATTAGAGTGTCTCTTCGCGGATCCATTATCATTAAAATGTTTCTTCGCGGGTTCACTATCGTTAGAGTGTTCCTTCGCGGATTAAATATCACTAGAGTGTGTCTTCGCGGATTCACTATCATTAGAAAGTTTTTCGAGGATTAACTATCATTAGAGTGTTTCTTCGAGGAATCACTATCGTTAGAGCCTGATTTCATGGATTCACTACAGCATGACTTCATATAACAGCTATATAATGTCATATAATGTCATATAATGTGACAGTTTGTATTTTAATTATTTAATTTAATTAGTTCTGTTAGGACTAAAACTAAGAATAGTAAAATGTTATATCTTCTCGGCAATCGTGTACGGTGTAGACACATGGACATTAAACAAGAAAACAGAACACAAAATTGAAGCCTTTAAAATGTGGATTTATAGAAGAACGAGAAGAATTGGATGGACAGAAAAGAAAACAAACGATCGATTTGAAACAACTTAAAATGATAAAAAAAGACCTAGTAAACACAATTTAAACAAGACAAATATGGTTTTTGGGCATGTTAAAAGACACAACAGCCAACTAAAAGTAATAATGGAAGGGAAAATACAGGGTTAAAGAGGTAGAGGCAGACCAAGACTAACATGGACAAGTAACATCAAGAGATGGACAAAGCCTATGATAACCTGCACCATCAAAGTAAGAGACAAAACGGAATGGCGCTCCATGGTAACCAACCTTCGATGTGGAGACATCATTCAGTGTTGAGAAATTTTGTTTTGTTGTTTTTATGTTTCCGCAGAAGGCCTTTACCGGGCCGCAACGTCGAGCTGTATTTTATCGTTTATTATGTGATTTATTATGTAAAGCTGCAAGCATATCATTTTCTATATTATTTACCTCCCCTATAGTCAGCATCCGCACATTTTTATGTCTGTTTCTTTCGTTCCGTCTCCACAAGTCCACACTGCGAGGATATGGGGTATAATCTTGATCATTTCTGGTTCACTTATGCTGGCACAAAAGTTCATTTGTCTTAAGGTGGTTATGACTTTTATCCCTTTTGTGGCGTGCCTTTAAAATTGTATGTGTGGCTAGCGACTGATGCTTGCGTGCGTTCACCCAATAACTAAAGGAATACATCTCTTCGTCATCCGCCCTTAGAATGACGTTCAGTGGGCCTGTATATATTGGTTTGTGGTTTGGAGAAGGATTGTGATATTTGCACCGTCCGGCCTAATACATCCGACTTCAACACGGGATTTTTGAGTACCGAGTTGCCTTTCCTCTTGTTCCCTACTCACTTGGCCAGTCTAGACTGATTAGTCTGTTACTAGAGGCACTACGAAGAGGTGGAGCGCGATCATAATGGTTCTGATTTACCGATCCTGGCGAAAGCCATCAGCTATGACTCGCTGGCAATTTCATCTCTGCTGCTGTCAGGCGCCTGGCCTCCATCTGGAGACTAAAAGCAACATGCACAGTGCAGTCGCCAAGAAGTGTTCAGGTCACAGTTTCTACTTCTACCCCGACTAAGGATAAAACTTTTGTAAAAATCCTGCCTTGACTCGAATCTGCTCCCACTACATTTGAGGAACGACATCTCTCTAGTTCCACCCACTCTCTTGTTATTGAAAAGATTAACTTCTGTAACAAACTTAACACGATTATTTTGATTACTCAAGAAGGAGGTGGTTTCAAGACACCAACGAGACCTTGAACATAAAAACAGAAGAAGAGGGGTATCTGGCAGAGATTGTATGATACGGAATGTGCTGAATGATTGTATGATACGGACTGTGGTGAATGACTGTATGATACGGACTGTGGTGAATGATTGTATGATACGGACTGTGGTGAATGATTGTATGGTACGGACTGTGGTGAATGATTGTATGATACGGACTGTGGTGAATGATTGTATGATAAGGACTGTGGTGAATTATTGTATGATACGGACTGTGGTGAATGATTGTATGATACGGACTGTGGTGAATGATTGTATGATACGGACTGTGGTGAATGATTGTATGATACGGACTGTGGTGAATGATTGTATGATACGGACTGTGGTGAATGATTGTATGATGCGGACTCTGGTGAATGATTGTATGATACGGACTGTGGTGAATGCAACGTTCTGCAAAAGACATATCTTCTTCTACCTTTTAGCTCCCAGTGGAGCATAGGTCTTCAACAAACACTTTCCAAGTCGTTCTGTTTTTTTGCAATTCTTTTAAGATCATTCCATGTCTTCCCCATCATCTTCATCTCTGCTTCAATCTGTCTTCTCCAAGAATTCCTTGGTCTTCCTCTTTGTCTTTTCCCCTGGGGATTCCAAAAAAGGGCCTGTTGTGGGCCTGTTTGTGATTACTCTCAGTTGGTTTCCGTAGTGTGTGTCCTATCCATCGCCATCGTCTTCGCTGTATTTCTTTATCCACTGGTATTTGACCGTACATTTCATAATTCCACGTTAGTGACTTTGTCCTGCCATTTCCATCCCTTTATTCTGCGCAAGCATCCATTAATGAAAGTCTGTACCTTCGTGATTGTCAATTTTGTTATTCTCCATGTTTCACAGCCATATAATAGAACCGACTTAACATTGGAGTTGAAAATGTGTATTTTTGTATTTGCAAAGGACATATGACCTGATGATAATGATAATGATAATGATGAATAAGATCAACAAAGGAGAAAAGCACATATATCAAATATATCAAATATATCAAATATATCAAATATATCAAATATTCAATACTATGCTCTCCGCCATTTTTCAGATCAGCGTTACTATTTAACTTTTGTGTCTGCATTTTTTAATTTATTTTAGAACAGTTTGTGTTTTGGACCTGATGAAGCCTCGGTGGCTGAGTGGTTAGCGTTCTCACTTCCTGATCAGAAGGGTCTGCGTTCGATTTCTAGAAGCAGAGTATTTTTGTTCGGACCAACAGGGCTCCGAAGTTCACCTCAGCCTCTAAAAATGAACCAGAGATTTTTCTAGGATGTTAAGGCGGTCTGACGTAATACCGACCACGTCACCGAGAAAAGTTCCGTGGTCACTAACATCATATTCCTCTTAGCCTAGCAAGGCGTGGAGGAAACCTTTACTTTACTCTATCTGATGAAGACTTTTGTCCAAACGCCTCAGTTTTTCTCTCTTCTCTCTATTAGGTTAGGGATCCGCGATAGCTCAGTGTTTAGTGAACTGGACTACAAAGGACAAGAGGTAGGGTTCGATCCAAACCGACGGCTTCCGGGTTCACCCAGCCTTAAATGGCTACCGGATTTTTCCCAGGTAAAGTAAAGCGGCACGGGCGTAATACCGACCACATTACCCCAAAATTCATGTGCTGAAGGTCTGTAAAATTTATGGTCACTAACACCATATTCCCTATACGGCACTTGGCGTGACGGGAGCTCTTTACTTTTTACTTACTCTATTACTTTAGCAGTTTTATACTATTTTGTGTTTTACTTTACAATAAGATTACCAAGACATCATAATCTTATTATTTCTATTAATTTGTATCTACCGCCTGTGCTACACGAAGCTTCCAATCGATGGACCAAAGAATGTGCTTGGAGAATCCCCAAAGTAGACCTGAATAGAACTGGTAATTGGCCATGGAGGAAATACTGTAAGTGCATTAAGGAGGACAGTCTAAAAATAGACTCATTGTACACCATATGCTGCCCCAAGCTACGCAGATAACGTAACTCACGGGAAGATAATATTATCTGATTTAATCTCAATAACCACCCGTGTCTGTGAAGACTTTCAGGAAAAGACAAAACACGGCCCACTTTGTGAGATCGATAGAGCTATCTACCTGGCTGACGAAGCTAGTGTTACCTGCAGGACACAGTCACGGTGTACGTTGATTAGATGTGCAGCAATAGAGTTCCGTCACTGACATGTCATTAAGAGTTGATGGCGAGTAATGACAAACTGGTTTTCTGGCCAGCCAGTTTAGATTACATGCGCATATCTATGCTATATGATTCGGTATGTGACGGCGACATACAGTACAAACCTGCATATCGTTTCTATAAAAGAGATGGACTCAATGCTATTTTATTCTATATTATTTTATTTTATTAATGTTATGTTTACTTTGCATTAATTAATGTTTTATTGTATTAATTTTCTGTTAATTTTGTACTAATTAATGTCTTTTGTACTAATTAATGTCTTTTGTACTAATTAATGTCTTTTGTACTAATTAATGTCTTTTGTACTAATTAATGTCTTTTGTACTAATTAATGTCTTTTGTACTAATTAATGTCTTTTTGTACTAAAAGTCTTCCAACTTTATGCTAACCAATGTTAATATAGTATAAAATGTATGTAAACTTTGAACTACTTAATGTTTTATTGTATTAATTATGAGTTAATTTTGTACTATTTAATGTTTTATGTTGTTAATGTCTTTTTATTGTTAAATGGCTTTAAAAAAATTGATCTTACCGCTCTCAGGTCAGCCCCATAAGTACTGAAATAAATTATAGAAGTATGGAATAACGATCGCTCGTCCAGTGCGGTCGATACGAGGTGTTCGTGTTTGAGACTTTTTCCAGGCAGAAAGAAATGTTTGATACCGTCCTCATTCGAAACCTTTTTTTTTACCTGATTCGAAGCTCGGAGAGTTGTCGACTCGGCCACTCGCTCACCTTACACTTCATGAAAAGAAAATATATATATATATATAATCTTTACGGCATTAGCCCCTTACAAGGGTCTGTCGGGAAGACATAAACAACCGAGAATAAGGGTCGCTTGTCCTGCGTTATCGCCCTGAGGTGTTCGGATCTGAGTTTGTATTGCATCTCCTTCTTCTTCTTTTCTTCCTCATCTGCCTTTTAGCGTCGAGGGGGGGGGGGGAATAAAATTTGCAGTCTTTTGCTCTTCAGTTTGATTCTGCTACTGTTATGTTTCCTAGTGCTTCTAATATCCCATCGATCCATCTTTTTCGTGGTCGACCCTTGAGTCTGGTATTCTCGCAACGTTTATTGAAGGCTCGCTGTGTTGTGTTTTGATCAATCTGCCTTGTCACGTGGTCAAACCATTTTATCTGTTGTTCCTTTATATATTCTATGGCGGGAGCTATTCCTAGCTTTTTCTCAGTTCTTCATTTCTGATCTTATCTCTCAGACTGTTTCCTGTCATTCGTCTAACACATGTCTCCTCAGTAGATGTTATTTTCTTCTTGTGCTTGCATCTAGGGTCCAGGTCTGGCATTGGTAGCACACGTCGGGATGAAGATTGTATTGTAGAGTGCCCGTTTTACCTCCAGTTATTTTCTTGTTTGACAATAGTGGTTATAGCTGTCCAATGATTTGACAAGCTTTGATGCATCTTGAGTCTATCTCTGTTGTTTGTGAAATGTCGTTTGTCACTAAACTTCCTAGTTATTTCACCTTCGATGGAAAAAAAAAAACAACCTTCGACACTGCCAGGATTCGAACCCGCAATCTCTTGGTTTGTAACAGAACGAGTTGTCGATTAGGCCAGAACTGTAACGGTAACGTTTATACCGAGTTTGAGGGATAACTATGTTTTTTTTTGTCTTACCGACAACTTTTCAATATAGAAGTGATGCTCATAAATGTACAACTTTTTGTTCTCTCAATAAAATACGTTTTCTGTAGAGCAACCAGTTAGAAGAATTATTTGATTAAACTATCGCCTGTTTATACTGCAGACAAGTCATTATAATTAAATGTTATTATGGGGGGGATGGGAAAGGGGGGGGGGGGTTGACTACCGAGGCGATAGATCAGCGAATCATTTCAAGGGAAGAGCTATGTTTACAGCACTCGGGAAAAAATTTCACAAATAATCAAGAACAGATAAAAAAAAAAAAAAACAGTAGACAGCACGAAGTAGGGTCGAACTCGCACACTCGGACACAGCGCCTTGACACAAGAAACAAACGCTAGTGTACACGGTCAGATAAGCTGCCTACAAAAGTTACTATCATTGGCGTTGTCTTTCACACGTGTGTGCTCTTGACTATAGCAACTCGGGAATAATTTGTGTATCTGTATTTGTCCTATTAAGACAAGTATCTCCTGGATAAGGTAGGGCTGATTATTTGCGTTGTAGACAAACAGTTATAGTACGAAACAGCACGAATAGTAGTTGTCGGTTTCTAACTTGTTAGTCATTTGTTGTGATAAACATAAACCAACAACGAAATCTGTTAATAATTACTTCAATACATTTTATAGAGCAAATAAGTGAGTCACACATGCACATTGTTAACTCAACATCAATGGGGAAAACATTGCTGAACAGATCGAAGATTTGCAAGGGCTACACGTCAATAGAAAAGCAATGAAGTACGTGAAACAATATCGTTAACTGAGGTCTAACAAAAGATGGGAGAACAAATGAAAGCAGTAAATATTGGAGAAAGTGTACAACTGATTGAATTGCCGTGTTGTGAAACAATATGTACAGAACAAATAGGGAAGAAATGGGTATCTAAAGTCAGAATGAAATAGATAATTGCAAGGAGAAACGATGATGCTCAACGAATGCCTGTTATGTTGTATTCATAAAGTAAAAGTAACGGTAGTTGTGAAAGGATAAAATAACGTGAGCGATAAGAGTGAAAAGATAAAATAATCATAAAGATAGTTGTGAAAGGATAAAACAACGTGAGCGATAAGAGTGAAAAGATAAAATAATCATAAAGATAGTTGTGAAAGGATAAAATAACGTGAGCGATAAGAGTGAAAAGATAAAATAATCATAAAGATAGTTGTGAAAGGATAAAATAACGTGAGCGATAAGAGTGAAAAGATAAAATACTCATAAAGATAGTTGTGAAAGGATAAAACAACGTGAGCGATAAGAGTGAAAAGATAAAACAATCATAAAGATAGCTGTGAGATGATAACATAACGTGAGCGACAACCGTGAAACGATAAAATGATCGTAAATATAGTTAAAATATTTAAGAGAATAGAATAACCTGGGCTATAACCATTGAAAGATAAAGTAGCCACAAAGATAATTACGATAGTTATGAGAGGATAGAATAATGTAAGCGATAACCATTGTAAGATAAAATTTACATAAAGAATGTAAGACAGTTATGAGAAGATAGAATAATGTAAGCGATAAACATTGAAAGATATAATAATCATAAAGATAGTTAAGATAATTATGAGAGGATAGAATAACGTGAGCGATAACCGTGAAAAGATAAAATAATTTTTTTAAAATAGTTGTGAGCAAATACAAGAATGTGAAGAATAACTGTGAAAAGATAAAATGCTGTAACAAAAATAGATGTGAACAGAATTATAAAGAAAAAGGGAAGTTTAACTGTGAATAAATAAAAGATTAGTGATAAACATAACATTGGAGGCATCGACTGTGAACAAAACCCACGATTATAATAATTACTGTGAGCAGTACCGATAATTTGTAAATAGATACAAAAGCATTTATTATAACTGTAAACGGAACAAAGAATTATTAGAATGTTCATTTGTAAAGAGATAAAAGAGTATTGATGATACAGGTACACAGAACAAAAATGGTCATGTTAATGTGTAAAGAGACATCTCTCTTTCTCTCTCTCTCTCTCTTTCTCTCTCTCTCTCTCTCTCTTTCTCTTTCTCTCTCCTCTCTCTCTCTCTCTTTCTCTCTTTCTTCTCTCTCTCTCTTTCTCTTTCTCTCTCTCTCTCTCTCTCTCTCTCTCTGCGATCAAGACTCAATCAGACTAAGATTCCAGACTCCCTCTGGTAAAGAGATATAAGAACATTTAGTATAACTGAAAACGGAACAAAGACAGGCAATGATTTCTGAAATAAAACAGGAATTAAACTGATTGTTCAATAATAATAACTTACCAAACTAAGTAAACAACAAACGTCTTACGAATGTCGTAAACAATGATCATGGTCATCATCAAATACCGTGCCTGCTGGCGTAGGCGATCATGTCTCTACACGAGTCTCAATCTCGACAGTTATTTATCATTTATGTTGTTGACCTTCTGCCAAAGTCATTCTCTCAAGCCGTCTGGTATCTTTTCTGTATGTGTCCCTCTATCTCTTCGTCCCTCAATTTTCCCAGTTGTTACAATATATTCCAGCTGTTCCCTTCTCATTACATGGCCAAAAAATTGATGATTGCTTCATCCTAATATTGGAAATTAGCTCTCTTTTTGCTTTGGCCTCTTTCAGAACTTTTTCATAGCCCTTCTTAACTGTCCTAGATATTCTCAAAATTCTTCTTTAAAATCACATTTCTACAGACTCCTGTGATTTATTTGTCTGTTGTCCTATTGTCCATGATTCACATCCATGTGGTAAAACTGGCTCTAAATAACATTTAAGAACTCTGTTTCTTGTTTCTATTGTCAAAAATGGATTGCACAGAACTTTCCTCATTTGTGTGTGTGTGGAAAGTTGATATCAGATAAACTTCGATATCATAACTGAAATCCACAGATTAAACGAAATTTACAAAAGTAGCTCCCCCAAAACAAGACCTGAAAGAAATCAGAAAAAAAAACTTAAACACTTTGACCACAGTTTGATTTTAAATAACTCTCTCTCTCTCTCTCTCTCTCTCTCTCTCTCTCTCTCTCTCTCTCTCTCTCTCTCTCTTATCTCAGCTTCCTTCTGTGAACTGACATCCATTCTATGATGTTTACTTCCTATCTTTTCTTCCAACAAGCCAAGAATGAAAATATATTAAACAAAGTATAATTTAGCTGCTGTGATATTGTAGCAAGAGCCAGTAATGAAGACGTACTTTAATTTGCCATTCCAGGTTAAGTAGCTGTTAACCTTATCATCCTTACATTCACGCATTCCTCTGGTTAGAAGCAGAAAAACAACGAAAACCAGCCGACTATTGTTTATGAAAGAAGGGAAATGAAGATGTTCAAAGGTGTTAGAGAGTAAAGTGTTTTGCTGCAATTCCTGGTCATGTTAAGATATGTTGTGTTTGAATAATTATCACTGCACTCCGGACACACACATAGGTGATCCGATGTTATCCTCGAAATACTGAGATCAAAGAGGAGAATCCTGATCCCCGTCCACGAAAACAGGAGAAAGACTAGGGATTCATCCATGATGATAACACCGACAGGAATACATACAAGTTGGCACATTCAGTCACACACAACAAGTTGGAACATTCAGCCACACACAACAAGTTGGCACAGTCAGCCACACTCCACAAGTTGGCACATTCAGCCACACTCCACAAGTTGGCACATTCAGCCACACACAACAAGTTGGCACATTCAGCCACACACAACAAGTTGGCACATTCAGCCACACACAACAAGTTGGCACATTCAGCCACACACAACAAGTTGGCACATTCAGCCACACACAACAAGTTGGCACATTCAGCCACACACAACAAGTTGGCACATTCAGCCACACACAACAAGTTGGCACATTCAGCCACACACAACAATTTGGTACATTCAGCCACACACAACAAGTTGGCACAGTCAGCCACACTCCACAAGTTGGCACAGTCAGCCACACTCCACAAGTTGGCACATTCAGCCACACTCAAGGTTAAAGCTAGTTACGCTCATCTAGTGGAATGCCCCAGTCATGTCAAGAATACATTATAATGTCTAAATTATGTTGGCAGCTCCTCAAATACGTTCATTACAAATACAGTCAAACCGATATCATCAAAATTAGAACATAATAAAAACAAAACAAATAATTATTAAAGTAAAACTCCGAAGCTTGAGACCAGCATCGATGGAACAAGAATACAAAATATTGTAACAGAACCTGGACAAATTACAAGCAGAAGAAAATAAAAAAAAACGAGGATCAAGTACGTGCAGAAAAAATATAAAAAATCAATTGTTAAATGTGCTGTTCCATAAAGGTACAGGTTCTATTCTCTTTGGATCTGCCTCATTGTTCTATGTTCTATGTAGTTTATTATTTTACCCCTCCCAGGCCCGTTCATTCATACATTGAGTGTTGTCTCCACATCGAAGGTTAGTAATCAAGGAGAGCCATTTTATTCTCTTATTTTGATGGTTTTGTCATAGATTCAGCTGTCCCCCTTTTAACGTTATTTCACTTTAGCCTTTGTCTGCCTTGTATCCTCCCTTCCAAGACAACCTTTAGAAGGGTATTATATCTCTTCATTGCCGTTAAAATATCTAAAGGCCACATACCATTTATGCATGTTCGATTAAAAAAAAATCTTTACGAAGTATATTACTATTCTTTGGTTCTCTTGTTATAGAACGCCCCGGTATCACTGCAAACGAATTTAAAATCCATAATTGCCCAACCGCCCGTGCCAGTGGAATCATCCGAATTACTAACTCATCTCCCAAACAAAGAAAGGTAGCTGTAGTCCCCATCATATCAGTCTCAGTACATGCCAAAAGACATAGGCGAAACCGCACAGAAAGTGAACACAGCCAAGATCATGTCCAAATTAGCAACCAAGATAAGGAGGTACATCTCATTTGGCCATGTAATGAGAAGGTTCACAATATTACCATTGCTGGGGTATTATCGAGGACTCACCCATCGTTAATCGTATCGGATTTATCTAAATTAGGGAAACAAGACTAACTCATGATAATTATAAGTTGAAATTGAGAGAGACATAACCTAAACAGGTATGTTATCTAAATTAAACCGATTATATCTAGTTTAGTTTAGTTTAGTTTAGTTTAGTTTAGTTTAGTTTAGTTTAGTTTAGTTTAGTTTAGTTTAGTTTAGTTTAGTTTAGTTTAACCGCCTCATTATTCTCATCGCACATCGAATAAGTCCTTAAAGGCTCAAATCACCTCAATTAATCTGGAAGGATTAAAAGGAAACGATTGAGAAAGACAACCAAGTCCTCTAATCCGGTTGTAGATCCCTTGAATGTAGACACCACCCCCTATGACTCGAAGACCCGACAGTGGCATAAAGGCTGCAGATAAATCACGGACATCAGTATAATCTACAAATAGCACTCCATATTTTTAGAGCGTCCGAAATGTGCGATCTGAAGGGTACAGTTTACATGATGGCGCAGTGATAGTAGTAGTAGCCTTCGTCAGTCATAGTTGACTATACTAGCCTCCGTCAGTCATGGTTGACTATAGTAGGCTCTGTCAGTCATAGTTGACTATAGTAGCCTTAGTCAGTCATGGTTGACTATAGTAGCTTTCGTCAGTCATAGTTGACTATACTAGCTTCCGTCAGTCATAGTTGACTATAGTAGCCTTCGTCAGTCATAGTTGACTATAGTAGCCTTCGTCAGTCATAGTTGACTATAGTAGCCTACGTCAGTCATGGTTGACTATAGTAGCCTTCGTCAGTCATAGTTGACTATACTAGCCTTCGTCAGTCATAGTTGACGATACTAGCTTCCGTCAGTCATAGTTGACTATAGTAGCCTTCGTCAGTCATAGTTGACTATAGTAGCCTTCGTCAGTCATAGTTGACTATAGTAGCCTTCGTCAGTCATAGTTGACTATACTAGCCTTCGTCAGTCATAGTTGACTATACTAGCTTCCGTCAGTCATAGTTGACTATAGTAGCCTTCGTCAGTCATAGTTGACTATAGTAGCCTTCGTCAGTCATAGTTGACTATAGTAGCCTTCGTCAGTCATAGTTTACTATAGTAGCCTTCGTCAGTCATAGTTGACTATAGTAGCCTTCGTCAGTCATAGTTGACTATAGTAGCCTCCGTCAGTCATAGTTGACTATAGTAGCCTTCGCCAGTCATAGTTGACTATAGTAGCCTTCGCCAGTCATAGTTGACTATAGTAGCCTCCGTCAGTCATAGTTGACTATAGTACCCCCCGTCAGTCATAGTTCACTATAGTAGCCTCCGTCAGTCATAGTTGACTATAGTACCCCCCCGTCAGTCATAGTTGACTATAGTGCCCCCCGTCAGTCATAGTTGACTATAGTGCCCCCGTCAGTCATAGTTGACTATAGTACCCCCGTCAGTCATAGTTGACTATAGTAGCCTCCGTCAGTCATAGTTGACTATAGTGCCCCCCGTCAGTCATAGTTGACTATAGTACCCCCCGTCAGTCATAGTTGACTATAGTGCCCCCCGTCAGTCATAGTTGACTATAGTACTCCCCGTCAGTCATAGTTGACTATAGTAGCCTCCGTCAGTCATAGTTGACTATAGTGCCCCCCGTCAGTCATAGTTGACTATTGTACCCCCCGTCAGTCATAGTTGACTATAGTACCCCCCGTCAGTCATAGTTGACTATAGTAACCCCCGTCAGTCATAGTTGACTATAGTGCCCCCGTCAGTCATAGTTGACTATAGTACCCCCGTTAGTCATAGTTGACTATAGTAGCCTCCGTCAGTCATAGTTGACTATAGTAGCCTCCGTCAGTCATAGTTGACTATAGTGCCCCCCGTCAGTCATAGTTGACTATAGGATCCCCCGTCAGTTATAGTTGACTATAGTGCCCCCCGTCAGTCATAGTTGACTATGGATTTTTCAGCGCTCCTAGGAAAGTTATTTTTTTCTTTCTGCCGCCGTGTATTCTCTTTTTCTATGAATTTGTCTGCTTCTTGTTTGAGTTGGAGCTTTAGAGTGTGATTGCGGTCTGCTGCGATTTATTCCTATGCTGCAGGTTTTCTGTTCAGAGTCTTCATTTCGCTTTTAAATCATCATCATCATCAAGTACCGGGCCTGCTGGCGTAGGTGATCATGTCTCTCCACAATTTTCGATCTCGACAGTTATTTATTATTTCTGTTGTTGACCTTCTGCCTAGCTATTCTCTCAAGCTGTCTGGTATCCACTCTCCTTGCTTCCCTCCATGTCTTCGTCCCTCAATTTTCCCAGTTGTTATAATATATTCCAGTTGTTCTCTTCTCATTAAATGACCAAAAAATGATGATTGTTTCTTTCCAACATTGGAAACCAGCTCTCTTTTTGCCTTGCCCTCCCTCAGAATACTTTCATTACTCTTCTTAGTTGCCCATGGTATTCTCAACACTCCTCTGCAAAACCACATTTCCACAGACTCCAGCGATCCTCTTGTCTGTTGTCCTATTGTCCATGATTCGCATCCATATGTTAAGACTGGCTCTACATAACATTTAAGAACTCTTTTTCTTGTTTCTATTGTCAAAAATGGACCGCATAGCATCCTCCTCATTCCTTAGAAAGCCGCTTTTGCCTGAGCCATTCTGCATCTCACCTCTTTTGTACATCTTCCGTCTGAGGTTAACAAAGTTCCCAAATATTTAAATTCCTTTACCTGTTTTAATATTGTTCAACTTGTCTTTATTTTGCACTGAGGTGATGTCTTTTTCTTTGTTGTTACCATTACCTCTGTCTTTTTGCTATTGAGGCTGAGTCCTTTATTTTTGCTTTCTTTCACTTTAATGTCTAACATTTCTTGTAACTCATTTTCACTCTTAGCGATTAAGACTGTATCATCAACATACCTTAGATTATTTATATTATGACCTCCAATTGTTACTCCAGGCATGTCCCTTATGGATCTTAAAATAATCTCACTATACATATTAAACAAATCTGGTGACAGCACACAACCTTGTCTAACACCCTGTTTTATTTGTTGAAACATTCCCACTGGTTCTAGTTCATTACATGTTCTTTATTATTCTTAGATCTTTGCTGTCTACGTTTATGCTTTCTAAAATTTTGATTATTTCTTAGTGCTTTACTTTGTCAAATGGTTTGGTATAATCTATGAAACATAGGTATAGATCTGTTTCCACCTCTATAGCTCTTTCTACTAAAGATCTTATGATGTATAAGGGATTGCTCGTTCCTTACCTCCAACAAAACCACACTGTTCATCGCTAATTTCTGGACTGATTTTGTTTCGCACTCTTCGCATGATGATTCTTAGAAATACCTTAGTCATGTGACTCATACGGCTTATTGTGCTATGATAATCGCATTCAATCGCACCCGATTTCTTTGGTAGGGCTATGAATATTGATTTGAGCATGTCGTTTGGTATATATCCGCTGTTGTAGATATAATTCAATATTTTTGTTACTATTCCTATTCCCAAATTACCCATGACTTCAATCTCTTCTTTAGTCATATTATCTGGTCCAGGAGCTTTGCCTACTTTCATATTGCGCAAGGCATCTTCCACTTCTTTTCTATTGCTGGTCCTTCTACATTATCTTTAATATTTACTTCAGTTTGTTCACCTTTATAAAGATCATTAATGTATTCTGTCCATCGTTCCCTTATGCTTTCTTGTTCAATCAACAGTTGTCCTTCCTTTGATCTTAAACATCACGTTTACACACGTATACAAATCGAAGCTTTGTAGCCCCCCCCCCCCCCAAGTCCTTTTGCCATGTCCTAGTTGTCCATAGAGTATTTATTTTGGTATGAAGCTATCCTTCATACGGTGTACGTGGCCAAGCCTGCGTAACGTACGTTGATTGAGCAGCGTGTAGATGTTCGGGAGGCCTGTGTGAGTCATGACCTCCATGTTTGTCACTTTATCCTTCCAGATGATACCAAAAATACGGCGCAGACACCGCAAATGGAATGCATTTAGTCTTCTCTCCTGCTTTGAATAAGTTGTCCAAGATTCGCTGCCATACAGGAAGATACTAATGATGACTCAGTACATGTAAGTTATATCAACGTTGGATGCACCCACAACGCATAATTCACCGAAAAGATGGTAGTCTTTTTACCTCAGACATGAGGTTAGTCAGCTGCACAAACACCGCAGCGCTGGGGCAGAATTCTTAAAGTGAAGTATTCCATTGATTTGCCACAGCGATCTACGAGAGAGAGATAGTGAGCTGGAAGTATAAATCAGCAGCCGAAAAACAGGAATTAGACATAATAGGACTTCCAAAGCGATGACGTAGTACGCACAACGAACTTGATAACAAGTGACGTCGTATTCGCACAATCTGATATGCTGAAAAGGCTGCAGCCTGGTGCACAAATCCTATAACACAGACGTGAATTCGAGAAATCGGACCTCCGGTTGACTTCAACACAGTGATCTACATTAGAGAGCTGAAATTAATGAATTCAAAAAAATAATGAAGTTGTCAATGGAATACAAGATCTATTTCATCATCTTGGAATCAGAAGTTATGTTATTTTAGGATCATTATCACTCCGCTCCGGACACACCCATAGGTAGCTACATATAAATTATTTCAGTTGCAATTTTGGAATTATTAGGACTGAGGGGAGGGGTAGGAGGGGTTTCCTTAAGACGCATTTGGAATACGGTGTTAGTACCCATATTTCTCACTGATCAACAACACATTCTATGGCTGATTTCCCAGAAAAATCTGGCACATATTTTAGTTTGGGCGAGTGTATGAGCCGTTGACCGGACCTCTTGTTACTTAGCAGTGCGGGTGCATAACCATCGAGCTACTGTCGCTGCTAGGTTAGATCCGGTATGCTTTTAACTTGTTAATGTAAGTCAAATTATGGTCGGTACTATCACAAGCATATTGGGTGCATCTAATTTAGGTCGCATCACTCACTCACTCACTCACTCACTCACTCACTCACTCACTCACTCACTCACTCACTCACTCACTCACTCACTCACTCACTCACTCATTCACACACTCACTCACTCATTCACTCTCTCACTCACTCATTCACTCACACTTTCACTCACTCACTCACTCACTCACTCACCCACTCTCTCATTCACTCACTCATTCACTCACTTACTCATTCACTCACTCACTCACTCATTCACTCATTCACACATTCACACACACACATTCACACACACACACAGATATATAGCGCTATACGATCTTAAAATCGGAAGTGGAAAAAGTTATACACACAATGAAAAAGGGAGCAGCAGTAGGACCTAAGAGCATAAAGACAGAGATGATAAAGGCATTAATGGAATTTTGGCATTGTTCGTTCGTTCGCTTTCGTCAGCTTTGACCTCTGACGAAGTCCCACCCACTCAATTTTGTGGGACTGAATTTTGCGTGTAAAGTCTGTTTTATCCCATTACAGGATGCCCCTCGCCATGCAGGCAGATTTACTCCGACTTCAGAGGTACTAATTTTTAGGGAATTAGTAAAACCCAGGTGTCCTCGCCAGGGTACGAACCCCGGCTGTTGCCGTGGTAAGCCAACCGCCTATCGATTGCGCTAACCGGACACCCATTTTGGCATTGAAGTGATAACCTATGCAACGTCATATACCATACAGAATACATACCAAATTACGTAAAAATATCAATTTTCTTAGCATTGCCAAAAAATAACGGTGCAGTTAAATGCAGTAATTTTAGAACAATAAGCCTAATGAGCCATGCAACACAAATCTTGCTAAAAATTATACAACGAAGGATTCAGAATAAAGTCAATATGGAATTAGAAGAACAACAATTTGGATTGTCTTTAGGAAAAACAGTGGGACAAAAGAAGCAATATTCTACTCGATAACATTAATCGAAAAGAACACATAAGTAAACAAACAAAATTTATGTCAGCATCTTAGACTATACCAAAGCTTTTAATAGAATACAACACAAACAACTTAAACACTGTCTAAAACATATTCATCTAGATGACACAGACATATGACTAATATGTAATTTATACTTTGAGCAAACAGCAATAATAAAATATAACAAAGAGAATACTATAGACCTATTAGTATAAAAAGAGGAGTAAGACAAGGATGCATCCTATCACCAAGCTTGTTCAATCTATACACTGAGCAAATTTTAAAAACATCTCAGAGATACCAGGCCTAAACATTAATGGAAAGATAATCAATAACCTAAGATATGCTGACGATACTGTCCTACTAGCAGAAAATCCTAAAGATCTACAACAATTGCTTAATGAAATAAACATGACAAGCAAAAATATGGATTAGATATAAATATCAAAAAGACTAAAACTATGATCATAAACAAAGATAATACTAAAAACCTACAAGTGGATATCAAAATTGAAGGAATAGACCTGGAGACAGTTCAGAGCTACTACTAACTTGGACATATTATAACCTGTGATGGAAAATGTAAAATTGAAATAAACAAAAGAATAGGTATGGCAAAAAGTAATTTTAATGTCATGAAAAATATCATCATCATCAAGTACCGGGCCTACTGGCGTAGGTGATCATGTCTCTCCACAACTTTCGATCTCGGCAGCTTTTTATCATTTCTGTTGTTGACCTTCTGCCAAGCCATTCTCTTAAGCTGTCTGTCATTTTTTTCTTTTTGCTTCTCTTTATCTCTTCGTCCCTCAATTTTTCCAGTTGTTACAATATATTCCAGTTGTTCTCTTCTCATTACATGGCCAAAAAATGATGATTGTTTCTTCCTAATATTGGAAATTAACTCTCTTTTTGCTTTGATCTCTCTCAGAACATCTTCATTACTCTTCTTAGCTGTTCATGGTACTCTCAACATTCTTCTGTAAAACCACATTTCTACAGACTCCAGTGATTTTCTTGTCTGTTGTCCTGTTGTCCGTGATTCGCATCCATATGTTAAGACTGGCTCTACGTTACATTTAAGAACTCTTTTTCTTGTTTCTATTGTCAAAAATGGATTGCATAGTATCTTCCTCATTTTTGGAAAGCTGCTTTTGCCGGAGCCATTCTGCATCTCACCTCTTTTGTACATCTTCCGTCTGAGATTAACAAAGTTCCCAAATATTTAAATTCATTTACCTGTGTTAATATTGTTCCACTTGTCTTTATTTTGCACTGAGGTGATGTCTTTTTCTTTGTTGTTACCATTACCTCTGTCTTTTTGCAACTAAGGCTGAGTCCTTTATTGTTGCTTTCTTTCACTATAATGTCCAACATTTCTTGTAACTCATTTTCATTCTTAGCGATTAAGACTGTATCATCAGCATAAAAAAAAGTAAAGTACCCCCGTCACGCCAAGTGGGGGCGTATAGGGAATATGGTGTTAGTGACCATAAATTTTACAGACCTTCGGAACATGATTTTTAGGGTAATGTGGTCGGTATTACGCCCGTGCCGCTTCACCTTCCCAGAAAAAATCCGGTACCCATTAAAGGCTGGGTGAACCCGGAAGCTGTCGGTTGGGATCGAACCCTACCCCTTGTCCTTTGTAGTCCAGTTCACTAACCACTGAGCTATCGCGGCTGTATCATCAGCATATCTTAGATTATTTATATTATGACCTCCAATTGTTATTCCAGGCATGTCCCTTATGGATCTTAAAATAATCTCACTATAAATATTAAACAAATCTGGTGACAGCACACAACCTTGTCTAACACCCTGTTTTATTTATTGAAACATTCCCAATTGGTTTCCAGTTCTTATGGTCGCTGTTTGTTGCCAGTACAAGTTCTTTATTATTCTTAGATCGTTGCTATCTATGTTTATACTTTCTAAAATTTTGATTAATTCTTGGTGCTTTACTTTGTCAAATGCCTTGGTGTAATCTATGAAACATAGGTATAGATCTGTTTTCACCTCTATGGCTCTTTCTACTAAAGATCTTATGATATAAATGGCATTGCTTGTTCCTTTATCTCTAACAAAGCCACACTGTTCATCGCTAATTTCTGGACTGATTTTGTTTCGCACTCTTCGCATGATGATTCTTAGTAATATCTTAGTCATATGACTCATGAGGCTTATTGTGCGATGATCATCGCATTCATTCGCACTCGATTTCTTTGGTAGGGCTATGAATATTGATGATGAAAAATATACTAACATAAAAACAAATAACACCAGGGCTAAAACTAAGAATAGCAAACTGGTATTTCTTTTCAACATTCTTGTATGGCGCAGAAACATGGACATTAGGCAGGAAAACAGAACAAAGAATTGAAGCCTTTGAAATGTAGATTTATAGAATAAACCCCCAACGTGTGTTTTCTCTTAAGTTACTTATGACTGACTCAGCAGGTCGGTAAGAGATAAATGTTTTATGCTCAGAGAAATACACAGAAGATGGAGATTAAAGTAGCAACGATAAATATATCGATAAACAGAAGTAGAATTTATAGAAAAAATGACATAAAGGAAAATTAAAATACTAGGATTAGCGGACTCCAGAGTAAAAGGACAACAGATAAAGAAAACACACATGAACTACAGGAAAATATTCTCAGGAGTCGACAATACAGAAAGAGCAACACATGGAGTAGGTTTTATCATCGACCCAGAACTCGCAAAGAACATTCTAGAAATAAAATACCATTGAGAAAGAATTATCACAATTAAACTACAAGAAGACGGTCGAAAAACAAATTACATTCAAATCTATGCACCATGCAACAACAATGAAAGAGACAGCGAAGAATTCTACGACACATTGAATGAAATTATTAACAATATTGACGAAAGCGACGACATGTTAGTGATGGGAGATTTTAATGGAAGGCTTGGGAAACGCAACAGTGATATCTTAGGACCCTTTGGCGATAAAACAGCTGAAATAAACGAAAATGGAAGCAGACTGCTGGATTTATACAATAAAAATGATATATTTATCACCAACACATTCTTCAAACACAGATAGTCGCAAGTATATACCTGATACAAATGGAATGACACAACATGCAAAAGCCAGATATATTTTATACTAACAAGAAAACAGAACAAGAAAAGAGTAACCGACAGCAGAGCAATACCAAATATTACAGACGACATGGATCACAAGATGGTTATGATCATACTAAGACAGTCAAAAATAAAGAGAATACACGAAAACAAACAAAAGAAGCGAAAAGAACAGACAATAAAAATAAAACAATTAAAAGATCAAGAAACAAAGAAAACCCTAGAAGAAAAACTAACAGAGGAAGTCAAGAAACTCCCTAACGAAGTATGCACAGTAGAAGAAGAGTGGAAACAATTTAAGGAAACAGTAACCAACATCTCTAAAACAGTTTGTGGAACGAAGCTAAGAACAAGAGAAGGGAAAAAGAGCACCCCGTGGTGGAACGAAACAATCAGAGAAGCAATTAAAGAAAAGAAGAAACTGTTTAAAAATTGGAGAACAAGAACCAAGAAAAATAAGAAAAATATGCCTTAGTTCGAAAAAGAGTTAAAATGTTGATCAAAGAAGCTAAGCAAAAGAATTGGACAGAATTCGGACAAAACATGAGCAGGACTTCAAGACAGCCACAAGAGATTTCTACAAAGCAGTAAAAGCCACAAGAGCGAGAAAAGAAAACCATGATCCTACTGAGCTGATAAATGACAAAGATGGACAGCTAATGTCAAATAACCAATATATGCAACAGAGATGGAAAGAGTATTTTGAAGACCTGTTAAACATACCAACTACCAATAAGACAACAAAAACCACGCTAGAACTCACAAATACTGAACCCAACATCATGAAAGAGGAAATCGAAGAAGTAATCAAATATGCACCAATAAATAAAGCACCGGGGATAGATAGCATACCAATAGAAATAATAGCAGCATCAGGAGAAACAGGAATGCAATGGTTGCACAGAATATTTAATGCAGCATGGCACCAACAACAAGCACCAGAAGACTGGCAACAGGCAATCATCATACCAATATGGAAAAAGAAAGGTAGCAAAAGAGACTGCAAACAATATAGAGGTATATCTCTTCTCAGCCATGTAGGAAAGCTATACGCCAAGATCTTAGAAAAAAGGCTGAGACCAATAATAGAACTACAGTTAAGCGATTCTCAAATGGGGTTCCGAAAAAAACAGAGGATGTACTGACGCACTATTCACATTAAAACAGCTTGCAGAAAAAACGACAGAACACAATCAAAACTTATACATAGCCTTCATTGACCAGGAAAAAGCATTCGACAGAGTAAACAGAGAACAAATGTGGGAGATAATAACAAAATACGGAGTAAGCCAACATCTAACCAACCTTATTAAAAGTCTCTATGTCAACAGCAGCTGCAGGGTCAGAACATCAGCTGGCTACACAGACCACTTCGAAGTTAGATCAGGTGTAAGATAGGGGTGCGTACTATCCCCCCTACTGTTTATTACCTACATGGACCATATATGCAAGCTAGCCAACCCATCAGAGACAGAGGAGATCAACGAGCTTTTATTTGCAGACGACCAGGTGCTATTACATGAAACAATAGAAGACCTACAAGAACACATAAACAAACTCAACATCTCAGGCACAAAATACAACATGAAAATAAACAACAAAACAGAAGTCATGAATGTCGCCAAAAATAAACAGAACATCAAAATACCTATAGAAGGCACACAACTAAAACAAGTAGAGAAATTCAAATACCTAAGGAAGTCTAAGGACAAACGATAGCTCTCAAACAGCAGAGACAGAATCAAGATGCAACAAAGCTTGTCAAATCATCGGACAGTTATCACCACTATTGTCCAACAAGGAAATAACTCTGGAGGCAAAACGAGCACTGTGCAATACAATCTTCATCCCAACGTTGTGCTACCAATGGACCAGGACCCTAGATGCAAGAACAATAAGTAAAATAACCTCTACAGAGATTAAATGTGTTAGACGAATGACAGGAAACAGTCTGAGAGATAAGATCAGACATGAAAACTGAGAAAAAAGCTAGGAATAGCCCCCGCCATAGAATATATAAGGAAACAACAGATAAAATGGTATGGCCACGTGACAAGGCAGAAAGAACAAAAAACAACACAACGAGCCTTCAACAAACGTTGTGAGAACACCAGACCCAAGGGTCGACCACGAAAAAGATGGGTCGATGGAATATTAGAAGCACTAGGAAACATAACAGCAGCAGAGGCGAACAGAAGAGCAAAAGACCGCAAATTATATCTCCCCTCGACGCTGAAAGGCAGCTGAGGAAGGAAAGAAGAAGAAGAAGAAGAAGATAGAATAATTGGTAGAATTGGATGGAAAGAAAAGAAAACAAATGATCATTTTGAAAGAAATTAAAATTAAGAAAGAACTACTAAACATAATTTAAACAAGACAAATACGGTTTTTTGGGGCATGTTAGAAGACACAACAGCCAACTAAAAGTAATATTGGAAGGGAAAATACAAGGTAAAAGAGGCCGACCAAGACTAACATGGACAAGTAACATCAAAAGATGGACAAGTCAGTCTGTGACAATCTGCACCATCAAAGCAAGAGACAGAGCGGAATGGCGCCCCATGGTAGCCAACCTTCGATGCGGAGACGGCACTCTGTGATGATGATATACATATACATATATATACATACATATATATACACACACACACACATATATATATAACGAGATGCCGTGAGTAGAGTCGTTAATCTGGTCTGTATTGTGTAGAAAGAGTGTGAGGGAGAAACAAAATATGTTTAACCTTTGAAGCACGTCAATTAGTTGAGTATTGAACCCGTATTATCGGGTAGCCACGCCAATTGGTCGTAAACATAAGGCGTCATCTGAATGTAAGAAGCACTGTCCCGTTTGTCAGGCAAACATGCCATCTGTTGTTAATTCCTCAAAAAATATTGTAATATGTATGCTTGTGTGCGTGCGTGTGTCTATGTGTATATATATTTAGGACTACTATAAAGGTCACGTCAAGTACTGTGTCAACTATCACTTATAATGCTTGACATTTCACAACTGTTTGTTCCTCATGTTTTAGTTGATTTGCTTATTTGTGTCTGTACAGAGGTCCGGTTAATACTCGGTAGATGTCTCTTCAAATTCTTCAAATGAAAACATCCATGCTTCTCCTATTATACATTCAAGATGATTGGAAGAAGTTTCTTAAAATAAAAGAGAAAAGAAACAACTGTTTTTCGTAACACATTTAATATTGGATCCCCGTAAACTCACAAATTTAATATTGGATCCCCGTAAACTCACACATTTAATATTGGATCCCCGTAAACTCACACATTTAATATTGGATCCCCGTAAACTCACACATTTAATATTGGATCCCCGTAAACTCACACATTTAATATTGGATCCCCGTAAACTCACACATTTAATATTGGATCCCCGTAAACTCACACATTTAATATTGGATCCCCGTAAACTCACACATTTTCAGTGTTTTGATTTTTCCTTACAAGCATTAACTAAATACATTCAAGCATAAATATTCCCATTATCATCAAGCGCCATGCCTGCTGGCTTAGGTGATCGTTTCTCCACAACTTTCGATCTCGACAGTTATTTATCACTTCTGTTACTGACCTTCTGCCATTCTTATTTATCATTTCTTTTGTTGTCAAGCCATTCTCATAAGCTGTCTGGCATATTTTCTCTTTACTTCCTTCTATCTCTTCATCCCTCAATTTTTCCAGTTGTTACAATATATTCCAGCTGTTCCCTTCTCAGTACATGGCCAAAAAATGATTGTTTCTTCCTAAGATTGGAAATTAGCTCTCTTTTTTGCTTTTGGCCTCTTTCAGAACGTTTTCATTACTCTCCTTATCTGTCCAGGTATTCGCAACATTTTTCTGTAAAACCACATTTCTACTGCCTCCAGTGATTTTCATATCTCCTGTCCAATTGTCCATGATTAATTTCCCATGTCCTGTGTTAAGACTGGCTCTACATAACATTAAAGAACTCTTTTTCTTGTTTCTATTGTCATAAATGGATTCCACAGTATCTTCTTCATTTTTTTTATAGCCACTTTTGTCTGCGTTATTTTGCATCTCACCTCTGTTGTACATCTACAATCGGAGGTTAACATTTTTCCAAGATATTTCATTTCATTTACCTGTTATAATATTGTTCTACTTGTCTTTATTGTACATTGTGGTGATGTCTTTTTCATTGTTACTAATATTACTTCTGTGTTTTTGCTATTGAGGTTGAGTCCTTTATTTTTACGTTCATTCACTATAATGTTTAACATTTCTTCTAACTCATTTTCACTCTCAGCGATTAAGACATATTATACATCAGGTTATTTATACAAAAGCACACAATTGTTATTCCAGACATGCCCCTTATGGATGTTAAAATAATATCACTATACATGTTCTGGTGACTGCACACCACCTTGCTTAACACCAATGCAATATCAAATCATAATTGATAACAAACAATATCAGTGCTCGTTTTACAGTAGATATGAACATGAAAACTAAGTATATGATGAAAGAGTCTCTCTCTCTCTCTCTCTCTCTCTCTCTCTCTATATATATATATATATATATATATATATGTGTGTGTGTGTGTGTATCGTCATGTAGTGATATTTATTAAAATCAAAGAATTACAATTATTATAAGGAATACAACAAAAAAGTTGAAAATTACCCTATTTTGGGAATAAACTGTGACAAAATTGTGACATACCTCCAGAAACTGTGACTTGCTTCGTCAAATCCATACAAGAAGCAAACGAACAGCAACAAGTCTAAAATACTAAGGAAAGACGTGAAACTCAAGCTATAGAATTCTTACCTAATATCAGTACTAATATCATTTGTCGATGAAGACAGACACTAGACATGAAACTTAATATTTTCGAAAACAAATGTCAGAGAAGATTACCAAATATAAATGTGAAAGTTTTGATATGTGTAAAAAAAATGAAATCCGTGTTTTGGTACGTACATTTTGTGGACAGTGTGGACGTTATAGAAGGAAGTTTAGACCGGTTTACATTGGATAAGAGCAGATGAGAGTGAATGGAAATACAAACCGACTCCAGACATTTCAATTTGACGCTAAATCGGAAAAATAAGAAAGAAATACCTGAAGAGGCTCGGTCTAGAAGCATGAAGGGAGGAAAGTTAATCGAAGCGTCCAGATGGAGAGTTATTGCTCATACTTCATGCGGAGTTATCACCCACTATATGAGTTGAGTTGTTTTTTTTTTTTTGGGTTGGGGGGGGGGGGAGGGGGTGACGATGGTGTGCATTACAGACGGTTTTTGTGTCTTCAAAATTTGAGATCTATTTCCTAATCATCATCATCAGGTGCCATTCCGGTTAACAAAGGCGACCATTTCACTTCGCGTCACTAGGTCCTTTATAAGTATCAATTTTAGTCGGTGATCTTATGTTATGATCAGGATACGCTGTTAGATGTTTTTTCTTGGTTTTCCTCTGCTCTTTAAATTCATTATGTCCGTTTTTATGGTGTTCTCAAAATGCATTCTTTTCTCATGATGTGCTCAATAAATAAAGATTATCTCTTCCATATGATTTTCATGATTTTTCTTGTTTCTCTCATCATCATCAAGTACCGGGCCTGCTGGCGTAGGTGATCATATCTCTCCACAACTTTCCATCTCGACAGTTATTTATCATTTCTATTGTTGACCTTCTGCCAAGCCATTCTCTAAAGCTATATGTTATCTTTTCTCTTTGCTTCCCTCTATCTCTTCGTCCCTCAATTTTTCCAGTTGTTACAATATATTCCAGTTGTTCTCTTCTCATTACATGGCCAAAAAATGATGATTGTTTGTTTCCTAATATTGGAAATTAGCTCACTTTTTATTGCTGTGGCGTTCATGATTGTACAAAAAAGTTACTGCTGTGGTTTCCTGTTGCCTTCCGTCGATTTGTTTACGGTTGTCTAAATGGTCAAAAAGTCTCACCCACAAGGAATTGGGGTTGTTTTACTTCGGGGTACCTTCTCTTAAAATACACATACACTATATAGTTCCGAGCTGAGATCGCGGCCTAATGCTATAGTCATGAGAAAATCTGCGCAAAAAACCTTGTTCCCGATAGGTAGTTTTTTAGTTACCTGAGTGGCAGTGTAACCTAACGTTTAGCTTTTCGTGGCAAGGTGCTGTGCCACTGAGTACGGGTTCGATCCTGCTTTGGTCCATATTTTTTTCTGTTGTTGATTATTTGTTATTTTTTCCGAGTGCTGTAACCATACCTCTTTTCCCCTGAATTTATTCGCTGATTATCGCCACGGAAGTTTCCCTCTATAATAATATTCATCTTTTATTATTTGTCTCCAGCCTAAACCACTGGAAACTACTGTTCGTGCTGTTTCGTCCTAAATGCTTGTCTGCAACGCAAGTATTCAGCCCTACCCTATCAGGGAGATACTTATTTTAGCAGGAAAAAATACACATACAACATGTATTTTCAAGCTGTGATCGCAGCCTTATGCTATAGTCACGAGAACACCTGCGCGAAAGACATTGTTCACGATAGCTAGTTTTTTAGTTAGCTGAGTGGCAGTGTTCCCTATCGTTTGGCTTTTCGTGGCAAGGTGCTGTGCCACTGAGTACGGGTTCGATCCTGCTTTGGTCCATAGTTTTTTCTGCTATTGATTTTTTGTCATTTTTTTCCGAGTGCTGTAAACATACCTCTTCCTCTGAATTTATTCGCTTACCTTCTCTTAGCCTTTTACTATCCCGAGCTTACCTGCAAGGCAGCAGAGCAGCCACAGGTTGTAATGTTTACGGCATAGAGTGGCAGGTAAAATTACCTGACCCGAAATCGGGTCTTGTTTCTATAGCTCGTTTAAAATTTTTTTTATTTGCGATTTCTTCCCTAAGACAGGCTTACACGTTGTCTACTAAGACGAGCTTACACGTTGTCTACTAAGACGAGCTTACACGTTGTCTACTAAGACGAGCTTACACGTTGTCTACTAACACTGGCTTACACGCTGTCTACTAAGACGAGCTTACACGTTGTCTACTAAGACGAGCTTACACGTTGTCTACTAACACTGGCTTACACGCTGTCTACTAAGACGAGCTTACACGTTGTCTTCTAAGACGAGATTACACGTTGTCTACTAAGACGAGATTACACGCTGTCTTCTAAGAGGAGCTTACACGCTGTCTACTAAGACGAGCTTACACGTTGTCTACGAAGAAGAAATAAAGAAAATAAAGATGAGTATAGGAGATTAAATAAAGAAATTGTGGTAAAATGCAATGAAGCAAAAGAAGCATGGCTAAAAGAGAGATGCAAAGAGATTGAAATGCAACAAAAATGAGATGCTAAAGCTATATACAAATAAATTCAGGAATTAACAGGAAGAAAAACGCAATAAAAAAAATGGATGTCTGAGATCAAAGGAAGGAGAACTGTTGATTGATCAAGAAATTATAAGGGAACGATGGACAAAATACATTAAGGATCGTTATAATGATGAACGAACGGAAATAAATATTAAGGATAATGGAGAAGGACCAGAAATACTCAGAGAAGAAGTGGAAGATGCCTTGCGCAATATGAAAACAGGCAAAGCTCCTGGACCAGATAACATAACTAAAGAAGAGATTGAAGCCATTGGTGATTTTGGAAAAGAAATAATAACAAAAATATTGAATTATATCTACAACAGCGGATATATACCAGACGACATGCTCAAATCAATATTCATAGCACTACCAAAGAAATCGGGTGCGATTGAATGCGATGATTATCGCACAATAAGCCTTATGAGTCACATGACTAAGATATTACTAAGAATCATCATGCGAAGAGAGCAAAAACAAAATCAGTCCAGAAATTAGCGATGAACAGTGTGGTTTTGTTAGAGATAAAGGAACAAGCAATGCCATTTATATCATAAGATCTTTAGTAGAAAGAGCCATAGAGGTGAAAACAGATCTATACCTATGTTTCATAGATTACACCAAGGCATTTGACAAAGTGAAGCACCAAGAAATAATCAAAATTTTAGAAAGTATAAACGTTGACAGCAAAGAACTAAGAATAATAAAGAACATGTACTGGCAACAAACAGCGGCCATAAGAACTGGAAACCAATTGGGAATGTTTCAACAAATAAAACAGGGTGTTAGACAAGGTTGTGTGATGTCACCAGATTTGTTTAATATTTATTATGAGATTATTTTAAGTTCCATAAGGGGCATGCCTGGAATAACAATTGGAGGTCATAATATAAATAATCTAAGGTATGCTGATGATACAGTCTTAATCGCTAAAATTGAAAATGAGTTACAAGAAATGTTGGACATTATAGTAAAAGAAAGCAAAAATTTAAAGGACTCAGCCTTAATATAAAAAAGACAGAGGTAATGTTAACAACAAAGAAAAAGACTCAGTGCAAAAAAAGGACAAGTTGAACAATATTAAAACAGGTAAATGAATTTAAATATTTGGGAACTTTGTTAACCTCAGACGGAAGATGTACAAAAGAGGTGAGATGCAGAATGGCTCAAGCAAAAGCAGCTTTCCAAAAAACGAGGAAGATACTATGCAATCCATTTTTGACAATAGAAACAAGAAAAAGAGTTCTTAAATGTTACGTAGAGCCAGTCTTAACATATGGATGTGAATCATGGACAATAGGACAATAGAAAAGAAAATCACTGGAGAATGTAGAAATGTGGTTTTACAGAAGAATGTTGAGAGTACCATGGACAGCTAAGAAGAGTAATGAAGATGTTCTGGGAGAGGTCAAAGCAAAAAGAGAGCTAATTCCCAATATTTGGAAGAAACAATCATCGTTTTTTGGCCATGTAATGAGAAGAGAACAACTGGAATATACTGTAACAACTGGGAAAATTGAGGGACGAAGAGATAGAGGGAAGCAAAGAGAAAAAATAACAGACAGCTTAAGAGAATTGCTTGGCAGAAGGTCAACAACAGAAATGATAAATAGCTGCCGAGATCGAAAGTTGTGGAGAGTCATGATCACCTACGCCAGCAGGCCCGGTACTTGATGATGATGATGACTAAGACGAGCATACACGTTGTCTACTAAGACGAGCATACACGTTGTCTACTAAGACGAGCTTACACGTTGTCTACTAAGACGAGCTTACACGTTGTCTACTAAGACGAGCTTACACGTTGTCTACTAAGACGAGCTTACACGTTGTCTACTAAGACGAGCTTACACGTTGTCTACTAAGACGAGCATACACGTTGTCTACTAAGACGAGCTTACACGTTGTCTACTAAGACGAGCATACACGTTGTCTACTAAGACGAGCTTACACGTTGTCTACTAAGACGAGCTTACACGTTGTCTACTAAGACGAGCTTACACGTTGTCTACTAAGACGAGCTTACACGTTGTCTACTAAGACGTGCTTACACGTTGTCTACTAAGACGAGCTTACACGTTGTCTACTAAGACGAGCTTACACGTTGTCTACTAAGACGAGCTTACACGTTGTCTACTAAGTCGAGCTTACACGTTGTCTACTAAGACGAGCATACACGTTGTCTACTAAGACGAGCTTACACGTTGTCTACTAAGACGAGCATACACGTTGTCTACTAAGACGAGCTTACACGTTGTCTACTAAGACGAGCTTACACGTTGTCTACTAAGACGAGCATACACGTTGTCTACTAAGACGAGCTTACACGTTGTCTACTAAGACGAGCATACACGTTGTCTACTAAGACGAGCTTACACGTTGTCTACTAAAACGAGCATACACGTTGTCTACTAAGACGAGCTTACACGTTGTCTACTAAGACGAGCTTACACGTTGTCTACTAAGACGAGCTTACACGTTGTCTACTAAGACGAGCTTACACGTTGTCTACTAAGACGAGCTTACACGTTGCCTACTAAGACGAGCATACACGTTGTCTACTAAGACGAGCTTACACGTTGTCTACTAAGACGAGCTTACACGTTGTCTACTAAGACGAGCATACACGTTGTCTACTAAGACGAGCTTACACGTTGTCTACTAAGACGAGCATACACGTTGTCTACTAAGACGAGCTTACACGTTGTCTACTAAGACGAGCTTACACGTTGTCTACTAAGACGAGCTTACACGTTGTCTACTAAGACGAGCTTACACGTTGTCTACTAAGACGAGCTTACACGTTGTCTACTAAGACGAGCATACACGTTATCTACTAAGACGAGCTTACACGTTGTCTACTAAGACGAGCATACACGTTGTCTACTAAGACGAGCATACACGTTGTCTACTAAGACGAGCATACACGTTGTCTACTAAGACGAGCTTACACGTTGTCTACTAAGACGAGCATACACGTTGTCTACTAAGACGAGCTTACACGTTGTCTACTAAGACGAGCTTACACGTTGTCTACTAAGACGAGCTTACACGTTGTCTACTAAGACGAGCTTACACGTTGTCTACTAAGACGAGCTTACACGTTGTCTACTAAGACGAGCTTACACGTTGTCTACTAAGACGAGCTTACACGTTGTCTACTAAGACGAGCTTACACGTTGTCTACTAAGACGAGCATACACGTTGTCTACTAAGACGAGCTTACACGTTGTCTACTAAGACGAGCTTACACGTTGTCTACTAAGACGAGCTTACACGTTGTCTACTAAGACGAGCTTACACGTTGTCTACTAAGACGAGCTTACACGTTGTTTACTAAGACGAGCTTACACGTTGTCTACTAAGACGAGCTTACACGTTGTCTACTAAGACGAGCTTACACGTTGTCTACTAAGACGAGCTTACACATTGTTTACTAAGACGAGCTTACACGTTGTCTACTAAGACGACCTTACACATTGTTTACTAAGACGAGCATACACGTTGTCTACTAAGACGAGCTTACACTTTGTCTACTAAGACGAGCTTACACTTTGTCTACTAAGACTAGCTTACACTTTGCCTACTAAGACGAGCTTGCACTTTGTCTACTTAGACGAGCTTACACTTTGTCTACTAAGACGAACTTACACTTTGTCTACTAAGACGAGCTTACACGTTGTCTAGTAAGATGAGCTTACACGTTGTCTGCTAAGACAAGCTTATGCGTTGTCAACTAAGATGAGCTTACACGTTGTCAACTAAGACGAGCTTACACGTTGTCTACTAAGACGAGCTTACACATTGTCTACTTGTTCAGGTAGGATTAGAAGCTTTGATAAATGCATCCGCCTACACCCAGTTCTGGCAGACCTGTAGCGACCATCAGCATGGACCAACTCCTTAATAATTACTATCACAAATAAAGGAAATATGTGCTAATGTCACAACAACTAATTATATATAGTTAGTTCATGCATGAGAGATATAAACATGTTAGAATAGATACCCCTAACATGTTAGAACTGTAATCAACAATTCAACAGAGCTATTACAATTTTACTAACAAAAAGATTTAGTGCTGGAGAAATACATTTCAGTTTTTTTTGTTTCGCAAAAGTCGGGCGAGTTCGGAATAAATCGAAGCTGCAGGGCCACGTAGTTTCCAGCTCATTGTTAGAATCTTCCAGTTGTGGTAAGCGATGAGGTATCCCGTCACGGTTGTCTGCCAACCAGCGTGGAGACAAAGCCTTGCACACCTGAACAATGCAGAGCTCTTTCTAGTAGAAGCTTTTCGCCCGTAGTGGACAGAGCTGGTTTCAATAATCGTAAAATACCGTGTAAAATACTACATTGTCTGTGAATAAATAATGAAAGGAACCACGAAACAGGAATATACAAAGCGAAAAGAGGGATGGAGTTCTAATAGCTCCAGCTAGTAAGGCGGAGTATAATATAAGTACAAAGATGAAACAAGAAAACAAAATAAAGGATTTCTTGGCCTTGGTGTCACAGTTTGATTCACTCGAGTGACCTCAACACTATCAGATCTTCTACTAAATATGGTTGTCATTGATTTGTCTTTTCGTTCGCAATTCTATCTTGTTCATCTCTATTGCTTTATCTCTCACGTTTTCTCCTATTTTCTCCACCTTTGAAACATGATCATCTGTGATATTGTTTTTGTACTAGTCCCATTCGACTCTGATTGTAACTTCCAGCTTTTCTCATTTCTTTTTCAGCATCATATTCATCTGAACTTATTTCTCACGTTTCAGTATTTTTTTTTGGAATTTTTAATTTAATTTTTCTTGCAACCTGTTTACCGATACTGTAATCCTCCTTTCACTGCTAATTCTTTTTACCTTCCTCTCATTGGTTGCTTGCCTTTCTTATTCCATCATATTCTTCAAATTCATCTTTCTCATCTTCGATAGCGGTTTCACTCCTTTGCCTCTCTCGCATTTATATTTCCATTTGTTTTGTCTAATTCTTCATCTGTCTTTTCTACATGCGTGGGAAAATAGTTCCTTCCCCCATTAACACTACGTAGTCATTAATTATTCAACCGTTTCGTGATTGTGTTGTACCCGAATAATGAAGAACTGAGAACAAAGTTAGGAATTGTTCCCGCCATTGAATACATAAGGAAATAGATAAAGTAGATTGGTCACGTCATAAAACAGAGACCCAAAATACAACATAACAGGCCTTTAATAAACGTTACGAGATCACCGGATTCAAAGGTCGACCACGAAAGAGGTGAATTGATGGAATATTAGAAAAAAACTAGGTAACATAACAGCATTAGAGACCAAGAGAAATACCAAAGACTGCAAATTGTATCTCCCCACGAGTAGATGTGGAAGGAAATAAGGAATCATAGTGTGTGTGCTAAAACGTTCAGTTAACCAATGTTTATCAACTGTTATCGTAACCTGCTTTTTGTACCTAAAATATCTCTGATATAGCAATCGTCTCGGCTTTGTTCCATCTTTAATAACTATTCTTATATCTAATACTATTCCCCTTTAACTATTCATTCTATAAAATCTATACCCATCTAATCATTCTTTCTATACAATCTATACCCATCTAACTATTCATTCTATAAAATCTACATCCATCTAACCATTCATTCTATAAAATCTACATCCATTTAACTATTCATTCTATAAAATCTATACCCATTTAACTATTCATTCTATAAAATCTATACCCATCTAACTATTCATTCTATAAAATCTACATCCATCTAACTATTCATTCTATAAAATCTATACCCATCTAACTATTCATTCTATAAAATCTACATCAATCTAACTATTCATTCTATAAAATCTATACCCATCTAACTATTCATTCTATAAAATCTATACCCATTTAAATATTCATTGTAAAAAATCTACATCCATCTAACTATTCATTCTATAAAATCTATACCTATCTAACTATTCATTCTATAAAATCTATACCCATCTAATTAATCATTCTATAAAATCTATACCCATCTAACAATTCATTCTATAAAATCTATACCCATCTAACCACTCTTACTATAAAATCTATACCCATCTAACCAGTCTTTCTATAAAATCTATACTCATCTACCATTCTATAAAAGCTATACCAATTTAACCATTCTTTCTATAAAATATATCACATTTAAACATTTTTTTAAAATAAATCAGTACCCATCACACCATTCTCTTCTATAAATATGAACCCATCTAACCATTCTCTTCTAAAACATGAACCCATCTAACCATTCTCTTCTATAAACATGAACCCGTGTAACCATTCACTTCTATAAACTTGAACCCATCTTAATTAACTCTGGCAAGAGTTGATTCTCTTTTATAATCATGTACCCATCAAACCATTCTCTTTTATAAATCTGTACCTTCTAAATTTTCTCTTTTATTATCTATTCCGCTGTAACTATTCTCTTCCATAAATCTATATCTCTCTAACTATTCACTTCCATAAATCTATATCTCTCTAGCTATTCTCTCCCATAAATCTTTATCCCTGTAACTATTCACTTCCATAAATCTATATCTCTCTAACTATTCTCTCCCATAAATCTTTATCCCTGTAACTATTCACTTCCATAAATCTATATCTCTCTAACTATTCACTTCCATAAATCTATATCTCTCTAACTATTCACTTCCATAAATCTATATCTCTCTAACTATTCACTTCCATAAATCTATATCTCTCTAACTATTCACTTCCATAAATCTATATCTCTCTAACTATTCACTTCCATAAATCTTTATCCCTGTAACTATTCACTTCCATAAATCTATATCTCTCTAACTATTCACTTCCATAAATCTATATCTCTCTAACTATTCACTTCCATAAATCTATATCTCTCTAACTATTCACTTCCATAAATCTATATCTCTCTAACTATTCACTTCCATAAATCTATATCTCTCTAACTATTCACTTCCATAAATCTATATCTCTCTAACTATTCACTTCCATAAATCTATATCTCTCTAACTATTCTCTCCCATAAATCTTTATCCCTGTAACTATTCACTTCCATAAATCTATATCTCTCTAACTATTCACTTCCATAAATCTATATCTCTCTAACTATTCACTTCCATAAATCTATATCTCTCTAACTATTCACTTCCATAAATCTATATCTCTCTAACTATTCACTTCCATAAATCTATATCTCTCTAACTATTCACTTCCATAAATCTATATCTCTCTAACTATTCACTTCCATAAATCTATATCTCTCTAGCTATTCTCTCCCATAAATCTTTATCCCTGTAACTATTCACTTCCATAAATCTATATCTCTCTAACTATTCACTTCCATAAATCTATATCTCTCTAACTATTCCCTTCCATAAATCGCAATCTCTGTAACTATTCCCTTCCATAAATCGCTATCCCTGTAACTATTCCCTTCCATAAATCTATATCTCTCTAACTATTCTCTCCCATAAATCTTTATCCCTGTAACTATTCCCTTCCATAAATCGCTATCCCTGTAACTATTCCCTTCCATAAATCGCTATCCCTGTAACTATTCCCTTCCATAAATCGCTATCCCTGTAACTATTCCCTTCCATAAATCGCTATCCCTGTAACTATTCCCTTCCATAAATCTGTGTCCTTCTTAACTTTTCTCTATAATTTTGTAACTGTCTCACTAAAATAGTGTATCATCATCATGTACCGTACCAGATGCCGTAGGCGATCATGACCGTCTACAATTATCTGCCCACAGTACATCGTTTCAATACTGTTGTTGACTGTTTTCCATGCCATGACACCAAGCTATCTAGTATCTTCTCTCTTTGTCGTCCGCGATCTCTCTTTCCCTGTATTTTGCCAGTTGTAACCAAGCTTTCCAACTTTCCTCTTCTCATGATGTACCCGAAAAATGTTGATTGTTTCTTTCTGATGTTTCTTATTAGTTCCCTTTTTGTGCTGGACTCTTTGATAATGTCCTCGTTGGATTCTTTAGCTGTCCAGGGAACTCTCAACATTCTTCTGAGAAATCTTATCTCTAAAAAATAACCATCGTTTTATTTGTTTGTCTGTTGTTCAAAATTCGCTTCCATAGTTCAGAATTGGCTTTGTACAGCATCGGCGTACTCTCGTCTTTTCACTTTTATTGGCAAAGACTTGTTGCATAAGATGTTTATTATTGTTCATTTTCTGAAAATCTGCGTTGGCGTGTGCTATTCTGCTTTTTATTTTTGTGGTGCATCCATCACGTGGTGTTAAAACTGTGTCGAAATATTTGACGGTTCGCACTTGTTTCAGATTTGTTTCCTTGATGTTGCATGATGAGGAAAATAACAACTACTTTGTATAAAAGTCATAATATGTTTTCTTGATGTTGCATGATGAGGAAAATAACAACTACTTTGTATAAAAGTCATAATATGTTTTCTTGATGTTGCATGATGAGGAAAATAACAACTACTTCGTATAAAAGTGCATAATATGTTTTCTTGATGTTGCATGATGAGGAAAATAACAACTACTTCGTATAAAAGTGCATAATATGTTTTCTTGATGCTGCATGATGAGGAAAATAACAACTACTTCCTATAAAAGTGCATAATATGTTTTCTTGATGTCTCGCATATGCTCTTAGCGATATTATTACTAGCGTCTGCAGTCCACAGAGTTCACATTGTTCTTCTACAAAACCTCAGTGCTCTGCAAGCATCTTGATTGTCTCTTGTCACTAACTCATTTCCATAATTTATTATTTGTTGTGTCTGTATATTGTTTGCAAAAAAAAACTTCTGCTATTTATTTTCCCAACGTATTCCATAGTACTGGGTTTATTTGTGTTTTGTGGAATTGTTTGGATTTCATAATAATATCATTTTCCTTTCTCCTGCATCATCTTCTGTGTTATTTCACTTTGTTGAATACCATCACTTATTAACAACGTTATCTTCTTACCTCCAGTCGTAGAAGATTTGATTTTATCTTTAGCGTTAGCAAAATTTGAAGAAAAAATGGTTTGTTTACAGTATTTGATGTTTTCTAATAGCTTCAACGATTTTCTTGAGCTTTATGACTAGGTCTCATATTTTCAGACTTACAGTCTACACGCCGATTGGGAGCTCCTGGATCGATTTTCAGCTAAGTCTTGCATTATTTTTTTTTTAATTTATACATTTTTAAAATTCCCTTATAATGTAGTACATTTCTGTTTCTTTTTGTCATTTTTTTTCTTATCCGATTTTTATTTCTCCTCGATCTACTAGTTCGGCTCATTCTATGACATGTAGTAAAGTGTATCTTCATTCCGTTGTCCGTTTGTATTGTACTCGTGTTCTGAAGAAGGCCGCGTGTGGGCAGAAACGTTAGGATTTTGTATTGTCCTTTTTCTGTAAAGCTGTCAATATGAGGAAGTGTACGTTACACTCCACTACTTGCTCTAGGTCGCACTACCTGTAGGTAGTTGGTTTCGATGCGTGGCTACTAAAGCCCCTAATCTCGACGTAGGCGAGAGAGCAAGCATAAATTACTAGAGAGATTATTAACTCTTTCTGTACGTTTCGACGCACTATGCGCCATGTCGATTTCGGTCTTGTACGTTTAGCCGCACAGTGCGTCACTCTCAATTTGATTAGTGTAAACTGTCATCAAACCATATTATTTTTATAAGTCTTGTATCATCTTGGTATTGGTGAAATAAAATTCCGTGTTTAATTATCTAAAAATTCATATATAATATGTTAAGGGTTAGATAAATTTAAACATGTAGATTAATGTTAATAACCTGAGAAATTTTGTCTTTACAATCTCTACCGCTAAATTGATAATAGTATTCCGTTCTGAAATAATTAAACAGGAATTAAACATATTTTAAACAGAGAAAAAACAGAGGTACAAAAAGGACAAAATTTCAAAGAAAAAAAAATTCTACCATCCCTAGAAATATGAACTGAACAAAGCTGTTGTAAGACTGACAATAAGGATGAAAAGAGAAAATAAACAAAGAAAAAGTATTATGGTTTGAGCTTGTCGTAGGTGAGGGAAAACTCAAAATGGTTGAGTGGTTAGTGTGCTCACTTCCTGTGGTTGAGTGGTTAGTGTGCTCACTTCCTGGTGGTTGAGTGGTTAGTGTGCTCACTTCCTGGTGGTTGAGTGGTTAGTGTGCTCACTTCCTGGTGGTTGAGTGGTTTGTGTGCTCACTTCCTGTGGTTGAGTGGTTAGTGTGCTCACTTCCTGGTGGTTGAGTGGTTAGTGTGCTCACTTCCTGGTGGTTGAGTGGTTAGTGTGCTCACTTCCTGGTGGTTGAGTGGTTTGTGTGCTCACTTCCTGGTGGTTGAGTGGTTAGTGTGCTTACTTCCTGGTGGTTGAGTGGTTAGTGTGCTCACTTCCTGGTGGTTGAGTGGTTAGTGTGCTCACTTCCTGGTGGTTGAGTGGTTAGTGTGCTCACTTCCTGGTGGTTGAGTGGTTTGTGTGCTCACTTCCTGGTGGTTGAGTGGTTAGTGTGCTTACTTCCTGGTGGTTGAGTGGTTAGTGTGCTCACTTCCTGGTGGTTGAGTGGTTAGTGTGCTCACTTCCTGGTGGTTGAGTGGTTAGTGTGCTCACTTCCTGGTTGTTGAGTGGTTAGTGTGCTCACTTCCTGGTGGTTGAGTGGTTAGTGTGCTCACTTCCTGGTGGTTGAGTGGTTTGTGTGCTCACTTCCTGGTGGTTGAGTGGTTAGTGTGCTCACTTCCTGGAGGTTGAGTGGTTAGTGTGCTCACTTCCTGGTGGTTGAGTGGTTAGTGTGCTCACTTCCTGGTGGTTGAGTGGTTAGTGTGCTCACTTCCTGGTGGTTGAGTGGTTAGTGTGCTCACTTCCTGGTGGTTGAGTGGTTAGTGTGACCCAATCTGATCACAGAAGGCTCGGGTTCGATTCGCAGAAAGGGCGGATTTTTTTTTTCGGACAAACAAGGCTTCGGGGTTCAAACAACATCTAAAAATGGGTACTAGAGATTGTTCTGGCAAGTAAAGGAGGCCTGGCGTGATACTTACCACATCACCCAAAAATGTGTCGTAGGCATGGACATTGTCGTCACTGAAACCATATTCCCCATACACCTAGCAGGATGTGCAGAAAACATTCACATTCTTCTCTTCAGTACTTTTATTTTTTTCGTTCGCCAGCTTTCACTTCAGGCGAAGTCCCTAGAGACTAGGAACTGAATTTTGCGTGTTAATCCATTTTTTTCCTGGCAGCCATGTGTACAGTGGTCTCTCGCCGCGCAGGAAGATAACTCCGTATTCGGGGGTGCTCATATTTTATTTCCGTTGATGAGTAATTGACGTTTCAAGCCGGGCCTCGCTGCTGAGACCATGGGTGGTTGCCGCAAAGAGAAATCACAAATAAAAACCCCAACTGATGCAACAGAGATGTGAACTACCAGTCTCTCTGTCTCGAGACCGGCGTTTTGCCACGAGACCAACCAGTCCCCCTTCTTTAGTATATAATTACAGTTCGTATCTCAACAGTCGCCGTGACTGCACTGGGCGCATGTCCTTTTTTCGTGGTCTCAAAAGAGAAGTGGCTCGAGACCGCAACAATTTGTGATATTTTAAAAATTGAACAAATTTGATTAAAATTTAATATTCTAATTTTTTTAAAATAATTATTATTGTAGTCTGAATAATGGACTGTAGAACAATAGACAAGAACATCGTTGGGGGCTGTAGACATGTGGTTTAACAAAAGAGTGTTGAGAATACCATGGACAGTTAAGAAGAACAATGAAAACGCTCTGAAAGAGGTCAAAGCAAAAAGAGAGCTAATTTCCAATCTTAGGAAGAAGCAATCATCATTTTTTTGGCCATGTTATGAGAAAGGAACAGCTGGAATATATTGTAACAACAGGGAAAATTCAGGGACGAAGAGATAGAGGGAAGCAAAGAGAATAGATACCATACAGCTGAAGATAAAGGCGTGGCAGAACAACAGTATTGATAAATAATTGTCGCGATCGAAAGTTGTGGAGAGACATGATCCCATGCACCAGCTGGCTTGGTACTTGATGATGATGATGATGATGATGATGATGATGATGATGATGATGATGATGATGATTAGGTCTATGTTTCTTTCAACCGGAACTAGCCGGGACGTGTTCATGTAAACTCTTAGACTTCAACAAGAACTTCGTGACATACAAATGTCAATTATTACAAGTAATGAAAAGTATCACTGCTGCATATTTACATTTTCATGTTCTGGTTATTGATAACTGAAATAGATTCGCCTTGCCGAAGATGGAGTGTGTCAGCAAACGCGCAGGGCTAGAGGAATAATCAGGACACACGTGCATTTATGAGTACTGACTATGTGATCGTGTATCAAGCCCTTACTCCTCCATCATGAAACAGGACAAAGAATATAGTTCGTACGATCACAATACTTGAACGCTGAAAAAAAGAAGATAACGAAAACACGCATGTAGCAAGGCCAGTGCTTCAGAGGCTTGGCATGTTCCGACCTTCTCTACTTGTATTTTGACATAACAAGGTGAACTTTTATCTTTTATTAGCAAAAAAATAAGATAAGATAAAAAATAAGGAAAAAAAAACTATTCTTAATAATGTGGTCAGGTGCCGGATAATGTCGAGAAATGCCGACGGCCTCCGGACAGAAATGACTCGGGTTCAAAGCTCACAAGAACCATTTGTTATTATTATTTTTTTAATAGGAACAATTAATTTGTAGTTTCTTCATGACGTTACTCTTTTCAATCAGTGGGCCTGACTTGTTCATTCTGTGGCTGTGTGTTTTTGTCAAACTTTGGTAGAATTAGCCACGAGAGAAGCTGTTCGACAAAAACAAAACCCCAAAAACCCAAAAAATGCACAATAGCCTCCACTAGACCGTCTGACAAGACGAAAAGGCTCATATGTACTCTCCCCTGATCTCCTGGGTAGTGTGATCCGACGTCTAGCCATCTCGGATAACAGCAACAAACAAAAGGTCGGTAGCCTCGGAGAGGGGGCCAATGGAGTCTAGTTGAAAAAACCACCCGACTGTGCTACCGACGTTCGGACAACCCGTGTTCGATTCTCGCTGGAAACAGTGCGAGTTGTACTTGTGGTTTGAAAAAAAAAAACCTCTTAGTCGATCAGCCACTGGCAGAAATGACTACCAGGGTAGTGCTCTTTGAAGGTCAGGTATGCCGCCTCGCATAGTGAATTTCGATGCTTGAAGTGACACTATCCAGAAGTCTCCGAAAACTTGTGGATAGGCGGCAGAGCACATATCAGATGAAAACTAAAGTGCTAACACGCCAATTGAAGTCTTATATTTTACCTTTACAGGTGATCCTGTGTACACTTGAGCACGTTAAAGAACCCTTGGCAGTTAAAACAAGAAAGAGAAGGGCATAAATATATGCCGCTGCCAGGGCAAAATTATCAATTTACACCGTGGATCCTCGGCCGTGCTACGGAGTTTGTGCACGTGGACCAGGATTCTCTTCGGATTTTCTCGAGGTAGATATCGGAGCACCTATCGGTTCATTCGGTGTGCAGGGAAGATGATCCTAACAAGAAACAAATAAACGATAATGTGGTCGATTTATTTGTAGAAAGACACAGTCACTGCATTAATACACGTCTCGTGCATAAAACATGAGACTCCGTGTCAAAGCATGACATAGATTCTACTACAGCAGCGACAACACAAACATGCAAGTGGAATGCTCACGCTGAACTCACCTGACAAGCCACACAACAATCAACATTACTGCACGTATCACTACAATTATTACAGTATTTGCTCATGCTATTACTACAACATTTATTACGGTTATTAAATTGTAATTATTACTAGTATCTGTATTATTACAATAATTCAAACAATTTCAAGAATTGTTACTAAAATTACTTTGCTTTGTAATATTATCTTAAAAATAAACGGGATAAATCTGAAATAAAAAGTGCAAAGCGTGAAATACTTGGGTACAATAATAACATTACATGGAATATGCGCCGCATAAATAAAAAAAAGCAGACTAACTCGGGCTAAAACAGCATTTTAGAAAATGAAAAAAAAACGTCTTGTGAAATAAGTGTATGTCAATAGAGTAAGAAAGAGAGTGCATCGATGCTATATCAAGCCAATTATGAACTATGGAAGCTAATCATGGACAGTGGACAAACAATTGTGAAGACGATTAGAGGTCATAGAGTAGAGATTTCTCAGAAGAATGTTGAAAGTTTCCTAGACGGCTAAAAAGACCAACGAAGACATTCTCAAAGAGGCTAAAACAAGATGGAGCTCCTAAAAAAAATATTAGAAAGAAAAAAAAATCGACATTTTTAACACATCATTAGAAGAAGAAGGTTGGAGAGAGAGATCGCGGATGACAAAGAGAGAAGATACTAAATATCTCGGTGTCATGGCACTAAAACCAGTCAACACAACTGATACCATGCAATACAGATAAAACATGGAAGGATCATCTACGCCAACCCATAAGGTACATGATGAGGACATGTAAATACAATCATATTATAATTGACACCAATATTTTTATTACTACTATTTCTGTTGTGACAAATATTACTTTCATAATGTTGTATTTATTGCCGTCATTATTACAATAATCATTAATACTAGCACAGCTAGTAATTATTACAGTGACAACGTTCATAACTTAGCGAGTTGCTCGTTGTGTTGGGAACACACTGATTGTTGCTAATCTCTTCATGACTGTCTCAGTCAAATCATTTGAAGAAATAATGAACATCGACCAGCTGGTAAGGTTAGCACACGTTTGTATTGTGGCTGGGTGGTCTAGCAATACGACGACGGCCTTAGTATAGGAAGTACATGATTTCAAAGCTCGAAAAAAACAATGACGATTTTTCAAAAATTGGGAAAAAGTAATCCCTTCTTTCCTCGTGACGTACCCAGATCACTTTGGTATTGAGATTCGATACCTTGGCATCTCGTATAACGGTAATAAGTAGGAGGTCCAGTGTGCACACGTTAAAGAACCCTTGTTAGTTGGAATCGGAAGCAGTAGGCCATACAGTTTCGCCGTTGTTCGGACAAATTTTACAACAAAAACTATCGAGACCGTGGATCCCTGGCCGTGCTACGGTGTTCGTGCACATAGGTCAGGATTCTCATCGGATTTTCTCAACACTCTGGAGGTGGATTTCGAAGCACCTGTGTATCCGCCCGATGTGCAGTAATGATGGTCTTTACAACAACACATTTATGAAGCTGGGTCAAGCGCGTGCACGAAGGAACACGCTTCGGATAAATCAGCTGAGTAACCGAAGCTCAACAACTATCATCATCATCTTTTGCTATACCGGCTGGCGTAGGCGATCATGTCCTTCCACAATTTTCTATACACAGTGCCCCGTATCAATTATGTTGTTGACTGTTGACCTTCTCCTAGATGGTTTGCCATTTTTAAGCTAACGGGTCGCATCTACCCGAGGTTGAGATTATGGCGTCTCCGACTCGCCGATGATTACTTCACAGGGCATGTGGAACATTTTATAGAATTAGCTACCCCACGCAACTGATTCACCATGCCCTCTGTAATCTATGCTCGAGTCCTTACATTTAAAAACCCGAGGCCTAAAAAAAAACAAAGTCTTGATTTTAACAATAATTGTTATTGTACAAAAAATAACATTTATTTTTGATCAAATTTGTGGCGCTCTTTGATACCAGGGAATGAAAGGTTGGCACCCAGTGCAGTCACCGCGTGATGTACAGGTAAGAAGTGTAATTACAAACCGATGAAAAGAAAATGTTCAAGAAAGCGCCCGTGCTCTGCTCAAACACGAACTGTTAATTTGTACATGATGATTATTGCTTACAAAAATAAGCTCTTCAGTTGCACATGATAGTGGTTATCGGACTTGCATCAACATCAAATAAAACCCTAACATATTACATACTGTGTGATTACCTTTTCCTGATCTAGTTCTACATAAACTAACATTGCAACAATATAACGAATAATATTTCTGTTACTAATTCTTGTTCCTCACGTCTTTCTCTCATCATTTCTGTTACTCCATTTTGTAGCAACGGTCTCATTATAACTTTATTTTGTTGTGTGGCTTCCTAACTTCACTCATGAGTTGTCTCCTTTATCAATGTAAGCAGGGGCCCGATTTGACTTTTAAAGGCCCTAAGCAGTTAACAGATGTTGGTGCCCACCCCCATATATCATCATCAATTCCTGCTGGCGTAGGTGTCACGTCTCTCCACAACTTTCGATCGCGACAGTTATTTATCATTTCTGATGTTGACCTTATGCCAAGCCATTCCCTTAAGCTGTCTGGTATCTTTTCTCTTTGCTTCCATCTTTGTCTTCGTCCCTCAATTTTCCCAGTTGTTATAATATATTCCAGCTGTTCTCTTCTTCTCATTACGTGGTCAAAAAATGATGATTGTTTCTTCCTAATATTGGAAATTAGCTACGGCCAACTCAGCTAATTAAAAAAAATAGCCATCGTGTGCGGTGTCTTTCACGCAGGTGTACTCATGACTATGGCATTGGGATACGATCACAATTCGGGAATAAATTGTGTATCTGTATTGTCCTTTTAAGACAAGTATCTCCCGGATATGGTAGGACTGAATACTTGCATTTCTTATATTTTTTTCCCCTCTGTTTTTGATTAATTGTGATGTTTTTTCCGAGTGCTGCATCTCATTCTCCCCTGAAATGATTTGCTTGGGCACTCAGACTTTATTCTCAGTACCTCCGCCCCTTATCCTTTTCTTACGTGAGCCGTACCCTCGCCATATCCCTTTACTAGCTTTATACACAAGCCGCTATTTCTTACATTTACGTATTTGTACTTATAATGTTAAGTGTTGCTACAAGTACTTATAATGTTAAATGTTGCTACAAGTACTTATAATTTAATTGTTGCTACAAGTACTTATAATTTAATTGTTCCTACAAGTACTTATAATTTAATTGTTGCTGCAAGTATTTATAATTTAATTGCTGCTACAAGTACTTATAATTTAATTGTTGCTACAAGTACTTATAATTTAAGTGTTGCTGCAAGTACTTATAATTTAATTGTTGCTACAAGTACTTATAATTTAATTGTTGCTACAAGTACTTATAATTTAATTGTTGCTAGAAGTACTTATAATTTAATTGTTGCTACAAGTACTTATAATTTAATTGTTGCTACAAGTACTTATAATTTAATTGTTGCTACAAGTACTTATCCTGTCACAGATAACATAAACAGTTAATCTTCAAATCGGTATTTTGTACTAAAAAAAAATACAAAAATAAAAATAAATATCAAAACTGACAGGAGCAACACCAGTGATAGCAACACTGATATTATCTTCAACAACAACTTCACTACTACAAATAATAACCAATATTCCAATCAGAGTAGAAGTTACACCAAAAGCAAAGTCATATTTCTCTTGCTAAAAAGAAGTTCTGAACAGAAAAAGAAGGGAAAAAAATACCTCATACATAAATACAGGTCTGTGAACGAAATCGTACGAAAACCGGAAAAGACAAATATATGAACATACCCTGAGGCTTTCGTCCGAGAAAATTGAAGTCACTACCAACCGCCAATAGTATATTATTCTCTCAAAGCACGCCCTTCGTCGGTGAGAAATGCCAGCCAACTACGGAAGACTAGGAAACTCCAATGTTTTCTTTTGTACTCCATTTCCTAGCAGCGCAAGTTTAAATCAAAGCGAGGCTTCATTTTTTTCTCCTCCGCCAGTTGTGACGTCAAATGCTCCAACGTGTAACTAGCCGGAAGGGTGTTTCCCAAGGCTGCGAGGAAGCCACCCAGTTTCCAATAGATGTCTGGTACTGTCTCGTGACAGGTTTTATGTGCTGGAAAATTCCATGCACTCTAATCTGCCTTCAACAAACACCGATCATTCTGTATGCCACGGTTCCAGATTTTAAATGATTTGCCCCCTCAATCGTGTTTCTTTATGTCTTCATTGGTGATTTTAGAAGGGCGATTTTTAACCAATCAAAGACATGAGCGGCGATTGTTGTAAACAGATTTGTTATATATTGTTCTCGCTTTGTTTTTTTTTTTTTTTTTAATCGGCATAGTTCCCTTCTCATCGAGAACTCTTTAGTTGTGAAATCTTTCTTTCATTGTTTAATTATCTTATATTTCTTCTTTTCCTCGTTTCTTTTTTTTATTCATTTTATTCTTCTACTATTTCTTATTCTTCTTCTGCTTCTTTCCAAATCATTTGTCTTTTCCCATTTCTATTTCTATGTTATTTTCCCATCGTTTTCTTGCTCTCCATCATCATTTTCCATCTTCTCTTCTTCTCATTCTTTTCTCTTATCTCACCCCTTCTAATTATACTTTATTCTTCTTTCCCAACATTTCTCCACCTCCTAATTCTCTTCTACCTCAATTTTTCCTCTTTTCGTCTTCTCCTCCTCCTTCTTCATTTTTCCTTTCCTCACTTCCTCCTCCTTTGCAAATTCTTCCATTCTCCGGTTTTTTTTCTATTTTCTCATCAGTTTCTACTTCGTCCATTACTGTTTCTCTTTCTTCCGTCTTCTTCATCCTCTTCTACATTCACTTCATTACACTCTTCTTCTTCCTCTTCTACATTCACTTCATTACACTCTTCTTCTCCTTCTTTTACATTCACTTCATTACACTCTTCTTCTTCCTCTTCTACATTCACTTCATTACACTCTTTTTCTTTCTGTTCTACATTCACTTCATTACACTCTTCTTCTTCCTCTTTAACATTCACTTCATTACACTCTTCTTCTTTCTGTTCTACATTCACTTCATTACACTCTTCCTTTTTCTGTTCTACATTCACTTCATTACACTCTTCTTCTTTCTGTTCTACATTCACTTCATTACACTCTTCTTCTTCTTCTTTTACATTCACTTCATTACACTCTTCTTCATCTTCTTTTACATTCACTTCATTACACTCTTCTTCATTTTCTTTTACATTCACTTCATTACACTCTTCTTCATTTTCTTTTACATTCACTTCATTACACTCTTCTTCTTCCTCTTCTACATTCACTTCATTACACTCATCTTCTTCTTCTTTTACATTCACTTCATTACACTCTTCTTCATCTTCTTTTCCATTCACTTCATTACACTCTTCTTCATCTTCTTTTACATTCGCTTCATTACACTCTTCTTCTTTCTGTTCTACATTTACTTCATTACACTCTTCTTCTTTCTGATCTACATTCACTTCATTACACTCTTCTTCTTCTTCTTTTACATTCACTTCATTACACTCTTCTTCATCTTCTTTTACATTCACTTCATTACACTCTTCTTCTTCTTCTTTTACATTCGCTTCATTACACTCTTCTTCATCTTCTTTTACATTCACTTCATTACACTCTTCTTCATCTTCTTTTACATTCGCTTCATTACACTCTTCTTCTTTCTGTTCTACATTTACTTCATTACACTCTTCTTCTTTCTGATCTACATTCACTTCATTACACTCTTCTTCTTCTTCTTTTACATTCACTTCATTACACTCTTCTTCATCTTCTTTTACATTCACTTCATTACACTCTTCTTCTTCTTCTTTTACATTCGCTTCATTACACTCTTCTTCATCTTCTTTTACATTCACTTCATTACACTCTTCTTCATCTTCTTTTACATTCGTTTCATTACACTCTTCTTCTTTCTGTTCTACATTCACTTCATTACACTCTTCTTCTTTCTGTTCTACATTCACTTCATTACACTCTTCTTCTTTCTGTTCTACATTCACTTCATTACACTCTTCTTCTTTCTGTTCTACATTCACTTCATTACACTCTTCTTCTTTCTGTTCTACATTCACTTCATTACACTCTTCTTCTTTCTGTTCTACATTCACTTCATTACACTCTTCTTCTTCTTCTTTTACATTCGCTTCATTACACTCTTCTTTTACATTCACTTCATTACACTCTTCTTCTTCTTCTTTTACATTCACTTCATTACACTCTTCTTCATCTTCTTTTACATTCACTTCATTACACTCTTCCTCATCTTCTTTTACATTCACTTCATTACACTCTTCTTCATCTTCTTTTACATTCACTTCATTACACTCTTCTTCATCTTCTTTTACATTCACTTCATTACACTCTTCTTCATCTTCTATTACATTCACTTCATTACACTCTTCTTCATCTTCTTTTACATTCGCTTCATTACACTCTTCTTCTTCCTCTTCTACATTCACTTCATTACACTCTTCTTCTTTCTGTTCTACATTCACTTCATTACACTCTTCTTTGTCTTCTTTTACATTCACTTCATTACACTCTTCTCCATCCTCTTCTCCATTCTCTTCTACATTAACTTTATCATAGTCTTCTCCTCCCTCCTCTACATTCACTTCATCATAGTCTTCTCCTCCCTCTTCTACATTCACTTCATTACACTCTTCTTCTTCCTCTTCTACATTCACTTTATTACACTCTTCTCCATCCTCTTCTCCATTCTCTTCTACATTCACTTCATCATAGTCTTCACCTCCCTCTTCTACATTCACTTCATCATAGTCTTCTCCTCCCTCTTCTACATTCACTTCATCATAGTCTTCTCCTCCCTCTTCTACATTCACTTCATCATAGTCTTCTCCTCCCTTTTCTACATTCACTTCATCTCATTCTACTGCACGCAATCCTGCTCTTTCTGCTAAGTCTGGAGTGGATTGTGTTGATCTATGTTGAGGCACGTCAGCTGCAGCAGTCTACGTCACCACTCAACGCTTCGTGTTTCAGTGTGTATGTGGATCTTGCTGCTATTGGATCATGGAGAACAATGTTAGATCAAGATTTGTGTGTGGATCTTGCTGCTATTGGATCATGGAGAACAATGTTAGATCAAGATTTGTGTGTGGATCTTGCTGCTATTGGATCATAGAGAACAATGTTAGATCAAGATTTGTATGTGGATCTTGATGCTATTGGATCATGGAGAACAATGTTAGATCAAGATTTGTGTGTGGATCTTGCTGCTATTGGATCATAGAGAACAATGTTAGATCAAGATTTCTGTGTGGATCTTGATGCTATTGGATCATGGAGAACAGTGTTAGATCAAGATTTGTATGTGGATCTTGATGCTATTGGATCATGGAGTACAATGTTAGATCAAGATTTGTGTGTGGATCTTGATGCTATTGGATCATGGAGAACAGTGTTAGATCAAGATTTCTGTGTGGATCTTGATGCTATTGGATCATGGAGAACAGTGTTAGATCAAGATTTGTATGTGGATCTTGATGCTATTGGATCATGGAGTACAATGTTAGATCAAGATTTGTGTGTGGATCTTGATGCTATTGGATCATGGAGAACAATGTTAGATCAAGATTTGTATGTGGATCTTGATGCTATTGGATCATGGAGAACAGTGTTAGATCAAGATTTGTGTGTGGATCTTGATGCTATTGGATCATGGAGAACAATGTTAGATCAAGATTTGTGTGTGGATCTTGATGCTATTGGATCATGGAGAACAATGTTAGATCAAGATTTGTATGTGGATCTTGATGCTATTGGATCATGGAGAACAATTTTAGATCAAAATTTGTATGTGGATCTTGATGCTATTGGATCATGGAGAACAGTGTTAGATCAAGATTTGTGGGATACCACAAACACGTCCCGATTGTAGGATACCACAAACACGTCCCGATGGTAGGATATTACAAACACGTTCCCGATTGTAAGATTGATATCACAAATACGTTCCCGATTATAAGATATCACAAACACGATCCTGGTTGTAGGATATCACAAACACGTTCCTGATTGTGAGATATCACAAACGCGTTACTGATTGTAGGACATCACAAACACATTCCGATTGCAGGATATCACAAACACGTTCTATTGTAGGATATCACAAACACGTTCCCGTTTGTAGGATATCACAAACACGTCCCGATTGTAGGATATCACAAACACGTCCCGATTGTAGGATATCACAAACACGTTCCTATTGTAGGATATCACAAACACGTTCCTATTGTAGGATATCACAAAAACGTCCCGATTATAGGATATCACAAACACGTTCATATTGTAGGATATCACAAACACGTTCCCGATTGTAGAATATCATAAACACGTCCCGACTGTAGGATATCAAAAACGCGTTCCCGATTGTAGAATATCACAAACACGTCCCGATAGTAAGATATCACAAACACGTCCCGATTGTAGGATATCACAAACGCGTTCCCGATTGTAGGATATCACAAACACGTTCCTATTGTAGGATATCACAAACACGTTCCTATTGTAGGATATCACAAACGCGTTCCCGATTGTAGGATATCAAAAACGCGTTCCCGATTGTAGGATATCACAAACACGTTCCTATTGTAGGATATCACAAACACTTTTCCGATTGTAGAATATCACAAACACGTCCCGATTGTAGAATATCACAAACGCGTTCCCGATTGTAGAATATCACAAACACGTCCCGACTGTAGGATATCACAAACGCGTTCCTATTGTAGGATATCACAAACACGTTCCCGATTGTAGGATATCACAAACACGTTCATATTGTAGGATATCACAAACACTTTTCCGATTGTAGAATATCACAAACACGTCCCGATTGTAGGATATCACAAACACGTCCCGATTGTAGGATATCACAAACGCGTTCCCGATTGTAGGATATCACAAACGCGTTCCCGATTGTAGGATATCACAAACACGTTCCTATTGTAGGATATCACAAACGCGTTCCCGATTGTAGGATATCACAAACGCGTTCCCGATTGTAGGATATCACAAACGCGTTCCCGATTGTAGGATATCACAAACACGTTCCTATTGTAGGATATCACAAACGCGTTCCCGATTGTAGGATATCACAAACGCGTTCCCGATTGTAGGATATCACAAACGCGTTCCCGATTGTAGGATATCACAAACACGTTCCTATTGTAGGATATCACAAACACTTTTCCGATTGTAGAATATCACAAACACGTTCCTATTTTAGGATAGCACAAACACGTTCCCGATTGTAGAATATCACAAACACGTTCCTGATTGTAGGATATCACAAACACGTTCCCGATATAGCAAAATTTCTTGACATTCAAGTAAGAATGTTGCAAACGACAGGACAACATCCTGCGATATAAGTAAGAATGTTGCAAACGACTGGACAACATCCTGCGATATAAGTAAGAATATTGCAAACGACTGGACAACATCCTGCGATATAAGTAAGAATATTGCAAACGGCAGGACAACATCCTGCGATATAAGTAAGAATATTGCAAACGACAGGACAACATCCTGCGATATAAGTAAGAATGTTGCAAACCAGCATAAGATACACGTAAAAAAGCTGCAAACCTCCGAAAAGCAACTTGAGATATTACAAATAATGTTGCCAATCAAAACAAAGAATTCTGAGATATTTGTTAAACTCTTGCAAACCACAGCAGATCGCTCAGAGATACGAATAAGAATCCTGCAAATCAGAACATATATTCTGAGATATTACATATAATGTTGCAAACCATTCTAATATTAAAGGAAGAATGTTGCAAACCATTCCAAAATACTAGTAAGAATGTTGCGAAACACAGCAAAAAATCCCCCTCAAAAAGTAAGAATGTTACAAACGCATGCAAACCACCATGATATAATAGTAAGAATATTTCAAAACACAGCAAATCATCCATAAATATTGGTTAGAGTATTGCACAACACAGCAAACCATAATTAACTCTTTCCGCACGGAAGCTTTTTATCGACGCAACGAAAGAGATTTCAGAGACAAAATTGTTCATGGTTTGAAGAATCAATCTACATATTTATATTTATCTAACATATAAAATATTATATATAAATTATTAAATAATTGAAAAACGTATTAGACTTCACAAATACCAAGATGATACCAGACGTGTAAAAAGAATATAGCGCGATTAACGGTTCACACTAATCAAAATGAGAGTGACGCACTGTGTGGCGAAAGGTACGGAAATAGTTAAATATAAGTAGAAATTTTGCAAACTCATGCAAACCATTCTGATAAACTAGCAAAAATGGTTCCGACCCATGCAAACCATCCTGATATACTAGTAAGAATTTTGTAAAACACAGCAAACCATACCAAAATACTTATACGAATATTACAAAACTCAGCAAACCATACCAAAATACTTATAAGAATATTACAAAACTCAGCAAACCATACCAAAATACTTTTAAGAATATTACAAAACTCAGCAAACCATCCAAAAATACTGGTAAAAATGTTGCAAACCCATGCAGCCCATCCTGATATATTAGTGAGAATGTAAATAACTGATATGCTTAAAGATTGCACACACGAGTTATTGAGTTATTAAGTTATTTGCATGTCATCATCATTGCACTCCGAACATGTCCACATGTGATCAGATCTCCTCAGCAAGTCCTGCAGTGTCCAGCGACTGAAGACTCCAGTTCTGTAACACTTATTATGTAGAAATTTATACGTTGAACATTCTGTAAGCTCACACATTCACCGTGAACTGATGTAATGAGTACATGTATGAATGATAAGAGGTCAAGAAGTGTTGTAACATGCACCGCAATTTGTGGGATTGGGGGAAAGGGGACTGAAGGATGAACCGTCACAGCACTATACCACAACCTATTAAAATGAGAGGGAGCCAGTGCTTTACCATGCTATAATATCTTGTAAACCCACGTTTATGGGTCAACTGGTCTGTGTTACATTGAGATTAACTCCACGCTTACTCTCTAGTTTGTTGTATGTTCAACATTCTTACTGTTATCTTAGAACGGTTTGTTGCATGTTTATCATTCTTACTGTTATCTTAGAACAGTTTGTTGGGCGTTCAACATTCTTACTATTATCTCAGAACGGTTTGTTGGGTGTTCAACATTCTTACTGTTATTTTACAACAGTTTGTTGGGTGTTCAACATTCTTACTGTTATCTTAGAACGGTTTGTTGTGTATTCAACATTCTTACTATTATCTCACAACGGTTTGTTGTGTGTTCAACATTCTTACTAATATCTTAGAACGGTTTGTTGTGTGTTCAACATTCTTTCTATTATCTCAGAACGGTTTGTTGTGTGTTCAACATTCTTACTGTTATCTTAGAGAACGGTTTGTTGTATGTTCAACATTCTTACTGTTATCTTAGAGAACGGTTTGTTGTATGTTCAACATTCTTAGTGTTATCTTAGAACGGTTTGTTGTATGTTCAACATTCTTACTGTTATCTTAGAACGGTTTGTTGTATGTTCAACATTCTTACTGTTATCTTAGAACGGTTTGTTGTATGTTCAACATTCTTACTGTTATCTTAGAACGGTTTGTTGTGTGTTCAACATTCTTAGTGTTATCTTAGAACGGTTTGTTGTATGTTCAACATTCTTACTGTTATCTCAGAACGGGTTGTTGTATGTTCAATATTCTTACTATTATCTCAGAACGGTTTGTTGTGTGTTCAACATTCTTACTGTTATTATCTTAGAACGGTTTGTTGTGTGTTCAACATTCTTACTGTTATCTCAGAACGGTTTGTTGTATGTTCAATATTCTTACTATTATCTCAGAACGGTTTGTTGTGTGTTCAACATTCTTACTGTTTTCTTAGAACGGTTTGTTGTGTGTTCAACATTCTTACGATTATCTTAGAACGGTTTGTTGTGTGTTCAACATTCTTACTGTTATCTTAGAACGGTTTGTTGTGTGTTCAACATTCTTACTTTTATCTTAGAACGGTTTGTTGGGTGTTCAACATTCTTACTGTTATCTCAGAACGGTTTGTTGGGTGTTCAACATTCTTACTGTTATCTTAGAACGGTTTGTTGGGTGTTCAATATTCTTACTGTTATCTTAGAACGGTTTGTTGTATGTTCAACATTCTTACTGTTTTCTTAGAATGGTTTGTTGTGGTTTGCATCATTCCTACTAACATCTGAGGTCTAAAACTGACATAATTATAAAACTACCAAGCGACGTTGTATGTGTTCAAAATCTTCAACGTTTTTCAGAAATTGCATTTATTTGGGTTTTCTACTCTTGCTGATATGATACAATCAAGAAATTTGCTGTTATTCTTTGTGATATCATACAATCGAGAAAGTGTATGTAATATTTGCTGATATGATACAATCAAGAAAGTGGATGTAATACTTGCTGATATGATGCAATCGAGAAAGTGGCTGTAATACTTGCTGATATGATACAATCGAGAAAGTGGATGTAATACTTGCTGATATGATACAATCGAGAAAGTGGATGTAATACTTGCTGATATGATGCAATCGAGAAAGTGGCTGTAATACTTGCTGATATGATACAATCGAGAAAGTGGATGTAATACTTGCTGATATGATACAATCGAGAAAGTGGATGTAATACTTGCTGATATAATATAATCGATAAAGTGGCTGTAATACTTGCTGATATGATACAATCGAGAAAGTGGCTGTAATACTTGCTGATATGGTACAATCGAGAAAGTGGCTGTTATACTTGCTGATATGATACAATCGAAAAGTGGCTGTAATACTTGCTGATATGATACAATCGAGAAAGTGGCTGTAATATTTGCTGATATGATACAATCGAGAAAGTGGCTGTTATTCTTGCTGATACTGCACAATCGAGAAAGTGGCTGTAATAATTGCTGATATGATACAATCGAGAAGGTGACTGTAATACTTGTTGATACTGCACAATCGAGAAAGTGACTGTAATACTTGCTGATACTCCACAAACGAGAATGTGGCTGTAATACTTGCTGATACTGCACAATCGAGAATGTGGCTGTAATACTTGCTGATACTGCACAATCGAGAATGTGGCTGTAATACTTGCTGATACTGCACAATCGAGAATGTGGCTGTAATACTTGCTGATACTGCACAATCGAGAAAGTGGCTGTTATATTTGCTGATACTGCACAATCGAGAAAGTGGCTGTTATACTTGCTGATACTGCACAATCGAGAAAGTGGCTGTTATACTTGTTGATACTGCACAATCGAGAATGTGGCTGTAATACTTGCTGATATGATACAATCGAGAAAGTGGCTATAATACTTGCTGATACTGCACAATCGAGAAAGTTGCTGTAATACTTGTTGATATGATACAATCGAGAAGGTGACTGTAATACTTGCTGATACTGCACAATCGAGAAAGTTGCTGTAAAAATTGTTGATATGATACAATCGAGAAGGTGGCTGTAATACTTGCTGATACTGCACAATCGAGAAAGTGGATGTAATACTTGCAGATATGATACAATCGAGAAGGTGGCTGTAATACTTGCTGATACTGCACAATCGAGAAAGTTGCTGTTATACTAGCTGATATGATACAATCGAGAAAGTTGCTGTAATATTTGCTGATATGATACAATCGAGAAAGTGGCTGTAATACATTCTGATACATTACAATCGAGAAAGTCGCTGTAATACTTGCTAATATGATACAATCAAGAAAGTTGCTGTAATACTTGCTGATATGATACAATTGAGAAAGTTGCTGGTATACTTTGCAATATGATACAATAGAGAAAGTTGCTGTAATACTTGCTGATATGATACAATTGAGAAAATTGTTGGTATACTTTTTAATATGATACAATCAAGAAAGTTGCTGTAATACTTGCTGATATGATACAATCAAGAAAGTTGCAGTTATACTTGCTAATATGATACAATCAAGAAAGTTGCTGTAATACTTGCTGGTATGATACAATTGAGAAAGTTGCTGGTATACTTTGTGATATGATACAATCGAGAAAGTTGCTGTTATACTTTGTGATATGATACCATTGAGAAAGTTGCTGTTATACTTTGTGATATGATACAATCGGAGTGGAGACAGTTCAGAACTACAACTACCTTGGACATACTATAACCAGTGATGGAAAATGTACAAATGAAATAAACAAAGGAATAAGAATGGCAAAAAAAGTAATTTTAATGCCATGAAGAACATACTAACATCAAAATAAATAACACCAGGGTTAAAACTAAGAATAGCAAAATGTTACATCTTCTCAGTATTCATATATGGTGCAGAAACATGGACATTAGACAAGAAAACAAAACAGAGAATTGAAGCCTTTGAAATGTGGATATATAGAAGAATAGGTAGAATTGGATGGAAGGAAAAGAAAACAAACGACGAAGTCTTAAAACAACTAACAATTAAAAGAGAAATACTTGCTGTAATACTTGCTGATATAATACAATCGAGAAAGTGGCTGTAATATTTGCTGATATGATACAATCGAGAAAGTGGCTGTAATACTTGCTGATATGATACAATCGAGAAAGTGGCTGTAATACTTGCTGATAGGATACAATCAAGAAAGTGGCTGTAATACTTGCTGACATGATACAATCGAGAAAGTGGCTGTAATACTTGCTGATAGGATACAATCGAGAAAGTGGCTGTAATACTTGCTGATATGATACAATCGAGAAAGTGGCTGTAATACTTGCTGATATGATACAATCGAGAAAGTGGCTGTAATACTTGCTGATATGATACAATCGAGAAAGTGGCTGTAATACTTGCTGATAGGATGCAATCAAGAAAGTTGCTGGTATACTTGCTGTTATAGCACAATTGAGAAAGTGTCAAAGCGCACGGTGTTAACTATAGGGAAATTATTTATGTTATGTTACATCGCCCGTGAGAACATGAGATAATTTTCACTTGACAAAGATACATTGCTCATGGCATCAACCACTCCCGTCAACCTGGGTTGAGCTCAAGAACGTTGGAAAATAGTATCAATACAGCACAAGTCTGCAAATCATTGGATGATATAGTACACAGTTGTTTGCTTATATCTCAAAGTAGCATATTTGTTCTAGTCTTGAAAGTATAGCAACGTTTGTGGATGGAGATGACAATATTACCCCAAAAATCATCGGCGGAAAGTCTAACAAAATTATGGTCACTAACACCATATACGTCTATTTATAGATATAAATATATCATCATTATCGTCATCAAGTACCATGCCTGTTGGCGTAGCTGATCATGTCACTCCACAACTTTCGATCTCGACAGTTATTTATCATTTCTGTTGTTGACCTTCTGCCAAGCCATTCTCTTAAGTTGTCTGATATCTTTTCTTTTTGCTTCCCTCTATCTCTTCGTCCCTCAATTTTCCCAGTTGTTACAATATATTCCAGTTGTTCTCTTCTCATTACATGGCCCAAAAATGATGATTGCTTCTTCCTAACATTGGAAATTAGCTCTCTTTTTGCTTTGGCCTCTTTCAGAACGTTTTCATTACTCTTCTTAGCTGTCCATGATATTCTCAATATTTTTCTGTAAAACCACATTTCTACAGACTCCAGTGATTTTCCTGTCTGTTGTCCTATTGTCCATGATTCACATCCATATGTTAAGACTGGCTCTACATACAATTAAAGAATTGTTTTGCTTGTTTCTATTGTAAAAAATGGATTGCATAGTATCGTCTCATTTCTTGAAAAGCTTCTTTTGCCTGAGCCATTCTGCATCTCACCTCTGTTGTACATCTTCCGTCTGAGATTAACAAAGTTCCCAAATATTTAAATATATATATATATATATACATGTATATATATATATATATATATATATATATATATATATATATATATATATATATCCCGTGTGTTACCGGGGCCTCATTATGAGGGAGGTAAAGAATAGTGACACGGTGACCTTCCAGGCATGTCGTAAGAGGCGACTAAGGAGCTTGACAAGCTGTTGTTGTAAAAATTATTGTTATGGAAACAGCGCCATAGATTTTAGAGCAGTGATCTCTGCAATATGTGCCATTTTGGCACGCAAGGTTTCTGTTTTTGAGATTGTGGTTCTGTCCTATGTGCCGTCTTCGGCTCGAAAGGACAGTATATATATATATATATATATATATATATATATATATATATATATATATATATATATATATACGTCACTTTGCGTGACGGGGCTCTTTACTTTTACTATGGATGAAGATGTATTGAGCCTAGAACGTTACTATCATTGTTAACATTGAAATGTATATTTTGTATAGAAGCGGTTTCAGTTAGTGACAGACACAAACCGTGACTGTTCTAGCAGACATGGTGATACTTTATCAGGTAATGCTCGTAATTTAAAAATAAAATAAAAGATTTGCAAATTTGAGTTGTTGTTTTTTTTATAAAAGGGGAGGGGGGGGTGTAATACGTAGGGAGGTCAAAAAGTAATGCACACCAATTTTTTTCTCGGAAACTATTCGGGCAAAATGTGTGAAATTTTCACAGATTGTAGCTGAACATCCCCTTTACACTACCTATTTTTCAACATAATCTCCGTCCAAGCGTATTGCCTTACGCCAACGCGAAACTAGGTCATGAATGCCTTGTTTGTACCAAGTTTTGTCCTGCTCGCGTAGCCATTTTTTAACTGCACGGATCACATCCTCATCATTGTCAAAGTGTGTCCCACGCAGGAATTTTTTGAGTGGTCCAAACAGATGGAAATCTGAGGGAGCCAGATCAGGGCTGTAAGGAGGATGGGGCAGTACAATCCAACCAAATTTGTTGATTGCTTCCCGTGTTACCAGACTTGTGTGAGGGCGTGCATTGTCATGTTGAAGCAACAAATCTGCAGATGGCTTATTAGGCCGAACTCTGTGGAACCGATTTTTGAGTTTTGTCAGTGTATTGATGTAAGCTGTCGAGTTGATTGTCTCACCTCTTGTCATTACATCAACAAGAATCACACCATCAATGTCCCAGAAGACAGTGATCATCACCTTTCCGGCTGATGGAGATGTTTTGAATTTTTTTTTTTTTTGGTGACTGCGGATGATGCCATTCCATTGACTGCTTTTTTGTTTCAGGCTCATAATAATGTGCCCACGTTTCGTCACCGGTAACAATTTTTGACAAAAACATTTCTCCTTCAACACCGAAACGCTCCAACAATTCAGAACATAATGTTTTCCTTTGAACTCTGTGATCGTTTGTTAGGCACCGAGGAACCCATCGAGCGCAAATCTTTGAATATCCGAGAGTTTTAAAAATTGCGATTGCACTTCCCTTGCTGACTGTAAGCTGCAATGCCAATTGCTGACTAGTGATACGCCTATCCTTACGAATAATGGCATCAGCCCGGTTTAACATGTCTGTGCTGGTAGCCGAGGCAACACGTCCAGAACGCGGTAAATCATGCAGCTCCACTCGTACACTTTCTGCAGCTTTAATTCTCTGAACCCAGCGACTAACTGTGCTCCTATCGACTGCAGAACATTTGTACACTGCACACAGTCGTTTATGAATGTTTGCCACAGTTTCTTTTTCCGCAACCAGAAATTCTATGACAATTCGCTGTTTGTAACGGACATTGTTGACAAGCTCCATTTTAACGGTTCATATATTGCGTAATATTTATCAGAATGCTGTGCAATTTGGCACACATAATTGGAACATGTCATATTCCAAGTGTGCAAAATTTCATATTCCTATCTTTATTATTAGCCGAGAAAAAAATTGGTGTGCATTACTTTTTGACCTTCCTTCAGTATTTTATTTTAACCACAAAACATGTATTCGTTTTAAGATACAGTCTATTCTAATAATGTGATTGTGTAATGGAAGGAGTATATGATTGTGTAATGGAAGGAGTATGTGATTGTGTAATGGAAGGAGTATGTGATTGTGTAATGGAAGGAGTATGTGATTGTGTAATGGAAGGAGTATGTGATTGTGTAATGGAAGGAGTATGTGATTGTGCAATGGAAGGAGTATGTGATTGTGTAATGGAAGAAGTATGTGATTGTGTAATGGAAGGAGTATGTGATTGTGTAATGGAAGGAGTATGTGATTGTGTAATGGAAGGAGTATGTGATTGTGTAATGGAAGGAGTATGTGATTGTGTAATGGAAGGAGTATGTGATTGTGCAATGCAAGGAGTATGTGATTGTGTAATGGAAGAAGTATGTGATTGTGTAATGGAAGGAGTATGTGATTGTGTAATGGAAGGAGTATGTGATTGTGTAATGGAAGAGTATATGATTGTGTAATGGAAGGAGTATGTGATTGTGTAATGGAAGGAGTATGTGATTGTGTAATAGAAGGAGTATGTTATTGTGTAATGGAAGGAATATGTGATTGTGTATTGGAATGAGTATGTGATTGTGTAATGGAAGGAGTATGTGATTGTGTAATGGAAGAAGTATGTGAATGTGCAATGGAAGAAGTATGTGATTGTGTAATGGAAGAAGTATGTGATTGTGTAATGGATCAAGTATGTGATTGTGTAATGGAAAGAGTATGTTATTGTGTAATGGAAGGAATATGTGATTGTGTAATGAAAGGAGAATGTAATTGTGTAATGGAAGGAGTATATGTTTGTGTAATGGAAGTAGTACGTGATTGTTTAATGGAAGGAGTATGTGATTGTGTAATGGAAGGAGTATGTGATTGTGTAATGGAAGGAGTATGTGATTGTGTAATGGAAGGAGTATGTGATTGTGTAATGGAAGAAGTATGTGAATGTGCAATGGAAGAAGTATGTGATTGTGTAATGGAAGAAGTATGTGATTGTGTAATGGATCAAGTATGTGATTGTGTAATGGAAAGAGTATGTTATTGTGTAATGGAAGGAATATGTGATTGTGTAATGAAAGGAGAATGTAATTGTGTAATGGAAGGAGTATGTGATTGTGTAATGGAAGGAGTATGTGATTGTGTAATGGAAGGAGTATGTGATTGTGTAATGGAAGTAGTACGTGATTGTGTAATGGAAGGAGTATGTGATTGTGTAATGGAAGGAGTATGTGATTGTGTAATGGAAGGAGTATGTGATTGTGTAATGGAAGGAGTATGTGATTGTGTAAAGGAAGAAGTGTGTGATTATGTAATGGAAGAAGTATGTGATTTTTATCTGCCGAGAATGAGCACATGAACTAAACTATCACTGACAAACAACTGTGAGCAAAGCAAAGTTGAACTGATTGAATGTGGTCATCTTTATATTTCCTCTAATAGAGAGAAGAGACAAAGCTTTCCGCCATTTTGTGCATCAGTGTTATTGTTTAGCTCTCCTGCTTGGATTTATATTTCATCGTCATCATCATGTGCCATACCGGTTGGCGAAGGCGATCATGTCCCTCCACAATCTTCTATCCACGTGCGTCGTATCATTCCTGTTGTTGACTGGTATGACTCTATATATAACACCGATGAACTCTCTTTCTCACATCAATTGACATAGATTTGTTTCATAAGACGTTTTTCGTTTTTTGAAATGCTATTTTGGCCTGAGCCATTCTACTTTTTATTCCTGTAATGCATTTTCCATCTGATGTTATTATTGTGCCCAAGTATTTGAACCGTTGTCATCTAGTAACATTTCACATTTTTGTCTTATACCAAATGTTGTCACCTAGTACCATTTCACATTTTTGTCTTATATCAAATGTTGTCACCTAGTACCATTTCACATTTTTTCTTATACCAAATGTTGTCACGTAGTACCATTTCACATTTTTGTCTTATATCAATATTGCTGATATAGATCTGGAGGATGCATACAACAGGGTACCATTTGAATATCTCATGCATATGCTTCTCAAACTGGCGGTGAACCCCTTCCTCATAAGATGGATCGCCGCGGCACTGTTTCAGAGGAAGGTGATACTCAGATGTGGAAGTTGGTCTTCCGAGCCAACATCCATTTGTCCTGGGCTGCCACAAGGCTCACCATTGTCACCAGTTCTATTTAATGTGTACACAATAACGATCACGGCCCAACAGCTGGATGGGAGGGGAAGAACTATGACTTTTGCTGATGATATTCTGGTATATCGACAGGGAAGAGACAGACGGGGAATCGCCTCCACAATGCAAGACGAACTCGATCGCATTTCTTCCTGGTGTGGGGTTTCAGGTGCCTTGGTTAATCCTAATAAAGCATCAGTTTCATGGTTCTCCCTTAACAATCATATCGTTAATACGACCACACCGGTAGTACGAATGGGAGCTGATGAGGTGACCAGGGACAAGTTGCTGACATACCTCGGAGTTAAGTTTGATCGCAGCCTGTGTTTTCGGGACCACGTTGACCATGTGATAACAAAATCCCGCAAAGGATTAGCCGCCTTGAAGGTCATGGCAGCTGCCAACATCGAGCAGAGGCTACTTACTCTTCTGTTCCAGGGATTAGTCCTCGCACCAATCGAGTATGCCCTGGCCATTCTTACTGTCAGTACGACTCAAATTGATAGGCTGGAGAAAATACAAAATGAAGCCATGCGCATTATCCTGGGATGTACGAGGGACACTCCCTGTGTGGCAATGAGGTATCTTCTTGACTTTCCAACCATGGATGACAGAATCAAGATCTGGAGAGCACGAGCATACCTGAAGATTAGTACAGATACAGAGCATCCATTGCACCACGTGCTCAACACAGAGAAAGGTACCAGGCTAAAAAGAGGCAAATCATGGGTGGGCCGAGCAGAAGATGTCATCAAACAGGTCTGTGGGCTTACCAATCTCAGCGTTGGTGAGGAGTGGATACCGGTGCCTACGTCATTCAAGGGGACTTTCTCATGTATTGTCACACTCGACAGGAAAAGTAGGGAACAGAACCCAGTCGTGGTTAATGCTGAGGTCAACGGTCTCATCTGCGATAACACCGATGAGAAAGATGCAGTCATCTATACAGACGGATCTGTAAGACGACACGAAAAAAGTGCATGGGCATTTACAGCACGTTCCGCAGGCAGAATAGCCAAGGAAGACAGTGGTGCATACGCCATGACCACGAGTAGCATGACAATGGAGGTGATGGCAGTGACCAAGGCATTCAAATGGTTAGAGTCACAAGACTACATCCACGCATGTATACTGAGTGATTCGATGAGCATGATAAAAAAAGTGGAGGCGGGCTTTGTACGCATGCAATGGGTAGAGTCGTTGCAGAAATCCAAAATACGTAAGGTCACTTTTGTCTATGTCCCTGGACATGCGGGAGTACGGGGAAATGAGAGAGCGGACAGGTTGGCTAGCTGCGCTGTCGTTGAGGACGGGCATCCGATGGATCGGGCGGACGTCATCAATGCACTCCGAGATGTGGGAAGAGCACAGGACTTCGACAAACACAGATCAACGTCGCTTCTTCGGATGATGGAAATGGGAGTTAAGATGGGCACAGCCAGAAATGAGAAACTTGGTGGCCGTGTAAGAAGACTTATCAACCAACATAGAATTGGAGTCGTCAGTCGCTGGACACTGAGGGAATTGCTGAGGAGGGGATCTGAGCACCTATGGACATGTTCGGAGTGCAATGATGATGACCCGCAAATAACTCAATAACTCAATAATCAAATGTTGTCACGTAGTAACATTTCGAAGGAGAAGTAGATCGAAAGAATATGAGTAATCTTCTACTTCCTCTACCTTCTCAGCTCCCTGTGCAACATAGGTCTTCAACAAACACTTTCCAAGCCGTTATATTTCTTGCCGTTCTTTTCAGATCATTCCATGTCTTCCCCTTCATCTTCATCTCTGCTTCTGTCTGTCTTCTCCTAGAATATTTTGGTCTTCCTCTTTGTCTTTTTACTCTGGGGTGTTCCAAAAAAGGCCTGCTTGGTTATACTCTTAGTTGACTTCCGCAGGTTGTGTCTTATCCAGCGACTTCGTCTTCGCGGTATCTCTTTATCCACTGGTATTTGACTGGCACATTTCCATAATTCTATGTTAGTGATTTTGTTGTGCCATTTCCATCCTTTTATTCTGTGTAAGAATCCATTAATGAAGGGCTGTAGCTTCATGTTTTTTTGTTGTTGTTCTCCATGTTTCACAGCCATATAACAATACTGACCTAACATTAGAGTTGATTTTTAAAACAATGTAATATGTATGAATGTATCTATGTATGTCCGTATGTATGTGTGTGTATATATGTATGTATGTATGTATGTATGTATCTATGTATACATGTATATGTATGTATGTATATATGTATGTATGTATATATGTATGTATGTTATACGTATGTATGAATGTATGAATTAATGTATGTATGTATGTATGTATGCATGTATGTATGTATGTATGTATGTATGTATGTATGTATGTATGTATGTATGTATGTATGTATGTATGTATGTATGTATGTATGTATGTATGTATGTGTGTATGTATGTATATATGTATGTATGTATGAATGTATGTATGTAATTATGTATGTATGTATGTTTATGTATGTGTTTATATATGTGTTTATGTATATATGTATGTATGTTTTCTACAGCTCTCTGTACATCTATCAATCTGCCTTCTCTACCAATGACGTTTCAAGTGTATATGCTTCATATCTCTCACGATCTATCTATCCGCCTGTGTGCTAGCTTCATCTCTCTCTCTCTCTCTCTCTCTCTCTCTCTCTCTCTCTGCATTATCCAGTTTTTTTTTCTCTAAGCGTGTATCCTTCATCTTTCTCTGTGTCTATGAGATTCTCCCATTGTCTCCGTGTATCCCCAGGCCACAACTCATTCGTGTATTTGCTTGTAGATGCAGTGCATTAGTGGAACGCAATAAGTGGAGTATTATGTCTCAATAAGTATGTGTTGGTTTGCGGCGCAGCGGTGCGTGATTGTTTACAGTCAAACTTTTTGAGAAAATAAAACATGGTCGGCCTCAACGTGTCATTTATTACAGACTTTCTGACATTCCTTATATATCTCTCACTCTATCTCTCTCTCTAAAACATCCCCCTGTGTGTGTGTGCAGACTTTCTGACATTCCTTATATATCTCTCACTCAATATCTCTCTCTCTAAAACATCCCCCTGTGTGTGTGCAGACTTTCTGACATTCCTTATATATCTCTCACTCTATCTCTCTCTCTAAAACATCCCCCTGTGTGTGTGCAGACTTTCTGACATTCCTTATATATCTCTCACTCAATATCTCTCTCTCTAAAACATCCCCCTGTGTGTGTGCAGACTTTCTGACATTCCTTATATATCTCTCACTCTATCTCTCTCTCTAAAACATCCCCCTGTGTGTGTGTATGTGTGTGTGGATATGTGTTTACGTTACTCTCTTTTACACACTTTCTTCATTCATCCATTTTCTTCTCGGACAGAAGATGGCACATAAGATGGAAGTCATCATCTCCACGACTGACGTTTTGCTGATAGCTCTTGTAGTTCCTGGTTATTCCAAATTCCCATCATTGAGCCTTCCCTATTAATTATTCTGCGTATCGATCCTCTCGGTCTGTCTTGCTTTCTTTTACCAGATGATTTCCACAAGAATGCTGACGGTGAAACCTTTCCTCATTCATTCTCAGCACATGACCGATGTATTTTTCCAACACCCCCATTGTATAAAGCTCGACACGTATTCTTGTTTAGATTCGTTTCTTATCTTTTTATCTGAAATGTATTCTTTTCAGATTATTTCTGAGATCTTATAAAGACATGTGTTTTAAATGGCATTTAATTTCCTATCTAGCGTCTACACAATCCTATACTATGGCACAAATAAACGTGTTATTATTTCCTATTGTTACTTCACAATAATAACATCAGATGGGAGATGCACCACAGAAATAAAAAGCAGAATAGCTCAGGCCAAAATAGCATTTAAAAAAATGAAAAATATCTTATGCAACAAATCTATGTCAATAAAAATGAGAAAGAGAATTCATCGGTGCTATATAGAACCAATTCTGACCTATGGAAGCGAATCATGGACAGTAGACAAACAAATGAAAAGACGATTAGAGGCCACAGAGATGGGATTTCTCAGAAGAATGTTGAAAGTTCCCTGGACAGATAAAAAGACCAATGAGGAAGTTCTCAAAGAGGCCAACACAAAAAGGGAGCTCTTAAAAAACATCAGAAAGAAGCAATCAACATTTTTCGGGCACATCATAAGAAGAGGAAAATTGGAATACTCGGTTACAAGTGGCAAAATAGAAGGAAAGAGAGATCGTGGACGATAAAGAGAGAAGATACTGGATAGCTTGGAGTCATGGCATGAAAACATTTAACAACAGAACTGATACGATGCACTGTAGATAGAAGATTGTGGAGGGACATGATCGCCTACGCCAACCGGCAGGGTGCATGATGATGATGATAATTGTTACTTCTGTTTATGTATCCATGTATTACATTTGTAGTGAAAATAATTAACAATAGTGGACTAGGAGAATGGAGAATAGGAGACATCTTCCGGAGAGATATTTAATAATTCTTCTATTCTAGAGCAAACAAAAACAGCAAACTTTGGTTTGTCCCATCATGTTTTCATTAACATTATTATCAAACTCGTCTCACAGCAATACATAAAACAGATATGAAACAAAATGCCTGCTGTTGATAACACATAACACATAACACATAACACATAACACATAAACACACAGCTTCAAGTATCTTGTCCTTTACAGCAGCGCTGGACCTCGCATTAAGCCGCCACAGCTTTCCGATATCCTTCCCCGTTCTGGGAGATGTGTTCCATCTTATCGTATGAGTTTATGCATGTTAACTTTGCTTCTTTTGTCAATGTTCTTGTCTGTGTCTTTCTAGGTCTTCCTCTTTTTCTGTATACTGATGTCTTCCAAATAAGAGCCTGTTTTGAAATTCTTTTGTTGTCTGTTCTGAAAACATGCCCCTCTAATAATGTCCCTCTATTCCTCGTAATTGTAGATGAGATCGTCGACTCTTATCTCTATGTTAGTCTTGAATTCACTTCCTTTTTACACACATTTTCTTCTTTGGCATTTGTCTTCAAAAAGTGTTCAGTATTTTCTCAATCTCTTTTGTTGTTTTTTCAGCTTTCACACGTGTAGATAATGGTTGAAAAAAACATTTGAGTTAAATATTCTATGTTTAGATTTCTTGCTGAGTGTTTTTCATTTCTATATTATGTCCAGTTATTATCTTAATTTGATGCTGCTTTTGTTATCCTGTTTCTGAGCTATTCTTTTGCTCCACTTTATTGTCATCTTTATTACTACGAAGATATACATAGTGGTCTAATGTATCTAAGACTTAGATTGATATACATTGCTCTTTTCGTGTGTTTTTATTTGTCGTGATTCTTGTTTTATCCATGCTGGCTCAAGTTTCATTCTTTCTGCCATGGATGACAGAGTATCTGTGATAGAGTATCTGTGATAGAGTTATCTGTGATAGAGTATCTGGGATAGAGTATCTGTGATAGAGTATCTGTGATAGAGTATCTGTAATAGAGTATCTGTAATAGAGTATATGTGATAGAGTATCTGTAATAGAGTATCTGTGATAGAGTATCTGTGATAGAGTATCTGTGATAGAGTATCAGTGATAGAGTATCTGTAATAGAGTATCTGTGATAGAGTTATCTGTGATAGAGTTATCTGTGATAGAGTATCTGTGATAGAGTTATCTGTGATAGAGTTATCTGTGATAGAGTATCTGTGATAGAGTATCTGTAATAGAGTATCTGTAATAGAGTTATCTGTAATAGAGTATCTGTGATAGAGTTATCTGTGATAGAGTATCTGTGATAGAGTATCTGTAATAGAGTATCTGTGATAGAGTATCTGTGATAGAGTATCTGTGATAGAGTTATCTGTGATAGAGTATCTGTGATAGAGTTATATGTGATAGAGTATCTGTGATAGAGTATCTGTGATAGAGTATCTGTGATAGAGTTATCTGTGATAGAGTATCTGTAATAGAGTATCTGTAATAGAGTATCTGTGATAGAGTTATATGTGATAGAGTATCTGTAATAGAGTATCTGTAATAGAGTATCTGTGATAGAGTTATCTGTGATAGAGTATCTGTGATAGAAATTATGTGGTAGTTTGCATCTTGTTGATATCACAAATATAAGTGACAAATAAGATAAAAACCGTGAACTTCATAGCATATTAACATCACGAGAAATAAGAAAAGAAAATCTACATTTGATGATATAATTGTATTACAATCACAAGACGTGCACAATTGAACTATTCAAAAGTTCATATCACGAGAGATAAGAACAAGTATTATGTTTTGGATCAAAATTTCGAAAAATATTATAAACGTTTTTTTTTTAAATGAATATTTTAAAAATCTACTTATGACAACATACCAAAATTTTTTTTTTAATTTCTAAAGTCTACTGTTTGCTACATATTAACATAACCAAAAAAAAAATACTTTTTAGCAGGAAAAAAATTGTCGGCTTTTGTCAATACATTTGACACCATAAAGGTAGAAATGGAATACTATGGAGTGTAAAAATTGCCATTAGGAAGATTTGCTCAGAGAGAGGATTACCCGCGCCAGGCGGTTTTCAGGCGGAATTGTACCAGTTTGTCATGTGATATATGTACTCACAAACCAAGCAGGCATGCCAAGGGTGTCACCACAGGCAACCCTCCACGGGAAAATCTGGCAGTATCGAACACCTAAAGCTGATGTGGCTCAGTTGCCATATGGTGGTTTTAGGGTCAGAGTTCAACTACCCACGTGATTGAGGCGCTGCGTTCTGGAAATCAATGTAATACCTCAGAGAAGGTTCGGATTAATGTTTAGTAATACAAAAACGTTACAATCATAAACATTTAGACATATGGGGCACATATGTTATATGTTAGATATATGGGGACAATGTTCAATTATTTCTGTCATGTTTTATTAAACCCTGGATCATATAATTATGATCAACGGCCCAGAAAGCGAAAACAGCAAAGTGTGTGGTACACATGAGGCATATTCAGAACATGAAAGACGAATATAGCAGACCACCGTGAAAGAGATTGGAGCCTCATCACGTAACACTCCAAAGAAAGCCACGGAGAGAAATTCTAACTACCGTATTAAGTACGAATAAAAACAATAGCTACATGGAATGTTAGGACCTTATACCAACAAGGAAAACTAGAAAATCTTATGGTAGAAGCAGAGCGATTAAACAAAGATATATTAGGCATATCAGAAACAAGATGGAAGGAAAGTGGATACATACAAGACGATAGATATACATTTATATACTCAGGTAACAAAACAGAACATCAAAGAGGGTAGGCATTCTAATAAAACGCGAGCTACAAAAATATATAAATACCCACTGGACATACAATGATAGGATTATACTATTAAAAATGAAGGCAAAACCATTGGACATAGCAATAATACAGACATAGGCACCTACTCAAGACTATACAGATGAACAAATAGAGGCATACTGTGAAGATCTAAACACAGTTATGAAGCAAGTGAAATCATCAGACACCTTGATTATAATGGGTGACATGAACGCTAAAGTAGGAAAAGTTAAATATAAGACCATTATAGGAAATCATGGTTTAGGGAAAAGGAATAACAGAGGAGAAAGATTAATACAATTTTGTGAAGAAAACAGACTGATAGTATGCAACACCTTCTTTAAGCAAGAGATAAGGAAATTATAAACATGGAAAAGCCCTGGAGACAGGAAGAGGAATCAAATAGATTATATAATGATAAAAGACAGATTCCGGAACAGCGTCAAGAAAGCCAAAACCTACCCAGGAGCAGATATTAATTCAGATCACAATCCTTTAATGATAAAAATGAAAATCAAATTAAAGAGAAACAAACAAAAAACTAATTCAGCAACACCAATAGATATAACAGCCTTAAACCAGAAAGATGTAAAAGAAACTTATACTGTACAAGTAAAGAACACATATCAGAAGCTGCTAGAAGAGGGGATTGAGCAGTACAGAAGAGAAAATCCTGAGGATAAAGTCACAACAAAATGGCAATGCATAAAAAAACAGCATGCAAGAATCCTTGCCCAAAAAGGAAAGTAACAAAAAACAAAAATGGATAACTGACAAAATCTTAGAAAAAATGGAAGAAAGAAGACAAGCAAAAAACACCGCCAGATACAAGGATATTGACAATGAAATACGGAGAATGTGCAAAAAGGCAAAAGAAGACTGGCTCAACCAAAGATGTCTAGAAGTCGAAACTATGGAAAGTAAACAAAACTTAAGAGAGATGCACACAGAAATAAAGAGAATGACTAATAAAGACAAAAAAGCTGCAGAAAAACGGATGTATTGCAAACAAAGAGGGAAGATTGCTAACAGACAACAAAGATATAATAGATAGATGGCAAGAATATATAACAGAATTATTTCATGACGAAAGGGACAAAAAGCCAGACATAAAATGTACATACAACTATAAAATCCTGAAATCTGAAGTACAAAAAGCTATAAAAACAATGAAAAAGGGAAAGGCTGCAGGACCTGACAATATACAGAAAGAGATGATACAGGCTCTAGAAGATTTTGGCATCGAAGTGATCACAGACATATGCAATGACATATACCATACAGGATACACACCAAACGAACTAAAAACATCAACTTTCATTGCATTGGCTAAAAAGAATGGTGCAGTTGAATGCAGTGATTTCAGAACAATAAGCCTAATGAGCCAGGTAACAAAAATTTTACTGAAAGTTATACAGGGAAGGATTCAGAATAAAATCAATACTGAATTAGATGAGCAACAATTTGGATTCAGGAAAAACAGTGGGACAAAAGAAGCCATATTTAGCATGAGAACATTGATTGAAAAGTACACAGAAGTAAACAAACCAATATATGCCTGCTTTATAGACTACACCAAAGCTTTCGATAGAATACACCATAACCAACTTATAGACTGCCTAAAGGATATAAATCTAGACGACACAGACATACGACTAATATGTAATTTGTACTGGGAGCAAACAGCAATAATAAGATATAACAAGGAGAACTTAACACCCATGGACATAAAAAGAGGATTAAGACAAGGATGCATCCTATCACCAAGCTCGTTCAATCTATACACTGAGCAAATCTTTAAAAACATCTCAGAGATACCAGGCCTAAACATTAATGGAAAGATGATCAATAACCTAAGATATGCTGATGATACTGTTCTACTAGCAGAAAATCTTAAAGACCTACAACAATTGCTTAGTGTAATCAACATAACTAGCAAAAATATGGACTAGATATGAATATCAAAAAGACTAAAACTATGATCATAAACAAAGAAAATTCTCAAGATCTACAATTAAATATCAAAGTTGAGGGAATACATCTGGAAACAGTCCAGAGCTACAACTACCTGGGGCATACTATAACCAATGATGGAAAATGCAAAACTGAAATAAACAAAAGAATAGGTATGACAAAAAGTAATTTTAATGCCATGAAAAATATACTAACAACAAAACAAACATCAGCAGGGCTGAAACTAAGAATGGCAGAATGTTACATCTTCTCAATATTCCTGTATGGTGCAGAAACATGGACATTAGACAAGAAAACAGAACAGAAAATGGAAGCCTTTGCAATGTGGATTTATAGAAGAATAGGTAGAATTGGATGGAAAGAAAAGAAAACAAATGATGGAAGTTTTAAAACAACAAATGAAAATAAAAGAGAACCACTAAACACAATTAAGACAAGACAAATGAAATTTTGGGGGCATTTTAAAAGACACAACAGCCTACTAAAAGTAATATTGGAAGGAAAAATACAAGGTAAAAGAGGCAGAGGCAGACCAAGACTAACATGGACGAGTAACATCAAAAGATGGACAAGTCAATCTATGATAGCCTGCACCATCAAAGCAAGAAACAGATTAGAATGGCGATCCATGGTAGCCAACCTTCGTTGCGGAGAAGGCACTTGATGATGATGATGATGGATCATATAATTATTGCAAGCAAAATGGAAAAAGGATTCAAAGATGCATAACGTACATTATACATACTCGTATGTGTGTGTGTGTGTGTGTATATATATATATTGGGGGTCGCGAAAGCTCAGTGGTTAGTGAACTGGACTACAAAGGACAAGAGGTAGGGTTATATCCCAATCAACGGCTTCCCGGTTCACCCAGCCGTAAATGGGTACTATATGTTTTTTTTCTGGGAAATTAAAGCGGCACGGGCGTAATACCGACCACATTACCCCAAAAATCATGTGCTGAAGGTCTGTAAAATGTATGGTGGTCACTAACACCATGTTCCCTATACGCCACTTGGCATGATGGGGGCTCTTTACTTTCCTTTTATATATATATATAAATTAATTACTATGTTATTTTTTAGTTATAGAAATGGACACCGGAATTAGTAAAGCTTTTACTCCTTCGCTCGTGTTTCTAGGAGTGGTTGGCAAAACAGCAAACCGATATTGTAAACAAAGGTTGCACTTTACATCATTAGTATCCTCCTGTATGGCAGCAAATCATGGACAACTTATTTAACGCAGGAGTGAGGGCTAAATGCATTCCATATGGGATGTCTGCGTCGTATTCTTGGTATCACCTGGAAGAATAAAGTGATAAACATGGAAGTCATGACTTGCGCAAGCCTCCTGAATCGCTGTTCAAATAACGTAGGTTACTCTGGCTGGCCACGTCTTCTTCTTTTACCTTTAGCTCCTGGTGGAGCATAGGTCTTCAACAAACACTTTCCAAGTCGTTCTGTTTTTTGCCATTCTTTTAAGATCATTCCATGTCTTCCCCATCATCTTCATCTCTGCTTCTATCTGTCTTCTCCAAGAATTCCTTGGTCTTCCTCTTTGTCTTTTCCCCTGGGGATTCCAAAAAAGGGCCTGTTGTGTAATACTCTCAGTTGGCTTCCGTAGTGTGTGTCCTATCCATCGCCATCGTCTTCGCTGTATCTCTTTATCCACTGGTATTTGACCGGTACATTTCCATAATTCCACGTTAGTGACTTTGTCCTGCCATTTCCATCCCTTTATTCTGCGCAAGCATCCATTAATGAAAGTCTGTACTTTCGTGATTGTCAATTTTGTCGTTCTCCATGTTTCACAGCCATATAATAGGACCGACTTAACATTTGAGTTGAAAATTTTTATTTTTGTATTTAGCCTAATTTCTTTGGATTTCCATATGTTTCCCAGTGCAATGAAAGCTCCTCTTGCTTTTGATATCCTTATTTTGGTATCATTTTCTGTTCCTCCCTCTTTATCTATATTACTGCCCAGATATATATAAGATTGTACGTCTAGTAGAGGTATTTCTCCTAGCTGTATATGGTTATTGCCAACTGCATTAATTCTCATAATGTTGGTCTTATCTCTATTAATCTTTAGTCTTAGCTGTTGTGATCTCTCATCTAATATACTCATTTTATCCTGCATCTGTTGATGGCTGTGTGATAGGAGAGCTATGTCATCAGCAAAGTCTAAATCATCAAGTTGTTTGGTCAGTGACCACTGGATCCCATTTCTGTTGTTTTGAGTTATTTTCATAATCCAATCTATGGCCAGTAGAAAGAGAAATGGAGACAGGAGGCATCCTTGCCTTACTCCTGTTCTTATTTCAAATGCTTCTGTAAGCTGTCCTTCATGCACCACACTACATTTTGTTCCTTCATACATTGTTTTTATCAGGTTAATAAACTTTATGGGGATTCCGTAATGACTCAGCAACTTCCAAAGCATTCTTCTGTCTAAACTATCAAATGCCTTTTCGTAATCTATGAATCCAATATATAGTGGGGATTTTAGTTCTAAACTTTGTTCAACTATTATACGTAGGGTAGTTATTTGATCAGCACATGATCTGTTCTTCCTAAAACCTGCTTGTTCATCTCTCAAGTGTTTCTCTATAGCCTCTTTTAGTCTCTCCAGAATGATTCTGCCTAATATTTTTCCTGGCACTGATAGTAGCATAATTCCCCTATAATTTGTGCACTCCTGTAAACTTCCTTTCTTTGGTAGTTTGATCATATAACTTTCTCTCCAGTCTTTAGGTATTTCTTCCCTCTCCCAAATTTTATCCAATAGATCCTGTAACATCTTGGTAGAGGTGTTAATATCTGCTTTGATGGCTTCCGAAGGAATTTCATCTGGTCCTGTGGCTTTACCATCTTTTAATAATTTGATGGCTTTCATTATTTCTTCTTTGCTTGGTTTTCCGCAGTTAACGTGTAACTCTTCTTCTGCTGGTAGTATATCTGGAGGATTATTTGAGCCGGGTCTGTTCAAAAGTTCTTCAAAGTGTTCTTTCCATCTCTCCATTTGTTCCCTTATATTGCTAAGCAGATTTCCTTTCTTGTCTTTGATAAAGGCGTTGATCTGTTTGTATTTTCCACCTAATTTCTTTGTGCTGTTGTACAATTCTTTCATATTCCCTTTATTTGCTGCTTCTTCTGCCTCTTTAGCTAGTTCATCTATATATTTCCTCTTATCCCTTTTAATGCATCTTCTCACTTCTTTGTTCACCTCTGTGTAAGCTTCCTGTGTCTTGGCTTTATTACTTCTTGTTTTGCTTTTATTTATGTCTGCTTTCTTGTTCTTTCTTTCTTTAATTTTATCCAGGGTCTCTGCTGTCATCCATGCCTTATTCTGGCGTTCTCTTTTCCCCAGTGTTTCTTCGCATGTCTCTTTCCATATATTTTTTACCTGTTTCCAATGATCTTCTATATTTATTGTATTTTCTAGTTGTTGGAGGACTTGGTATTTGTTTGATATTGTGACTGCGAATTTATCTTTAATTCCTTGTTCTTTAAGAAACCCTACATTGAAATACTTTCTACCCTTATTCGTTGTATTATACCTTTTTAATTTAATTTTAAGTTTGGCTAACAGAAGATGATGATGATCAGAAGCTATATCTGCCCCTCTATATACTTTTACATCCTGTAAGGATGACTTAAACTTATTATTAATACATATGTGATCAATTTGATTTTCCGTTCTATGATCTGGTGACACCCATGTAGCTTTGTGTATTCTTTTATGTTGGAATATTGTTCCTCCTAGGCTCATTTGATTAAGGGCGCAGAAATTCACAAATATCTCTCCATTCTCGTTTATATCTCCAAGTCCATGTTTTCCCATAATCTCTTCGAAGCCTCTGTTGTCTGATCCTACCTTAGCATTTAGGTCTCCCATCAAGATTATAATATCCTTGGCTCGTCTTGCATCCATCTGCCATTGTAGCTGTTTATAAAAATCATCTTTAACTGAGTCATCTTTATCGTTGGTTGGTGCATAGCATGGCTAGCCACGTGCACCGTATAAAAGATGGCGCATAATAAATGATATACTCTATGGACAACTAACAGATGGAAAAAGGACTAGGGGTCCCCCCTACTTCGATTTGGAGACGCGTGTAAACGCGACATGAAGACTGAACATAAACCCTGCAGCCTGGGAAGAAATAGCTGCAGACCGCAATCTTTGGAAACGCACTCTAAAGCTGCAACTCAAACAAGAAGCACATAGATTCATAGAAGAAGAGAATACACGATGAAAGGAAATAAAAAATAACTTTCATAGGAGCGCTGAAAAATCCACAGTCAACTATTACTGGTGGAGGCTACTATAGTCAACTATGACTGACGGAGGCTACAATAGTCAACTATCACTGGTGAAGGCTACTAGAGTCAACTATCACTGGTAGAGGCTACTATAGTCAACTATGATTGACGGAGGCTACTATAGTCAACTATGATTAACGGAGGTTACTATAGTCAACTATGATTGACGGAGGCTACTATAGTCAACTATGATTGACGGAGGCTACTATAGTCAACTATGATTGACGGAGGCTACTATAGTCAACTATCACTGGTGGAGGCTACTATATAGTCAACTGTGACTGACGGAGGCTACTATAGTCAACTATTACTGGTGGAGGCTACTATAGACAACTATGACTGACGGAGGCTATTATAGTCAACTATGATTGACGGAGGCTACTAAAGTCAACTATGATTGACGGAGGCTACTATAGTCAACTATGATTGACGGAGGCTAATATAGTCAACTATGATTGACGGAGGCTACTATAGTCAACTATGATTGACGGAGGCTAATAAAGTCAACTATGATTGACGGAGGCTACTATAGTCAACTATGATTGACGGAGGCTAATATAGTCAACTATGATTGACGGAGGCTACTATAGTCAACTATGATTGACGGAGGCTACTATAGTCAACTATGATTGACGGAGGCTAATATAGTCAACTATGATTGACGGAGGCTACTATAGTCAACTGTGATTGACGGAGGCTACTATAGTCAACTGTGACTGACGGAGGCTACTATAGCCAATTATGATTGACGGAGGCTACTATAGTCAACTATGATTGACGGAGGCTACTATAGCCAACTATGATTGACGGAGGCTACTATAGTCAACTATGATTGACGGAGACTACTATAGCCAACTATGATTGACGGAGGTTACTACAGTCAACTATGACTGACGTTGGCTATTATAGCCAACTATGATTGATAAAGGCTACTAAAGTCAACTATGACTGACGGAGGCTACTAAAGTCAACTATGACTGAGGGAGGCTCCTACTAATGACAACTTTCTGCTTTCATCTCATGTGACATTTTTGTTTTAATCTATAAAATTGATTAGCGTTTATGGATGATGACGCACTGGTCCTAGTACACCCCCCTCATTCTTAAAATTGATATTTCATGGAAGTGGTTTCAATTTGTGACACCGGACACAAAACGTCACATTTTTAGCTACAGGACATATTTCTGTATGGACTATATGTTAGCAGATGACGCTCGTAACATAAAGACCAAGGGTGGGGGGGGGGGGGGGGGGGGGGGGGGGGGGGGGTGGGGGGGGATGCAATACTCAATTTTTAACAAGAAAAGTTTTTTTTCTCTTATTTTTTTTTTTAAGAAACAACAACTTCTAATCAGGGTGAATGTATACAAGAAGTTGTGTATTTGATATTACTGGATAGACAGAAGAAAAGTTAAATCAACTAAAGTATCATTCTATTCTATTCTAATCTATTCTATTCTATTCTATTCCTTTTGTTTTGTTTTGTTTTCCGTTCGCCAGCTTTTACCTCTGACGAAGTTCCTAGAGACTTGTACCTGAATTTTGCGTGTTAATCCGTTTCCCCCTGGCATCCGTGTGCACAGGGGTTCTCGCCGCACAGGCAGATAACTCAGTTTTCGGAGGTACTCATATTTTTTCCGTCGATGAGTAAATGACGTTTCAAGCCGGGCCTCGCTGCTGAGACCAGGGGTGGTTGCCACAAAGAAAAATCATAAATAAAAATCCCATCTGGTGCAGCTGGGATTTGAACGCACAACCTCTCTGTCTCAAGTTCGACGTCTTGCCTCGAGACCAACTGGTCCCCCTATACTATTGATGGAATCAGTTTCATTGCAGTCGCGAAATCACCATATCCGCTCCTCCGCCAGTCCCAGCATTTCTCAAAGCGTATACAGATTGATTGTTAATGTAAGGTCTTGATTATAGATACATCTGTATCTCCCTCTAAGCACTCCAGATCGATCAGACCCCATTTCCCACCTTTAGACTCCTCTGTCTCTTAATGTCTACATCCACGTCCCACTCGTCCTCATCCTGTAACTAAAGTATTACAGATAAACAGCTGTGGTGTATAAAGAGCTATGAGTCACGAATGAAGTTTGAGAACCGAAGATTGCCAGTCATAAAGCGTCAACTCATGTCATAAAGCGTCAACTCCTGTCATAAAGCGTCAACTCCTGTCATAAAGCGTCAGCTCATGTCATAAAGCGTCAACTCCTGTCATAAAGCGTCAATTCCTGTCATAATGCATCAACTCCTGTCATAAAGCGTCAACTTGTTGTTGACACACCGTGCGGTAACTGATTCCCTGTCCACTTGTCCTGACTATTAACTAACTTGTTCCCGTATGTCCTATATTTTTCATTCTAAAATATACGTTGTTACTCTATATATCGGATCCACAATAGATCAGTCTCTCCAGAATGGAGAGACTAAATGAGGCTATAGAGAAACACTTGAGAGATGAACAAGCAGGTTTTAGGAAGAACAGATCATGTGCTAATCAAATAACTACTCTACGTATAATAGTTGAACAAAGTTTAGAACTAAAATCCCCACTTTATATTGGATTCATAGATTACGAAAAGGCATTTGATAGTTTAGACAGAAGAATGCTTTGGAAGTTGCTGAGTCATTACGGAATCCCCATAAAGTTTATTAACCTGATAAAAACAATGTATGAAGGAACAAAATATAGTGTGGTGCATGAAGGACAGAAGCATTTGAAATAAGAACAGGAGTACGGCAAGGATGCCTTCTGTCCACATTTCTCTTTCTACTGGCCATAGATTGGATTATGAAAATAACTCAAAACAACAGAAATGGGATCCAGTGGTCACTGACCAAACAACTTGATGATTTAGACTTTGCTGATGACATATCTCTCCTATCACACAGCCATCAACAGATGCAGGATAAAATGAGTATATTAGATGAGAGATCACAACAGCTAAGACTAAAGATTAATAGAGATAAGACCAACATTATGAGAATTAATGCAGTTGGCAATAACCAAATAAAACTAGGAGAAATACCTCTACTAGACGTACAATTTTACATATATCTTGGCAGTAATATAGATAAAGAGGGAGGAACATAAAATGATACCAAAATAAGGATATTAAAAGCAAGAGGAGCTTTCATTGCACTGGGAAACATATGGAAATCCAAAGAAATTAGGTTAAATACAAAAATAAAAATTGTCAATTCAAATGTTAAGTCGGTCCTATTATATGGCTGTGAAACATGGAGAATAACAAAATTGACAATCACCAAGGTGCATACTTTCATTAATGGATGCTTACGCAAAATAAAAGGATGGAAATGGCAGGACAAAGTCACTAACGTGGAATTATGGAAATGTACCGGTCAAATACCAGTGGATAAAGAGATACAGCGAAGACGATGGCGATGGATAGGACACACACTACGGAAGCCAACTGAGAGTATTGCACAGCAGGCCCTTTTTTGGAATTCCCAGGGGAAAAGACAAAGAGGAAGACCAAGGAATTCTTGGAGAAAGCAGATCGAAGCAGAGATGAAGATGATGGGGAAGACATGGAATGATCTTAAAAGAAATGCAAAAAACAGAACGACTTGGAAAGTGTTTGTACTATATTTACTTTACTCTATACATCGGAGCCGCGATAGCTCAGTGGGGGCTCATTACTTTACTCTATATATCGGAGCCGCGATAGCTCAGTGGGGGCTCATTACTTTACTCTATATATCGGAGCGGGTGTCCGGTTAGCGCAATCGATAGGCGGTTGGCTTACCACGGCAACAGCCGGGTTCGTACCCTGGCGAGGACACCTGGGTTTTACTAATTCCCTAAAAATTAGTGGGAGCCGCGATAGCTCAGTGGTTAGTGAACTGGACTACTACGGACAAGGGGTAGGGTTCGATCCAAACCGACGGCTCCGGGTTCACCCAGCCTTAAATGGGTACCGGATTTTTTCTGGGAAAGTAAAGCAGCATGGGCGTAATACCGACCACATTACCCCAAAAGTCATGTGCTGAAGGTCTGTAAAATATAGGGTCACTAACACCATATTTCCCTATACGCCACTTGGCGTGACCGGGGGTACTTTTACTTATATATCGGAGCCGCGATAGCTCAGTGGGGCTCATTACTTTACTCTATATATCGGAGCCACGATAGCTCAGTGGGGGCTCATTACTTTACTCTATATATCGGAGCTGTGATAGCTCAGTGGGGGTTCATTACTTTACTCTATATATCGGAGCCGCGATAGTTCAGTGGGTGCTCATTACTTTACTCTATATATCGGAGCCGCGATAGCTCAGTGGGGGCTCATTACTTTACTCTATATATCGGAGCCGCGATAGCTCAGTGGGGGCTCATTACTTTACTCTATATATCGGAGCCGCGATAGCTCAGTGGGTTCTCATTACTTTACTCTATATATCGGAGCCGCGATAGCTCAGTGGGGCTCATTACTTTACTTTATATATCGGAGCCGCGATAGCTCAGTGGGGGCTCATTACTTTACTCTATATAGCTCAGTGGGGCTCATTACTTTACTCTATATAGCTCAGTGGGGCTCATTACTTTACTCTATATAGCTCAGTAGGGGCTAATTACTTTACTCTATATAGCTCAGTGGGGGCTCATTACTTTATTCTATATAGCTCAGTGGGGGCTCATTAATTTACTCTATATAGCTCAGTGGGACGCATTACTTTACTCTATATGGCTCAGTGGGACTCATTACTTTACTCTAAATTGCTCAGTGGGGGCTCATTACTTTACTCTATATAGCTCAGTGGGGCTGATTACTTTACTCTATATAGCTCAATGGAGGCTCATTACTTTACTCTTTATAGGCCAGTGGAGGCTCATTACTTTACTCTATATAGCTCAGTGGGGGCTCATTACTTTACTCTATATATCGCTTCCTGACCAGAAGAGTCAGGGTTCGATCCCAATAAGTGGCGGATCTTTTTTTTCGGTTCGACAAGGCTCCTGGTTTACCCAGTCTCTAGAAATGGATAACTAATGCGGCCTGGCGTGATACCGACCATATTAAACAAAATGTGCCACGTTCGTAGACAAATCTGGCCACTAACAGCAAATTCTCCATATGCCTATTAAGGCATGGACGGGATCTTTACTCCTGTATATATTATCCTTCTCCTCGTAGTTTCGAGGTGCGCGTGGCCGTGCGGCTAAAACCACTGCCCCGCTGGCTGAAAAGCCGACGTTCGGTGTTCCAAGCCCGCGGTAGACAGAAAGGATTTTTTCTATCGGGGTTGAAATAAAAAACCCTGAGTCTCACACGTCGTGGCGACTGCTTGACCAAGCGGCCTTTATCCCTCTGGTTCTATCGTTGCCCCCCCCCCCCCAGGTCATACACCAGCAATGGTACTATGTGACGTAAAGATTTTTTTTTCTAGTTTAGTAGTTTCAAAGTATTTATATTTTTTGTTATTTTGTAATTGCTTTCTTTGTTTTTATTATCTGCTACTTCAAAACTTCATTTCTTAAACGTGATTACTCTTTCCATCAAATATATTAATCCCACTCCTCTATAAATCTACTTTTTTAAAAATAACCGCTTTAACGCGCCGGATGTTTGTTTCTGTGTGCACAACAGCAGATGTAGTTCTGTAATCAAGGACCGAAATATACATACAATCAGCCCAGCTTGCTCATCTCTTATATCGGTCTCAAGTTTAATATCGATATGTAACGTCTCAGACCGTAATCTGAAATTGTGATTGTTGATTATAATATTTTCGTGCAATATTGCCTGCCGTAATCGGATATGCCGGGCCAAGCTGTGAAAATATCATCGCATGGATGGAGCGTTAATTCAACTTTACTTCATTTCTTGTAAAGAGCAATGGAATCAAACTAAGACGACAAGTTGTGTGTGTGTGTGCAGTTGAATGTATAAATAAGTGAATACAAATTCAAGTATATAAACGGATATGACGTCACTGCAGTCGGGACATCTCCGTATCTGCTACGACCATGTCCCTGCGACCGACAAAGTGTCCATCAAACGCGCAGTGTCCCAATTAATATCCACTAGTCACAGGCGTTAATGACAACAGCTACAGTCCTGTGTGATTGTATCTTACTTGTGACGGAGCAGGTAACAACAGCTATAATCCTGTGTGATTGTACCTTTCTTGTGATGGAGCAGGTAACAACAGCTATAGTCCTGTGTGATTGTATCTTACTTGTGACGGAGCAGGTAACAACAGCTATAGTCCTGTGTGATTGTACCTTTCTTGTGATGGAGCAGGTAACAACAGCTACAGGCCTGTGTGATTGTATCTTACTTGTGACGGAGCAGGTAACAACAACTATAGTCCTGTGTGATTGTACCTTTCTTGTGATGGAGCAGGTAACAACAGCTATAGTCCTGTGTGATTGTACCTTTCTTGTGGTGGAGCAGGTAACAACAGCTATAGTCCTGTGTGATTGTACCTTTCTTGTGATGGAGCAGATAACAACAGCTATAATCCTGTGTGATTGTACCTTTCTTGTGATGGAGCAGGTAACAACAGCTATAGTCCTGTGTGATTGTACCTTTCTTGTGGTGGAGCAGGCAACAACAGCTATAGTCCTGTGTGATTGTACATTACTTGTAATGGAGCAGGTAACAACAGCTATAGTCCTGTGTGATTGTACCTTTCTTGTTGTGGAGCAGGCAACAACAGCTATAGTCCTGTGTGATTGTACATTACTTGTAATGGAGCAGGTAACAACAGCTATAGTCCCGTGTGATTGTACCTTTCTTGTGATGGAGCAGGTAACAACAGCTATAATCCTGTGTGATTGTACCTTTCTTGTGATGGAGCAGGTAACGACAGCTATAATTCTGTGTGATGGTACCTTTCTTGTGATGGAGCAGGTAACAACAGCTATAGTCCTGTGTGATTGTATCTTTCTTGTGGTGGAGCAGGTAACAACAGCTATAGTCCTGTGTGATTGTACATTACTTGTAACGGAGCAGGTAACAACAGCTATAGTCCTGTGTGATTGCATCTTTCTTGTGGTGGAGCAGGTAACAACAGGTATAGTCCTGTGTGATTGAAGCTTTCTTGTGGTGGAGCAGGTAACAACAGGTATAGTCCTGTGTGATTGTACCTTTCTTGTGGTTTAGCAGGTAACAACAGGTATAGTCCTGTGTGACTGTACCTTTCTTGTGGTGGAGCAGGTAACAACAGCTATAGTCCTGTGTGACTGTACCTTTCTTGTGGTGGAGCAGGTAACAACAGGTATAGTCCTGTGTGACTGTACCTTTCTTGTGGTGGAGCAGGTAACAACAGGTATAGTCCTGTGTGACTGTACCTTTCTTGTGGTGGAGCAGGTAACAACAGGTATAGTCCTGTGTGACTGTACCTTTCTTGTGACGGAGCAGGTAACAACAGCTATAATCCTGTGTGATTGTACCTTTCTTGTGATGGAGCAGGTAACAACAGCTATAGTCCTGTGTGATTGTATCTTACTTGTGACGGAGCAGGTAACAACAGCTATAGTCCCGTGTGATTGTACCTTTCTTGTGATGGAGCAGGTAACAACAGCTACAGGCCTGTGTGATTGTATCTTACTTGTGACGGAGCAGGTAACAACAACTATAGTCCTGTGTGATTGTACCTTTCTTGTGATGGAGCAGGTAACAACAGCTATAGTCCTGTGTGATTGTACCTTTCTTGTGGTGGAGCAGGTAACAACAGCTATAGTCCTGTGTGATTGTACCTTTCTTGTGATGGAGCAGATAACAACAGCTATAATCCTGTGTGATTGTACCTTTCTTGTGATGGAGCAGGTAACAACAGCTATAGTCCTGTGTGATTGTACCTTTCTTGTGGTGGAGCAGGCAACAACAGCTATAGTCCTGTGTGATTGTACATTACTTGTAATGGAGCAGGTAACAACAGCTATAGTCCTGTGTGATTGTACCTTTCTTGTTGTGGAGCAGGCAACAACAGCTATAGTCCTGTGTGATTGTACATTACTTGTAATGGAGCAGGTAACAACAGCTATAGTCCCGTGTGATTGTACCTTTCTTGTGATGGAGCAGGTAACAACAGCTATAATCCTGTGTGATTGTACCTTTCTTGTGATGGAGCAGGTAACGACAGCTATAATTCTGTGTGATGGTACCTTTCTTGTGATGGAGCAGGTAACAACAGCTATAGTCCTGTGTGATTGTATCTTTCTTGTGGTGGAGCAGGTAACAACAGCTATAGTCCTGTGTGATTGTACATTACTTGTAACGGAGCAGGTAACAACAGCTATAGTCCTGTGTGATTGCATCTTTCTTGTGGTGGAGCAGGTAACAACAGGTATAGTCCTGTGTGATTGAAGCTTTCTTGTGGTGGAGCAGGTAACAACAGGTATAGTCCTGTGTGATTGTACCTTTCTTGTGGTTTAGCAGGTAACAACAGGTATAGTCCTGTGTGACTGTACCTTTCTTGTGGTGGAGCAGGTAACAACAGCTATAGTCCTGTGTGACTGTACCTTTCTTGTGGTGGAGCAGGTAACAACAGGTATAGTCCTGTGTGACTGTACCTTTCTTGTGGTGGAGCAGGTAACAACAGTATAGTCCTGTGTGACTGTACCTTTCTTGTGGTGGAGCAGGTAACAACAGGTATAGTCCTGTGTGACTGTACCTTTCTTGTGGTGGAGCAGGTAACAACAGCTATAGTCCTAACCATGTCTAGTATAGAACACTTATATTTTAGCCACAAATATTGTCAGAAATCTAAGGTATAACGTTAACTCATAGCAGTAATATAGCAGAATTATACTCAAGTCATGTACTGAGAAAATTTACCAAGACAAACTAAAATATTATCAACAAACTGCTGTGAAGCAAGAATAAACGGATTCTGGAATAGTTGTTCTTAATAATGAGCTGGGAACATGATGGTGATAGTTGTATGAAACAAAGCAGAGGAAATCAAGAATGTTTACCGTCTCAATAGTCAACTTCTTGGAATCTAACAAAAAAAATAGATTAATATGTCAAAACATCTACTAGACGAGCTTTGGCCGAGAGAATGAAATAGTTGTAATAATTTCATGCTCAGCACTCGTGCTAGCACGTGCAGCAATTGACAATATCGGCGCACTTAACACCGGAAGAAATCTGACTTCAAATTGCACATTTCATAGACTTATTTATCTGAATTTTTAGACAAAGTCTGGAAGTGTCCAGCAAAAGCAACACAATTTATATAAAACGATAAAGGTTAAACAAGACAAAGAGATCTAGATGTGGTACAAGTGTTTGCTGGTCCTGACTGCAGACTTTCGCTAAAAGATTGAGTCTGTAATTGCTATAGAGCAGCGCTGGCGCCCGAGGTGCTTGCCATATATCGTTCAGAGAACTTTAAGAGTAAGAATTCGACATCTTTAGCAAAACACATGCCTTCATTTCCAAGTTAGTAATTTTGTTAATATAATGGTGGGTCACGTGTCATAACCTTTCTTTGCTTTTTCATCATAATTCAGGGCGCGTGCGTGGTTAGGTGTTTCCACTCGATGAGGACGATGCGAGGGTAATACTAGGGTGAGTGCCAGATCGTGAGGTTGCTGAATGGATGTGTGTGGATTCCCTGGGTTAACGCTTGTCAATATATTAGTGCATTAATTAATTTGTTTGTCAATTTACTGTGACTAGTTCCTCACGCTTAGGGGTATTTATTTACATTTTACCTGTCTAAACAACGGAGACAAATAATTAATGAATATTATTACAGAGGGAAATTAGCCCTTTATTTTATAATTAGCAAGTTAGCCGAGTTGGCAGTGTTTCCTATCGTTTGGCTTGTCGTGGCAAGGCGCTGTGTCAAGGAGTACCGGTTCAATCTTGTATCGGACCATATATTGTTCTTTGTTTTTTTTTCTGTTGTTGGTTATTTGTCATTTTTTTTCGAGTGCTGTAAACTCTCTTCCTGTGAAATGATTCTCTGTCTAAACAATCCGTTGTCCGATATTTTGATGATGTTGACCTCGTTGTTGATCTTGTTTGTGTTCGCCACCTTTATATCTCTAACAAAGTCTCGAGGCAGTGAATTTTGCATGAAAATCACGTTTTTTCTATTTTCCACACCGATAGCCATTTTCTCGGCTGTCCCTCGCCTAAAAGGCAGGTATTCTCCACCTTAGTGGCATTGTCAGATTTTATCGATGAAAGTTGTGACGTCATCTGAGTAGCTTTTTCCAATAAAACGGTGCCTGGGCAGCGGCCATTTTTGGCCTAATCTTTTCAATTTAAACTTGCCAATGTTTCTTTAACGTGTGCATAATGCACACGGGGCTTCCTCTTCTTTTTGCCATTATCCCAGAGGGCTAGACATTGGATCTCTTATGAGAGATGGGGAGAAAGTAAAGCCACGAAGAAGCCATAGATTCGAAATGTCCAACGTCTGTTGCGGTACCCAGAACCCTTTTGTCCAGATGCCGGCATGCTATCCCTCGACCACCCATCTTCTAATCTAAAGTCTCAACGATTTTGTGCTAAATATTCCATGTTTCTCAGCGTTAAGGATCGGGGGTGGCTGAGTTGGTAATGACCTGGCCCAGGATCAGGTTTTTTATTCCCAGATGATGATCTTAGATCTTTTTTTTTTTTTAAATCGAAACAGCTAACATCATCATGTTCTATACATTTTCAGGAGGACGTGAACTTCCGGTCAATATGGTGGATAGGCGGGAGGAACCATTGAAGGCTATGTATGAAAGTGTACCTTGTTTCAGTTTCCTCATATTCCAAGTCCGGCTTGTTGCAGGAGCTACTGAGTTAAGTGCTCTGTGCACACCGTGAGCTGTGTGTTTCAACCGTTTTGATCATGTTTTGATATTCAAATTGTTTACGATGAATGATGATATCGTATGGCAGGGAACAGTCTGCTGTGTTCACTTTCTGTGCGGTTTCGCCTTATGTCTTTTGGCGTGTGATGAAACTGCTATGATGGGAACTACAGCTACCTTTCTTGTTTTGGGAGATGAGTTAGTAATTCGGATGATTCCACTGGCACGGGCGGTTGAGCAATTATGAAATTTTAATTCGTTTGCAGTGATACCGGGCCTTCCATAACCAAAGAACCAAAGCACTAACATATAATTACACAACAGCCCTTTTTTCTGATTTCGCCAGATTTCACCTCTGGCGAGGTATCTTGACACTAGGAACTATTTTTTCTGAAATTTATTGTTTGGAACGAACATCATCATCATCACGTGCCACACCGGTTGGCGTAGGCGATTATGTCCTTCCACAAACGTCTATCTACTGTGCGTCTTATCAGTTCTATTGTTGACTGTTTTATATGCCATGACACCAAGATATCCAATATTTTCTCTCTTTGTCGTCCGCGATCTCACTTTCCCTGTATTTTGCCAGTTGTAATCAAGTATTCCAACCTTCCTCTTCTCCTGACGTCCCTGAAAAATGTTGATTGTTTCTTTCTGATGTTTGTTGAGAACTTTGAGAATTTCCTCGGTGGTCTTTTTAGCTCTTTTAGCACCGATGAACTCTCTTTCTCACTTCTAATCTCATAGGCTTTTTGCATAAGACGTTTTTCATTTTCTGAAATGCTATTTTGGCCTAAGCTATTCTTTTTATTTCTGTTGTGGAACTTCTATCTGGTGTTATTACTGTGCCCAAATATTTGACGCGTTGCCCTTGTTTGAGATTTGTCCTGTTTATTTTTATGCTGCATGATAGTGATGATTGCTTCTTCGATATAAACATTACTTCTGTTTTCTTACAATTCATACCATCATACTCTCATACTCTCATACTCTCATACTCTCAAAGAACAGAGGCATGATTGATGGTGAAGAAAGAACCAATATCAACAGCAACACTATTAATACTGTATTTTTCAATGACTGGGGTCTGCCGCTGTTAACTGCAGGACTGGAGAATAAAGGTCGCTTGTCCAGTGCAGTCGCCACGAGGTGTTCTAGTTTGAGATTATATTTCACCCCGATGGAAAAAAAAATGTGTTAACCCTACGGGGATTCAAACTCGCGTTCTCCTGGTCAGGAGTCCAACAAGTTATCTATTCAGCCACCCGCTCTTCATCAATCATCATCAACGGCATTAACACACGAATGGATGAGGAGAGCTTGTAGTTAATCTCGTAGTAGAACCTTCACGAACTTCAGACTTCGACAAATATAGCACACATTTTATTTGAAGCAGTTACGAGAAATTGGAAAGCTCAAAAACAGACACTAATAATGCGTCCTCTTATCGATTAATTTCTCAAAATACAAAATAGATAATATATGTTGGCTACTTACAAATTACCGCAAAATATATGACAAAACACTCAGGGACAATGTTAAATACAGCAGTTGCCACCGTTTCTCTGTACTAATATTTGAATTACAGAACCAATTTCATCATCATGTGTGACACTCATTTGGCGTATTTCATTTTTGAGGCAATAATTTCAGTCTAATATGGAGGTTCCGCGATGTGAATATGCTTCCGGGATGTTGGACAATGATTCGTGGCATTGGAGAGACTCATTTACAAGATGAGGAAATGATAATGATAGTAATGATGATGATGATAATTATGATTAAGATTAATCTTGCGCGCTTGTTCTCGCCTAATCAGACCAGTTTCTTTATCTTTAAAGTTGGTTGACTTTAGTCATCGCCGTGTTATGTATGTCACTCATAGGAGCAAAGAGAGGAGGTGGGGAGAGGGTGGAGAGAGAGAGAGAGAGTGAAAGAGGGACAGGTCAGGTCTTCACACACATCTCAAGATTCAGATTTCAGTCCAAATTTCTAGAGACAAATGAGAGATTTTGAAAAAAAAAAATTGTATTTCAGAAAATAAAAGAGGAATTTTATCAAATGCCTTTTTTCATTTTACAATTTCACGCAATAATATAATTAATGGTTTTACATGTTATACATCACCAAGAAAATTATTGCAGAAGATGGCAATATATTGATGTTATCGGATTTAAAAAAAAACATATATTATAAATAGTATAACAAATTCAATTCAAAATATTGTAGTTCACGTAACCGGAGAGTATGTAAAACTTGTGACCACGTTCTCCAGACCGACACTGTCCTCTTCCCTAATGGTCCTTTCGAGATCAGAGAGGGATTCACTTGCACATCGCGGAACATCATTTATGCCATCATTTGTAAGCGATGCAAGTTGACCTACATCGGTCAGTCAGGTCGTAGAATCGGCGATAGGTGCCGGGAACACTTGAATGACATCACCCGAGAAGCGGACACTCCTGTAGCAGCCCACTTTAACTCGAGGGGCCATCGAGGTAAGACTGATGTCTTGGTAACTGGCCTAATATCATGCTCCTCTGATCACCACAGTCGGCTCACTCTTGAGCACCGTCTGATCGTTCGTTGGGGCTGCCTCACCCCTCGTGGCATCAATGTATCCCTGTCCCTCTGAGGACCCTCCTGCCTCCGACTCCACCCTCCCACCTATGGACCTCTCTTCCTATTTCTCTTCTTCCATCCCTGCTTTTCATATCCTCTTTGAGTAACCCCCATCTTGCCTTCTTCATCCTAAACCCCCCTCCCCACACCTTTTTCTCTTCTGACTACCTTCATGTCCTTTACCTCTTTATCACTATATCACCTCTCCACCTGGACTGTACGTACGATCTCTCTGCCCACCTCTATTATACCTCGTCCTTCCTACCACCACTCTGCTGATCTATTCCTAGCTCACCCCTCTCATCTCTATTCACTTGTAGTCACTACTCATCTATACCTACTGTTCCAGTATCCCCCTTATCCTGATGCCCACTTTCATTCCCCCCTTTGTTCTATCATTTCCCTACTTCTTTACCTCCTATGGTTCATACCTTTTGCACACCATCCCCTATTGCTCCACTTCTTCCAGACTTTCTCTTTTTCTGTTTTTCCATTCACTTCTGACCTACCGCCTCTCCCCCTATCCAGTTTTCACATACCTGCTTCTTATCCCTCCTCTCCATACCTCCTCCTCTAATACTTCCCTACCTCCCGATAGACTAACTTCCTCCGGACCACCCCTCTATCGCCCTTCTCATTATACCAGCTTTATTATTCTTCCTCTCCTTATCTCTTCCTCCAGTATCCAATCCTTCCTTTCGTTGACCTACCTCTCAACTCTTTCAATTCGAGGCCATCCATTCTGTAGAGTCCATCTCTCTCACGGTTTGCCTAGTTCACTACTTTGCCGTGTCATTCTATTTCTTTCTCTTAACCTCTCGCGTGATCTCTCACTTCCATTGTTGAGTGATTTATAAGTATTGCTTGTTGTGTCCCAGGAGTGTCTTCGTCTATCCCCCTTCCCCCCCCCCCTTTTTGGTTTTCCCGATATTAGATCCGTTTGCCTCCTTACTGACCTGTCTTGGTCACAGGTTGCTTTCTTTACACGCTCTCTGTCTTTTAGTCATTCCGACTTGTTTCAGAACGGATTATAGTTTTCCTGCTCTGAGCTCAGCTAAGTACAATTTATTATACATTTTCTCTTTTTCTATTTTATATATTTTGACGCCCATCATACCTCTCATTATGTAATACTCATTTCTCTCTTTTCCTATTTCTGCATCCTACTTTCCTCGCCCCCCACTTGATCATCTAACATGTAGTAATTGTGCTTCACCGCTTGTTGTCGTTGTCCCTGTATTCTGAAGAAGGCCACAGGCCGAAACGTCAGTATTGTGTTGTGTTCTTTATTTGTAAAGCTGTCACCATACCTTGGAGTGTTTAGTACACCCCACCATTGGCTCCTTGCTACCAGCTTTACCGCAGCATTGCAATTATTTGCCTGTTCCCCACGTAACTATTCTCCTAGACTCTATTCTCCTAGACTCTATTCTAATAGACTCTATTCTCCTAGACTCTATTCTAATAGACTCTATTCTCCTAGACTCTATTCTCCTAGACTCTATTCTAATAGACTCTATTCTCCTAGACTATATTCTCCTAGACTCTATTCTCCTAGACTCTATTCTAATAGACTCTATTCTCCTAGACTCTATTCTCCTAGACTCTATTCTCCTAGACTCTATTCTCCTAGACTCTATTCTCCTAGAATCTATTCTCCTAGACTCTATTCTCCTAGAATGACTGGAAGTGTCGCTATCCATTTGTCTAAAAAATGTACACAAGCCAATACACAAAGCCTTTCAAAATACACTTTACTTGACACATTTATGTCCATAAATAATGCAATTATTCACAAGAACTAGTAGTGACCACTATTTTAGAAATACACATTTCAACTACGACATTGTTAAAGTTCTGTGTTATTACATAGACAAGAATGATTCTCTCTTCGTCCTATCGAATCCCTGTGGAACATAGGTCTTCAACAAACATTTTACAAGCCGTTCTGTTTCTTACCAGGAAGTATTAATACATAGAAAATAAACATAAAATGGTATTGAGCAGGCAGACTAACAGAAAGACATTACAGCGTTTCGGTTAAAGCCTTCATCAGGTATATAAAAAAAAAAAACTATACACATTAAACTAAATATTCCGGGTCAGAAAGCACAACATAGCTCAACAATGGCGGAAACGATGTTGACCAGAATTTACGTTAAGTCTGGTTAAACGATTAATAGACATTAGGGCAGGTAGGACTTAATTAGTTCAAAGGAACAAAACAATGAAAAATTGTGAAAAAAATTAAAGAAACTGTCCAATAGGGTACGAAGAAAACGAGAAGAAGGGTACACAAGAGAGAGGGAGAGAGAGAGAGAGAAAGAGAGAGAGAGAGAGAGAGGGAGTGGGAGGGAGAGGATAGAGGTGACAAGGAGGGAGAAAAGAAAAAGTGGTAATAAATAAAACGCAGAGAGGAACTGCGAGAGGACACAGGAAAGGGTTGGAGAGGACGCAGGAAAGGGTTGGAGAGGACGCAGGAAAGGGTTGGAGAGGACGCAGGAAAGGGTTGGAGAGGACGCAGGAGAGGGTTGGAGAGGACACAGCAAAGGGTTGGAGAGGAGACCAAAGATTATAGAAAAGAGTGAAAAGAGTTTAATTCTCGCTGTTAGAAATACATGATGAAGGCTTTTGACGAAACGTTATAGTTTGTCTTGTCTTTCTGTTAGTTTAACTGCTCAAGACTAATGTATGTTTATTGTATGTTTCCTGCAGCTCCACAAGCGACCCCACATAGTAATTCATATTTGTTTATATTTAATGTTTGCTTATCTCCAAAGGCTATGAACCTCTTCTATGTAACTAATATCGGTATTGACAGACATAAATATGAAATCGGCTCTCTAAGAATAAACTATACAATCGTGCACATCAGAACCGATGTTTCGGTTAATGATCCGAAGTGTTTGTAATACACATGCAGATATTTCTTTTTTTTTTTTTTAAAGATAGGTTAAAGTGGTTTTGTCTAGCAAAGAATTGGTCCAATTTTATCTAGACCAGAAAATAGATAGAAAGGAGTGTGACATTTTTTTTAAAAAGCGGATATTAGTTATTATTTTGTAAATAGAACTGATGGAACAGATAGAGACAAATAGGAGAGTGTCCAGTTCACTGTTCAACAATTTAATACAACCTTTATTGTTGTTGTCATGGATTCAGAAATATGTGTATATGTATTGTTTGTATATATATATGTGTGTGTGTGTGTATGTGTTTGTGTATATATGTAAGTGTCTATGCATGTATGTAAATCTTTGCGTGTAAATATATATATATATATATATATATATATATATATATATATGTAGACAACTGTGATGCTGTTCTGTCTTATAGGCTACCATCCACTATGACAACACTCTAGGCTTCCATCCACTATGACAACACACTAGGCTTCCATCCACTATGACAACATTCTAGGCTTCCATCAACTATGACAACACTCTAGGCTTCCATCAACTATGACAACACTCTAGGCTTCCATCAACTATGACAACACTCTAGGCTTCCATCAATTATGACAACACTCTAGGCTTCCATCAACTATGTCAACACTCTAGGCTTCCATCAACTATGTCAACACTCTAGGCTTCCATCAACTATGTCAACACCCTAGACTTCCATCAACTATGTCAACACTCTTGGCTTCCATCAACTATGTCAACACTCTAGGCCTCCATCAACTATGTCAACACTCTAGGCTTCCATCAACTATGACAACACTCTAGGCTTCCATCCACTATGTCAACACTCTAGGCTTCCATCAACTATGGCAACACTCTAGGCTTCCATAAACTATGACAACACTCTAGGCTTCCATCAATTATGGCAACACTCTAGGCTTCCATCAACTATGACAACACTCTAGGCTTCCATCAACTATGACAACACTCTAGGCTTCCATCAACTATGGCAACACTCTAGGCTTCCATCAACTATGTCAACACTCTAGGCTTCCATCAACTATGACAACACTCAAGTGTCACAGGTTAGGGTGACTGGGACATGCTAAAGAATGAAAACGATTGCATGACTGATCAAATATTTTGTGTGGGGAGTTGATAGAGTGGAGGCGGGTTATGAGTTAGGAAAATAGTAGTGGTAGTAGCAGTAGGTGTATCAGTAGTAGTAGCAGTAGTATGTGTATCAGTAGTACTAGCAGCAGTAGATGTATCAGTAGTAGATGTAGTAGTAGCAGCAGTAGAAGTATCAGTAGTAGTAGCAGCAGTAGGAGTATCAGTAGTAGTAGCAACAGTAGGAGTATCAGTAGTAGATGTAGTAGTAGCAACAGTAGGAGTATCTGGAGTAGTTGTAGTAGTAGCAACAGTAGCAGTATCAGGAGTAGTTATTGTAATAGCAACAGTAGGAGTATCAGTAGTAGTAGCAGCATTAGGTGTATCAGTAGTAGTAGCAGCAGTAGGAGTATCAGTAGTAGATGTAGTAGTAGCAACAGTAGGAGTATCTGGAGTAGTTGTAGTAGTAGCAACAGTAGCAGTATCAGGAGTAGTTATTGTAGTAGCAACTGTAGGAGTATCAGGAGTAGCTGTAGTAGTAACGGCAGTAGGAGTATCAGGAGTAGTTGCAGTAGTAGGAGCAGTAGTAGTATCAGTAGTAGATGTAGTAGTAGCAACAGTAGGAGTATCTGGAGTAGTTGTAGTAGTAGCAACAGTAGCAGTATCAGGAGTAGTTATTGTAATAGCAACAGTAGGAGTATCAGTAGTAGTAGCAGCATTAGGAGTATCAGTAGTAGTAGCAGCAGTAGGAGTATCAGTAGTAGATGTAGTAGTAGCAACAGTAGGAGTATCTGGAGTAGTTGTAGTAGTAGCAACAGTAGCAGTATCAGGAGTAGTTATTGTAGTAGCAACAGTAGGAGTATCAGGAGTAGTTGTAGTAGTAACGGCAGTAGGAGTATCAGGAGTAGTTGTAGTAGTAGCAGCAGAAGGAGTATCAGGAGTAGTTGTAGTAGTAGGAGCAGTAGTAGTATCAGGAGTATTTGTAATAGTAGCAGCAGTAGGAGTATCAGGAGTAGTTGTAGTAGTAGCAGCAGTAGGAGAATCAGTAGTAGTTGTAGTAGTAGCAGCAGTAGGAGTATCAGGAGTAGTTGTAGTAGTAGCAGCAGTAGGAGTATCAGGAATAGTTGTAGTAGTAGCGGCAGTAGGTGTATCAGTAGTAGTATCAGCAGCAGTAGTAGTAGTAGCAACAGCATAGGAGTATCAGTGGTAGCACTAGCAACAGTAGTAGTAGTAGAAGCAGCAGTAGTAGTATCAGCAGTATTAGTAGTAGTAGTAGTAGTTGTTGTTGTAGTAGTAGCATCAGCAAATGAGTATCAGTAGTAGTAGTAGTAGTAGTAGTAGTTGTAGCAGTAGTAGTAGTAGTAGTAGTAGCAACAGCAAATGAGTATCAGTAGTAGTAGTAGTAGCAGCACAAGTAGCAGTAGCAGTAGTAGTAGTAGTAGTAGCAACAGCAAATGAGTATCAGTAGTAGTAGTAGTAGTAGCATCAGCAAATGAGAATCAGTAGTAGTAGTAGCAGCACAAGTAGCAGTAGCAGTAGTAGTTGTAGTAGTAGTAGTAGTAGTAGTAGTAGTAGTAGCAACAGCAAATGAGTATCAGTAGTAGTAGTAGTAGTAGTAGAATCAGCAAATGAGTATCAGTAGAAGTAGTAGTAGTAGCATCAGCAAATGAGTATCAGTAGTAGTAGTAGCAGCACAAGTAGCAGTAGTAGTAGTAGTAGTAGTAGTAGCAACAGCAAACGAGTATCAGTAGTAGTAGTAGCAGCACAAGTAGCAGCAGTAGTAGTAGTAGTAGCAGCAGAAGCAGTAGTAGTAGTAGTAGGAGTAGCATTAACAGTAGTAGTAGTAGCAGTAGCAGCAGTAGTAGCAGCAGCAGCAGTATCAGCAGTAGCAGTAGCAGCAGCAGCAGTGGTAGCACCAGCAGTAGTAGTAGTAGCAGCAGTAGTAGTAGTAGTAGCAGTAGCATTAACAGTAGTAGTAGTAGCAGTAGCAGCAGTAGCAGCAGTAGTAGCAGCAGCAGCAGTATCAGCAGTAGCAGTAGCAGCAGCAGCAGTATCAGCAGTAGCAGTAGCAGCAGCAGCAGTATCAGCAGTAGTAGTAGCAGTAGTAGTAGTAGCAGTAGCAGCAGTAGTAGCAGCAGCAGTAGCAGTAATGGTAGCAGTAGTAGCAGTAGCAGTAACAGCAGTAGTAGCAGCAGTAGTAGTAGCAGCAGTAGCAGTAGCAGCAGTAGTAGTAGCAGCAGTAGTGGTACCAGTAGCAGCAGTAGTAGTAGTAGCAGTAGCAGCAGTAGTAGCCTCCGTTCCTTCCCCTATTAAACTATGGATCTAGACAGCGCCCCTAGGAAATGTTAATCTTTCTATCATTTCGCCTATTGCCCCTTTCCGTTAACACCCCCCCCCCTCTTCTTCTTGCTTGTGTTCCAACTTCAGAGTGTGTTTTCTAAAGATTTTGGTCTGACCCAATTTATCATCTTCATCATTATGTGCCATACCGGTTGGGGTACGCGATCATGTCCTTCCACAATCATCTATCTACCGTACAACTATCTGTTTTTGACTGTTTTCCATGCCACGACATCAAGCTATCTGGTATCTTCTCTCTTGCTCGTCCACGATCTCTCTTTCCCTGTATTTTGCCGGTCATTACCAAGTATTCCAAATTTCCTCTTCTCGTGATGTGGCCCAAAAAAATGTTGATTGGTTTTTTTCTGATGTTTCTTTGAAGCTCTCTTTTTGTGTTGGCCTCTTTCAGAATTTCCTCGTTGGTCTTTGTTAACTGTCTAGGGAACTTTCAACTGAGAAATCTCATCTATGTGGTCTCTAATCATCTTTCATTTGTTTTGTTTACTGTCCATGATTCGCTTCCTTAGGTCAGAATTGGCTCTATTTAGCACCGATGAGCTCCTTTTTCTCTCTTCTATTCAAATAGATTTGTTGCATTCATGTTTTTAGATTTCTGAAATGCTATTTTGGCCTGATCTGTTCTACATTTTATTTTTTGTGGTGCATGTTGCTCCCATATATATATTGTGTGTGCTTGTTTCTTATTTTCCTCTACACGTGTCTACATTTTGTTGAAATGAAAACGCTCGACGGCGGTTATTTCAAAGTCTGAAACAAATACATTATATATTAAATATATAATGACTGTCGATATGCATTTTCCAGTTTGTCTTGAATATATTAGATATAAGAATCGGTTGAATTTACAACAAAGTACCATCTTGTTCCTGGTAAAGCTATCATGCTAGATGAAACAAGCAAGTGACTTTTGCATAAACTTTCCGATAAGCAGCTTTCAAGAACCACACGATTGCTCTCACAGACAATATAAACACTGTCAATTGCTGTATTGTGAGGATAGACCATACTCGGTGGCTTGTTTATTTTGGGTAGGAAATATCTTCTCTGGGTCCAAAGATGTTTTTGATTGCCAGATCTTAAAGAAGTCACAAGGAAATCAAATTGTTGATGATTGGTATGAGCATGTGACTCGACATTTGTGATGACACTCAGGGGAGTTAAGTATGAAGGTGTATTTAAGAACAATATAAATGTTGGGGGAGACAATCATTTATGAAAACGTACTGTTGTTATTGTCAATAATAGGTTGACCTATATAATTAGGCGTGTCACAGGTCACAAGGGGCGCGGTCGATGATCAGCACTCTTGTGTCAGAGCCGGTCAGGTGACAGATTATAGGATAACATTCAGGATATAGAATTTTTCTCAATTTTTCTGTTTATTAAATAGTCATGACCTGACCGACTGTTCCAGGTTAGAAGTGTTTGTGCACACCTCAGGGGTACCTGCAAGGGCAACACGTAATCACTTAAACGGACAATTGGACAGAATGTCTGGCAACATCACGAATTAGACACGACATTTCTTGATTGTCTGTCAACGAATTGACCAGTACAAAATGTGCTGGTGAAGTGTAATGATGGTTGGTGTCAAAGTGCCAGAAGAACTTTGTTAATATCACACAGGACTCACCAAGTAAAGTGCTCACTGATGTCAGCATTGCCTGGGCTTTGATTGAGTGCAACTTTCTGCAATGTTTTGGATGAGGCAGAAGTTTTGCAACTCTTCTCAAGTGAAGTCAAATTCACTCTATATGACATCATTATCATCATCATGTGCCATACGGCTAGCATAAGCGATTTCCTTCCACAATCTTTAATCTAAAGTACATCTTATCAGTTCTGTTGTTCACTGTTTGCCATGACACCAAGCTATCTAGTATTTTCTCTCTTTGTCGTCCATGATCTCTCTTTCCTTGTATTTTGCCAGTTGTAACCAAGTATTTCAACTTTCCTCTTCCCATGATGTGGCCGAAAAATGTTGATTTTTTTCCTTCTGATATTTTTTAGGAGCTCTTTTTTTATGTTGAACTCTTTGAGAATTTCTTCGTTTACAGTTTTAGCTGCCAGTGAACATTCAACATAATTCTGAGAAATCTTATCTCTGTGGCCTATAATCGTCTTTTCCTTTGTATGTTTACTGTTCATGATTCGCTTCCATAGCTCAGAAATGGTTCTCTATAGCACCGATGAACTCTCTTTCTCATTTCTATTGACATAGACTTGTTGCAGAAGACGTTTTTCTTTTTTTTTGAAATGCTATTTTGGCCTGAGCTATTCTGCTTTTTATTTCTGTGGTGCATCTTCTATTTGATATTATTATTGTGCCCAAGTATTTGACGCGTTGCACTTGTTTCAGATTTGTCTCGTCTATTTTTATGCTGCATGCTGGTGATGATTATTTCTTCGACATGATCATTGCTTCTGTTTTCTTACTATTCAGACAGAGACCTTTCTTGTTTCTTTCTTTTATTATTATGTATATCATTTCTTGTATTTCATTCTGTCTCTGCTATTAAGACTGTCATCCGCATATCACAAATTGTTTATGCTATGATCATTGACTTTATTTCCTTTTATATCTACTATTGATCTCATAATATATTCGCTGTAAAGTGAAAACAAATCCGGCGACAGAACACAACCTTGTCTGACTCCTTGTTTTATATACTGGAACTATCCTATTTGGTTGCTAATTCATATGGCTGCTGTTTGTTGCCAGTACATGTTTATATATGACACGCAAAATAGTACGTCACGAAGTTGACAAATTATGACCTCTGCTATTTTTGAATAAAAGAAAATAACTGTCTTTACAGCCTGTTCCCAATACTGGGGTTTGTCGGTGGGAAGTGTAGGCCGAAGAAGAAGGGCCGCTCGTCCAGTGCAGTCGTTAGGAGGTGTTCCGGTCTGAGTTTTTTTTTTTTTTTTCACCCTCAATAGAAAACTGTTGACACTACCGGGATTCAAACCCGCGTTCTCCTAGTTTGGAGCTCGACAAGTTATGATTCGGCCACCGGCTATCCTCTTGTACATGTCTACACAGACTTCTTTCACATTATCATCTAGTCCGATGATTTTCAAAGTTGTCATCTTGTTTGGCCATTGGCAAACATATTTGTTATCTCCACAGCACAGAATGATTATTTCACTAACTACAATTCTTGTTTATTTCACTAACTACAATTCTCTTGTCTTGTTTATTTCACTAACTAAAATTATATTGTCTTGTTTATTTCTCTAACTACAATTCTCTTGTCTTAGTTATTTCACTAACTACAATTCTCTTGTCTTAGTTATTTCACTAACTACAATTCTCTTGTCTCAGTTATTTCACTAACTACAATTCTCTTGTCTTAGTTATTTCACTAACTACAATTCTCTTATTTTAGTTATTTCACTAACTACAATTCTCTTATCTTAGTTATTTCACTAACTACAATTCTCTTATCTTAGTTATTTCACTAACTAAAATTCTCTTATCTTAGTTATTTCACTAACTACAATTCTCTTATCTTAGTTATTTCACTAACTACAATTCTCTTATCTTAGTTATTTCACTAACTACAATTCTCTTATCTTAGTTATTTCACTAACTACAATTCTCTTGTCTTAGTTATTTCACTAACTACAATTCTCTTGTCTTAGTTATTTCACTAACTACAATTCTCTTGTCTTAGTTATTTCACTAACTACAATTCTCTTGTCTTAGTTATTTCACTAACTACAATTCTCTTATCTTAGTTATTTCACTAACTACAATTCTCTTATCTTAGTTATTTCACCAACTACAATTCTCTTGTCTTAGTTATTTCACTAACTACAATTCTCTTGTCTTAGTTATTTCACTAACTACAATTCTCTTGTCTTAGTTATTTCACTAACTACAATTCTCTTGTCTTAGTTATTTCACTAACTACATTTCTCTTGTCAGTATTATAATTTGCTTATTTCATAATCAGTTCCCGGGATATTTTTTATTATACTTTGTTTCTGTGTAGCACGTGTAGCTGAGTGGTTAGTGTGCTTGCTTCATGATGACTGAGTGGTTAGTGTGCTTGCTTCATGATGACTGAGTGGTTAGTGTGCTTGCTTCATGATGACTGAGTGGTTAGTGTGCTTGCTTCATGATGACTGAGTGGTTAGTGTGCTTGCTTCATGTTGACTGAGTGGTTAATGTGCTTGCCTCATGATCAGATAGATTCGCGTTCGATTCCCAACAGTGATGGCTTTTTGTCCCCGACCAACAAGGCAATGGGCACAATTTTCCATCCAACCTCTAAAAGTCGATACCAGAGATTTATTTAACCGTGATTTGAGCGCGGCCTGGCGTGATACTGACAACATCACACAGAAATGTGCAGTGGTTCAAGAAAATGATGGTCACTAAACACCATATTCCCTTTACACCACGTAAGGAAGGGGAGGGAACTTTGACTTACTTAGGTTCTCTGTCCTAGACCATCATCATCATCACCATCATCATCATGTACCATGTCTGCTGACGTAGATGACCATGTCTCTCCTCAACTTTCGATCTCGACAGTTATTTATCATTTCTTTTTTTGACCTTCTGCTAAAGCCGTTTTCTGAAACTGTCTGGTATATTCTTTCTTTGCTTCCCTCTACCTCTTCGTTCCTCAGTTTTCCCAGTTGTTACAATAGATTCCACCTGTTCTCTTCTCATTCTATTCTATTGACCTTTCGAGCCGTAACCGGCCCATAGGGCGTAGACAAGATACACCTTCTCCTATATGAATTTTTGTTCTAGCAGTTTTCTTTTAAAGATATTTTATCAAATCTCGCCATCTGTCTCTGTTCTGTGCAAGCAGTTCTATCTCATTTAGGGAGCCGACTCCTGCTGCTCTTGCCTCTCTCATCAATGTTCTTCTCAGTGTCTCCCTGGGTCTTCCTCTTTTTCTTTTACCTGTTGTTTCCCATATGAGGGCTTGCTTTGCTATTCGATTATTATCTCTTCTCATCACATGTCCAACGTATGACCATCGTCTTTTCTTGATTACTGAAGATATTAGTGGTTGATTGGCGATTTCTCTAATTTCCTCGTTTGTTTTGAATTCGTTCCATGCTATACCAAGTATTTTCCTTAGACATTTATTTTCCAATGCGTTCAACTTTGTTTCTATATCTCTTGTTGTTTTCCAGCTTTCACACGCATACGTAAGGGTTGATAGTACATTTGATTTGAATAGCCTAAGTTTTGTGTTTGTGCTAATTAGTCTCTTCTCATTACATGGCCAAAAAATTATTGTTTCTTCCTAATATTGGTAATTAGGGCTCTTTTTGTTTTGGCCTCATTCATAACGTTTTCATTACTCTTCTTAGCTGTCCAAAGTATTCCCAACATTCTTCTGTAAAGTTACATTTCTATAGCCGCCGGTGATTTTCTTGTCTTTTGTCCTATTTGTCGATGATTCACATCCATACGTTAAGGCTGGCTCTACAAAACATTTAAAAACTCTCTTTTTTGTTTCTAATGTCAAAACTGGATCGCACAGTATCTACCACTTACATCATCTACTTTGGTTTAATTAATATCTTTCCTTTGTTTTTTTTTTCTTGTTAGCTCATTAAACACTGGCCAAGAAATAAAGAAATAACTAAAGCACACAATGAATTTTAAACTGACAGTTTTCTCTTATCACGAGATAAGGCACAATGATAAAATATGTAATTTACTAACTAGTACATGGGCCTGAAAGTAGAAATCATGGAAGATAATAATAAAATATTATTTAACAGCTAAAGCTGGAAAGAGAAGAAACACATTTTATCTTTCTTTTTTTCGGGATCAGGAAGTTTGTAAAAGTTCTTTTTTTTTTTAACTTCATCTTCATCTTAGAACAGTAGGAGTATGTCAATTCTTATGCCCGTCGTGGATTTGACTTTATTCTGAAAGACTAGTAATATTCTGCTGATTAAGGGTCAATTTAATTCTAATATAATGAATCTATTTTTAGTTTGTGGATTATTCCGTTACTTACAATTTTTGTTGCGAGTTGTCCACTCGTTGTAGCAGTGCCAATTGATAGAAGTTGCATATTTGCCTACAGTAGTGTTGTTATATATACAGAACGTTGTTGATAGATGGATTATGTGGAGCATGGTTATGTATGTTGTAGGAGTAGGTTATGTATGTTGTAGGAGTAGGTTATGTATGTTGTAGGAGTAGGTTATGTATGTTGTAGGAGTAGGTTATTTATGTTGTAGGAGTAGGTTATGCATGTTGTAGGAGTAGCATATGTATGTTGTAGGAGTAGGTTATGTATGTTGTAGGAGTAGGTTATGTGTGTTGTAGGAGTAGGTTATTTATGTTGTAAGAGTAGGTTATGTATGTTGTAGGAGTATGTTATGTATGTTGTAGGAGTAGGTTATGTATGTTGTAGGAGTAGGTTATGTATGTTGTAGGAGTAGGTTATGTATGTTGTAGGAGTAGGTTATGTATGTTTGTGGTTAGTGAGCAGCTGATGTGTAACTGGAAAGATTATTTTGTGATTCAATATAAATAAAGGTAAATGTCAGATGATGAGAAGAAAGCAGAGACCGAGGCAGAGCAAATGTAACTGGGGTGAGGGTATCAAAGAAAGTATAGGAACATTAAATGGCATTACATGAGAATATCTGAGACAGATTTATGTATGAGGCGACAGGTTTTATATCTGAGACAGATTTATGTATGAGGCGACATGTTTTATATCTGAGACAGATTTATGTATGAGGCGACAGGTTTTATATCTGAGACAGCATTATGTATTTTGGCTGTCTCGATATCCGAAAGTAGAATGAGCACACTCATTACATTAACTCGTGATACAATCAAAACTTACTGGTAAAGATACCAGACTTGAATCGCCGTCTTTTTTTCTTTACCCATATGTGCACTCCCGCCTACCCAAAAGGGTTCGAAGACTTCTGTTTAGTGTCGCCTCAAGTATCGTAACTCACGAGCGAGGCGCCATTCCTTACTTTCCCATAGTACTACCCTGGTATCAATTTCTGTCAGCGGCTGGGTCGGCCGCAGGGGTGTCTTTATTCCAACTACGAGTAAATCTCACAAACTGCTTCCGACAGAAATCGAACACGGGTTGTCCGAACATCGGAAGCTACTGGGGTGGTTTTCCCAACTAGACTACCCCTATTGGTACATATTTAAGAGAATGGTTAAAGCATTAACTCAAACAATTGCCTTTTGGGGGAATGATGAATCAGGATGTTACCCTGGATGTTCAACGTGCCTCTCCCACGTGCTTTGTGCCGTGGACTGTGCATGGCCCGTTTACTTCAAGGACAAACTATACCTAGTTGAAGTTACCTAGAAGTGCTAATCAATTGGCTGATTCCAAAACTAGCTGCTGAGGATGGTCACTACCTTGCTTCAGCTAGATGGGACACCTCCGTGCTGACATTTCACTGCCTGCACATTTCTCAACGAATACCTGCCAAAAAGATTGGTTATTGGTTATGGAAGGCCTCGGTATCACAGCAAAAGAATTAAAATCCATAATTGCTCAACCGCCCGTACCAGTGGAATCATCCGAATTACTAACTCATCTCCCAAACAAAGAAAGGTAACAGTAGTCCCCATCGTAGCAGTCTCAGCACACGCCAAAAGACATAAGGCGAAAAGATGAATCCGTCGAGTTCGACAAAATGGCCTGTAAGGGGAATGTCCGGATCAAGGGGACGTAACTGTTTGTGACTTCATTGCTTCAGGGTTACCTGTAGTGTATGTACTTCCACTACCACCGCAATCTGAGATGATCTGTAGAAACTTCACTGGAGTTGTTTGCTCGACCACCCTGGCCATGTTGCAGAAAGGCTGGTCCGGACTAGATTATCGCATCACTGCTTGCTGAGTAGAGGTACACAGGAAGTGTGTGTGATACCTACCAATACCACATACAACTTTATTAGTTGATGCAACTGCAGCCATGTCTATTCTTTAAAAAAATGATCTATCCGGCATTTCCCTCTTTCTGTGGTCTGACGGTTGGAGTTGTAAGACCGGAAAATAAAGGTCGCATGTCCAGAGTTTTCATACCACCCATGACAGAAGGAACTTTTAACCCTACCTGAATTTGATCGATTCTATATTTGACAAAATCAATGGCTGCCGCGATAGCTCAGTGGTTAGTGAACCGGGCTACATAGGGCAAGAGGTCGAGTTCGATCCTGATCGACGGCTTCCGGGTTCGCCCAGCCTTAAATGGGTACCAGATTTTTTCTGGGAAAGTCAAGCGGCACGGGCGTAATACCGACCACATAACCTCACAAATCATGTGAACAAGGTCTGTGAACAAATTATGTGAACAAGGTCTGTGAACAAATCATGTGAACAAGGTCTGTGAACAAATCATGTGAACAAGGTCTGTGAACAAATCATGTGAACAAGGTCTGTGAACAAATCATGGTCACCAACACCATAATCCCTATACGCCACTTGGCGGGACGGGACTCTTTACTTTTACTTACTTATATTTTACCAAATCAAGGACTAGTGCTGTGTCCACCTGTATATGGGGGGAACGTGAAGAAGATTCCTTTAAATACGTTTGTGACAAATTAGCTTTGTCACTTTCAGATTTAATTTTACACAAGGCTCAGCAAGTTACATAAAATGGGTTGTCCGGTTCCGGTCCAAGATGGAGGATTTGTTTTTCTTTATTTTTTATGGACAGTTGATCGTCGGCCCGGAATTGCCACCATCTTTAGAACTGTTTTTTTGTTGAAGGAGAAAATCTCAAAACCTTGACTCTTATACAGAAATGACGGGCAACAACGGCAGGCATATGCTACCTTGTCGAATTTGTGCAACACGCCCAGAACAGAGACATGTGATAAGATAGATACAAAGTAGATCCTGTGGAAGGTTTAATTATTTTTTATTTATTTTTTTTTTGCGTTCGCCAGCTTTCACCTCTGGCAAAGTCCTTAATGACTAGGAACCGAATCTTACGTGTTAATCCGTTTTTTCCCTGGTAGCCGTGTGCACAGTGGTCCCTCGCCGCACCGACAGATAACCCCATCTTCGGAGGTACTCATATTTTTCCCCGTCGATGAGTAATTGACGTTTCATGCTGCTGAGACCAGGGTCCTCGCTGCTGAGACCAGGGGTAGTTGCCGCAGAGAGACATCATAAATAAAAATCGCAACTGGTACAGACGGGATTTGAACCCACAACCTCTCTGCCTTGTGACTGGGGTATTGCTTCGAGACCAACCAGTCCCCATAGTCCAAGGTTTGATGCTTGACAACAGAGATCGTCGGACACGCAGAGTTGAGAATGTCTGCCATGTGTCCCGTCTTCGGCTTGAAAAGACAGTAAATAGACAGAAAAAGATGGAGACGATAAGGCGCAGATATAACTGAAATGAAAGAGAATAATGAGTTTTTAAAAGATGGCACTGGTGTTCATCGTGAGATTTGGGGAGATGTATGCAGCTGATCCCAAAAATGGGGAAAATACCTTCCAATCCTTGTTTGACTGTAGAAATAAGAAAATGAGTTCTTAAATGTTATGTAGAGCCAGTCTTAACATATGGATGTGAATCATGGACAATAAGACAACAGACAAGAAAATCACTGGAGGCTGTAGAAATGTGGTTTTACAGAAGAATGTTGAGAATTAATTAAAGATTAACAAATAATAAGAAATTGAGAGTACATTGTTACAACTGGGAAAATTGAGGTATGAAGAAATAGAGGGAAGCAAAGAGATGAGATACCAGACAGCTTGAGAGAATGGCTTGGCAGAAGATCAACAACAGAATGATAAATAACTGTCGAGATCAAAAGTTGTGAAGAGACATGATCACCTACGCCAGCAGGCATGGTACTTGATGCTGATGATGATAATAATGATGATGGTGCAGTTGATGGTTCAATGGTTGGGATGGCAGGTAAAGATAGCGAATTTGTGTAAAATGTCATTAGCAGTGCCTGCTAAGTAAAGTCTTCAATGGGAAACCGACAGCTCAAACCTGAACAGTACAAGACGCTGGAGAAGCCCAGATCGATCATGTTGGGCGGGGTATTATAACGGTCATTTTAATTCGGGGTTACGCCCCCTAACTGAACCAGGCTTGAGTATGAGGGGACAGACTTAACAGTAACTAGGTCAACCACGGATGGAGTAGGTTGCGTCATTATCAAGGTCTAGGTTTGCAACGTAGACTGAACGACAAGTAGGTCAAGTTTCTCTGCAGACCTGTCACTCACGTACGTAGTACATGTATATACTTCCTCCAGTGTTTACCTAATCAGCTGATACAATATGTGACGTCATTTCCATTCCCCACTCCTGCTTTAAAACCGCCCCGAATGTATTATATTATACTATACTATACTATACTATACTATACTATACTATACTATACTATACTATACTATACTATACTATACTATACTATACTATACTATACTATACTATACTATACTATATTATACTATATTATATTATATTATATTATATTATATTATATTATATTATATTATATTATATTATATTATATTATATTATATTATATTATATTATATTATATTATATTATATTATATTATATTATATTATATTATATTATATTATTTTTATTATATTATATTATGATGTAATTTTGTATATTGTACAATGTATGTATAGGGTTATCAGACGTCAGAATTTCACTGGACATGTCCTACTATTAGGTGGAAGTCCTATGTCCACACATCATCCATCTTGTTACATAACTCTCATAACTGGCATTTGCTTGCTTGCGTTCGCCCGATGACTAAAGGAGTGTACCTCTTCATCATCTGCCCTTAAAAGGACGTTAAGTGGGCGTGTCTACGTTGTGTTGTGGTTTGCAGTATAACTGTGATATTTGCGCCTTTCGGCCCAACACATCCGACTTCAGCATGTTATTTTTTAGTACCGGGTTGTCTTCCTTATTCGATCCCTACTCACGTGGCCAGACTAGACAGGTTAGTCTGTTACTAGAGCACCACGGAGAGGTGGAGCAAGGTCTGGATGGTTCTGGTTCACCGATCCTGGCGCAAGCCATCAGTTAAGGTCACTGACAACTTCCAGCTCTGCTGCTGTGAGGAGCGCCTGCGCCTACATATAACTGGCATTTGATGTTTGTTTTTTTGGGGGAAAAATCGTTTTTTTCCTAATAAAATCTGAATATCCTTTTCAGTAGAAATCACCAACTTGTCACTGTGACCAACTGGTCACCCACTGTAAGCAAACCTGTCCCATCATGCATCTGGAAGGACTCTATGTGTTCTATATTGATTATGTAACTGTAAGCTTCGTGAAAATAAATCATCTGCTATGTTGAAAAGCATTTGGTAAGATGACGAGAGAACAAACAAAAAAAAAAAACACGTACAATTGAGCACGGGGTGTCAGGGTGAAGATGTGATACTAGATAATAGGTTTATTCTCTTCTTCTGCCTCTTTAGCTAGTTCATCTATATATTAGATAATAGGTTTATTCTCTTCTTCTGCCTCTTTAGCTAGTTCATCTATATATTAGATAATAGGTTTATTCTCTTCTTCTGCCGCTTTAGCTAGTTCATCTATATATTAGATAACAGATTTATTATGAAGCAACAATTCCAGATATAACTTTTCAGTGCATCACCTTTACATTAAAACAGGGAGAGAGAGAGAGAGAGAGAGAGAACTTAAAGTGGGAGACGAATAATGTAGGTAACAACATATACAGCATGGAGAGAGAGAGAGAGAGAGAGAGAGAGAGAGAGAGGGGGGGAACTTAAGGTGGGAGACGAATAATGTAGGTAACAACATATACAGCATGGAGAGAGAGAGAGAGAGAGAGAGAGAGAGAGAGAGGGGGGGGGGGAACTTAAGGTGGGAGACGAATAATGTAGGTAACAACATATACAGCATGGAGAGAGAGAGAGAGAGAGAGAGAGAGAGAGAGAGAGAACTTAAGGTAGGAGACGAATAATGTAGGTAACAAGATATACAGCATGGAGAGAGAGAGAGAGAGAGAGAGAGAGAGAGAGAGGGGAACTTAAGGTGGGAGACGAATAATGTAGGTAACAACATATACAGCATGGAGAGAGAGAGAGAGAGAGGGGGGGGGGACTTAAGGTGGGAGACGAATAATGTAGGTAACAACATATACAGCATGGAGAGAGAGAGAGAGAGAGAGAGAGAACTTAAGGTGGGAGACGAATAATGTAGGTAACAACATATACAGCATGGAGAGAGAGAGAGAGAGAGAGAGAGAGAGAGAGAACTTATGGTAGGATACGAATAATGTATGTAACAACATATACAGCATGTAGAGAGAGAGAGAGAACTTATGGTAGGAAACGAATAATGTATGTAACAACATATACAGCATGTAAAGAGAGAAAGAGAGAGAAAACTTAAGGTAGGAGACGAATAATGTAGGTAACAACATATACAGCATGGAGAGAGAGAGAGAGAGAGAGAGAACTTAAGGTGGGAGACGAATAATGTATGTAACAACATATACAGCATGGAGAGAGAGAGAGAGAGAGAGAGAGAGAACTTAAGCTGGAAACGAATAATGTAGGTAACAACATATACAGCATGGAGAGAGAGAGAGAGAGAGAGAACTTAAGGTGGGAAACGAATAATGTAGGTAACAACATATACAGCATGGAGAGAGAGAGAGAGAGAGAACTTAAGGTGGGAAACGAATAATGTAGGTAACAACATATATAGCATGGAGAGAGAGAGAGAGAGAGAGAGAGAGAACTTAAAGTGGGAAACGAATAATGTAGATAGCAACATATATAGCATGGAGAGAGAGAGAGAGAGAGAACTTAAGGTGGGAAACGAATAATGTAGGTAACAACGTATACAGCATAGAAAGAGAGAGAGAGAGAGAAAGAGAGAGAGATAGAGAACTTAAGGTGGGAAACGAAAAATGTAGGTAACAATATATACAGCATGGAGAGAGAGAGAGAGAGAGAGAGAGAACTTAAGGTGGGAAACGAATAATGTAGAGAGCAACATATACAGCATGGAGAGAGAGACAACTTAAGGTGGGAAACGAATAATGTAGGTAACAACATATACAGCATGGAGAGAGAGAGAGAGAGAGAACTTAAGGTGGGAGACGAATAATGTAGGTAACAACATATACAGCATGGAGACAGGGAGAGAGAGAACTTAAGGTGGGAAACGAATAATGTAGGTAACAAGATATACAGCATGGAGAGAGAGAGAGAGAGAACCTAAGGTGGGAAACGAATAATGTAGGTAACAACTAATACAGCATGGAGAGAGAGAGAGAGAACTTAAGGTGGGAAACGAATAATGTAGGTAACAACATATACAGCATGGAGAGAGAGAGAGAGAGAGAACTTAAGGTGGGAAACGAATAATGTAGGTAACAACATATACAGCATGGAGAGAAAGACAGAGAGAGAGAGAACTTCAGGTGGAAAACGAATAATGTAGGTAACAACATATACAGCATGGAGAGAGAGAGAGAGAGAGAGAGAGAGAACCTAAGGTGGGAGACAAATAATGTAGGTAACAACATATACAGCATGGAGGGAGAGAGAGAGAGAGAGAGAGAGAGAGAGAGAACTTAATGTGGGAGACGAATAATGTAGGTAACAACATATACAGCATGGAGAGAGAGAGAGAGAGAGAACTTAAGGTGGGAAACGAATAATGTAGGTAACAACATATACAGCAAGGATAGAGAGAGAGAGAGAGAGAACTTAAGGTGGGAGACTAATAATGTAGGTAACAACATATAAAGCATGGAGAGAGAGAGAGAGAGACAGAGAGAGAACTTAAGCTGGGAAACGAATAATGTAGGTAACAACATATACAGCATGGAGTGAGAGAGAGAACTTAAGGTGGGAAACGAATAATGTAGGTAACAACATATACAGCATGGAGAGAGAGATAACTTAAGGTGGGAAAGGAATAATGTAGGTAACAACATATACAGCATGGAGAGAGAGAGAGAGAACTTAAGGTGGGAAACGAATAATGTAGGTAGCAACATATACAGCATGGAGTGAGAGAGAGATAGAGAGAGAGAGAGAGAGAACTTAAGGTGGGAAACGAATAATGTAGGTAACAAGATATACAGCATTTAGAGAGAGAGAGAAAGAGAGAGAACTTAAGGTGGGAAACGAATAATGTAGGTAACAACTTATACAGCATGGAAAGAGAGAGAGAGAGAGAGAGAGAGAGAGAACTTAAGGTGGGAAACGAATAATGTAGGTAACAACATATACAGCATCGAGAGAGAGAGAGAGAGAGAGAGAGAACTTAAGGTGGGAGACGAATAATGTAGGTAACAACATATACAGTATGGAGAGAGAGAGAGAGAGAGAGAGAGAGAACTTAAGGTGGGAAACGAATAATGTAGGTAACAACATATACAGCATGGAGAGAGAGAGAGCGAGAACTTAAGGTGGGAAACGAATAATGTAGGTAACAACATATACAGCATGGAGAGAGGAGAGAGAGAGAGAGAGAGAGAGAGAGAACTTAAGGTGGGAAACGAATAATGTAGGTAACAACATATACAGCATGGAGAGAGAGAGAGAGAGAACTTAAGGTGGGAAACGAATAATGTAGGTAACAACATATACAGCATCGAGAGAGAGAGAGAGAGAGAGAGAGAGAGAGAGAACTTAAGGTGGGAAACGAATAATGTAGGTAACAACATATACAGCATCGAGAGAGAGAGAGAGAGAGAGAGAGAACTTAAGGTGGGAGACGAATAATGTAGGTAACAACATATACAGCATGGAGAGAGAGAGAGAGAGAGAACTTAAGGTGGGAAACGAATAATGTAGGTAACAACATATACAGCATGGAGAGAGAGAGAGAGAGAACTTAAGGTGGGAGACGAACAATGTAGGTAACAACATATACAGCATGGAGAGAGAGAGAGAGAGAACTTAAGGTGGGAAACGAATAATGTAGGTAACAACATATACAGCATGGAGAGAGAGAGAGAGAGAGAGAGAGAACTTAAGGTGGGAAACGAATAATGTAGGTAACAACATATACAGTATGGAGAGAGAGAGAGAGAGAACTTAAGGTGGGAAACGAATAATGTAGGTAACAACATATACAGTATGGAGAGAGAGAGAGAGAGAGAGAACTTAAGGTGGGAAATGAATAATGTAGGTAACAACATATACAGTATGGAGAGAGAGAGAGAGAGAGAGAGAACTTAAGGTGGGAAACGAATAATGTAGGTAACAACATATACAGCATGGAGAGAGAGAGAGAGAGAGAGAGAACTTAAGGTGGGAAACGAATAATGTAGGTAACAACATATACAGCATGGAGAGAGAGAGAGAGAGAGAGAGAACTTAAGGTGGGAAACGAATAATGTAGGTAACAACATATACAGCATGGAGAGAGAGAGAGAGAGAACTTAAGGTGGGAAACGGATAGTGTAGGTAACAACATATACAGCATGGAGAGAGAGAGAGAGAACTTAAGAGTGTAGGTAACAAAACAACAACAAGAAGAGAAAGAATCTAAAAGAGACAATACATTTCTGACATGACGTCGTAGATACAATAACTATAGATGAAATCACCGAGGAGAGAGATATTAAAGATTTATAGAAGAAGACATAGATAAAAGAGAAGAGGATATGAAAACAGTGAAAGGTGAAATAACGTATTTGCAGGGATGGAAAGAGAAAACAAACAAGCAGGAGTAAACGCTGACAGATAAGTCAACGATTGTAAGAATTGCTGGTTGCAAGCGGGCGGGCAGGGCTGGGTGGCGCTGATTCTCAAGCTCACGTGACGATCAATGGAGGAAGAGACTTAACGTTTTTTTTTTATGTTTTAATGTCGATTAGTTGAGAGGAACATTGTTCGCGGCAAATTTACGCGCTTCTAGACGCTCTCTCCCTCTCTGTCTCCCTCTCTCGACGCTCTCTCCCTCTCTGTCTCCCTCTCTCTCTCTGTCTCTCGGTGTTTGTATCTTCTTATCTCATCTCTTCGATTTTTTGGACAATGTTCTTTGCCCTTCAGAGTGAAGTACGCGCGCCAATAGATAGATAAATGGTAGTAGCTATTCACTTCTATTTCAGGTATTTACTAGTCGGTTCTGCGTTTCACTGATTTCTGCTGTTTTTATTTTATTTTATTATTATTTGAAAAGAAAGCCATTTTCGGTTTCAACAAACAATTCACGGTCGCTAAATTGCCTAATTAAAATGAATGCAATCAATGACAGTTTTGTGTTGTCTCTATATTTTAATTTATATAATTCCGGCCTCTTATTCAAATCCTTATTGTGCATGAATTTAGAGGATGAATAATGAACAAGTGCTGTATAGTTGACTCTATGAAATATATTTATAAACAATAGATTAAGTGAGAGATGAAATAGTGAGATGAACTTTGTTGAAGGAAGAAGGGGAAGGTGTGGAGGTGTAGAGGTGAGAGAGAAATCAGGTGTGAAAATATAAAGGTGAGAAGGAAAACAGGTGTGAAAGTGTAGAGGTGAGAGGGAAAACAGGTGTGGAAGTGTAGATATGAGAGCAAAAAACAGGTGTGGTAGTGTAGATATATTAGCAAAAAACAGGTGTCGTAGTGTAGCGTTGAGAAGAAAAACATGATATCTAGAGGTGAGAGGAAAACCAGAAGTGTAAGTGTAGAGGTGAGAGGAAAAACATGGGTGGAAGTGTAGAGGTGAGAGGAAAAACATGGGTGGAAGTGTAGAGGTGAGAGGAAAAACATGGGTGGAAGTGTAGAGGTGAGAGGAAAAACATGGGTGGAAGTGTAGAGGTGAGAGGAAAAACATGGGTGGAAGGGTAGAGGTGAGAGGAAAAACATGGGTGGAAGTGTAGAGGTGAGAGGAAAAACATGGGTGGAAGTGTAGAGGTGAGAGGAAAAACATGGGTGGAAGTGTAGAGGTGAGAGGAAAAACATGGGTGGAAGTGTAGAGGTGAGAGGAAAAACATGGGTGGAAGTGTAGAGGTGAGAGGAAAAACAGGGGTAGAAGTGTAGAGGTGAGAGGAAAAACATGGGTGGAAGTGTAGAGGTGAGAGGAAAAACATGGGTGGAAGTGTAGAGGTGAGAGGAAAAACATGGGTGGAAGTGTAGAGGTGAGAGGAAAAACATGGGTGGAAGTGTAGAGGTGAGAGGAAAAACATGGGTGGAAGTGTAGAGGTGAGAGGAAAAACAGGGGTGTAAGTGTAGAGGTGAGAGGAAAAACAGGGGTGTAAGTGTAGAGGTGAGAGGAAAAACATGGGTGGAAGTGTAGAGGTGAGAGGAAAAACATGGGTGGAAGTGTAGAGGTGAGAGGAAAAACAGGGGTGTAAGTGTAGAGGTGAGAGGAAAACCAGAAGTGTAAGTGTAGAGGTGAGAGGAAAAACATGGGTGGAAGTGTAGAGGTGAGAGGAAAAACATGGGTGGAAGTGTAGAGGTGAGAGGAAAAACATGGGTGGAAGTGTAGAGGTGAGAGGAAAAACATGGGTGGAAGTGTAGAGGTGAGAGGAAAAACAGGGGTGTAAGTGTAGAGGTGAGAGGAAAAACAGGGGTGGAAGTGTAGAGGTGAGAGGAAAAACAGGGGTGGAAGTGTAGAGGTTGAGAGGAAAAACAGATGTGGAAGTGTAGAGGTGAGAGGAAAAACAGGGGTGAAAGTGTACAGGTGATATGAAAAACAGGGGTGGAAGTGTAGAGGTGAGAGGAAAAACAGGGGTGGAAGTGTAGAGGTGAGAGGGAAAACATGGGTGGAAGTGTAGAGGTGAGAGGAAAAACATGGGTGGAAGTGTAGAGGTGAGAGGAAAAACATGGGTGGAAGTGTAGAGGTGAGAGGAAAAACAGATGTGGAAATGTAAAGGTGAGAGGAAAAACAGGGGTGGAAGTGTAGAGGTGAGAGGAAAAACAGATGTGGAAGTGTAGAGGTGAGAGGAAAAACAGATGTGGAAGTGTAGAGGTGAGAGAAAAAAACAGGGGTAGAAGTGTAGAGGTGAGAGGAAAAACAGATGTGGAAGTGTAGAGGTGAGAGGAAAAACAGGGGTGGAAGTGCACATGTGATATGAAAAACAGGGGTGGAAGTGCACATGTGATATGAAAAACAGGGGCGGAAGTGTACAGGTGATATGAAAAACAGGGGTGGAAGTGTAGAGGTGAGAGGAAAAACATGGGTGGAAGTGTAGAGGTGAGAGGAAAAACAGATGTGGAATTCTAGAGGTGAGAGGAAAAGCATGGGTGGAAGTGTAGAGGTGAGAGGAAAAACAGGGGTGGAAGTGTAGAGGTGAGAGGAAAAAACAGGGGTGGAAGTGTACAGGTGATATGAAAAACAGGGGTGGAAGTGTAGAGGTGAGAGGAAAAACAGGGGCGGAAGTGTACAGGTGATATGAAAAACAGGGGTGGAAGTGTAGAGGTGAGAGGAAAAACATGGGTGGAAGTGTAGAGGTGAGAGGAAAAACAGGGGTGGAAGTGTAGAGGTGAGAGGGAAAACATGGGTGGAAGTGTAGAGGTGAGAGGAAAAACAGGGGTGGAAGTGTAGAGGTGAGAGGAAAAACATGGGTGGAAGTGTAGAGGTGAGAGGAAAAACAGATGTGGAAGTGTAGAGGTGAGAGGATAAACAGGGGTGGAAGTGTACAGGTGAGAGGAAAAACAGATGTGGAAGTGTAGAGGTGAGAGAAAAAACAGGGGTGGAAGTGTACAGGTGATAGGAAAAACAGATGTGGAAGTGTACAGGTGAGAGGAAAAACAGGGGTGGAAGTGTACAGGTGAGAGGAAAAACAGATGTGGAAGTGTAGAGGTGAGAGGAAAAACAGGGGTGGAAGTGTACAGGTGATAGGAAATACAGGGGTGGAACTGTAAAGGTGAGAGGAAAAACATGCGTGGAAGTGTACAGGTGAGAGGAACAACAGATGTGGAAGTGTAGAGGTGAGAGGAACAACAGATGTGGAAGTGTAGAGGTGAGAAGAACAACAGATGTGGAAGTGTAGAGGTGAGAGGAACAACAGGTGTGGAAATAAAGAGGTGAGCTCCAAAACAATTGTGGCAGTAAAATGGTCAGATGGCTAATACAAGAACCATTAACTAGCTTATCTAATCTTGTTCTTGGAGTATAAGTATAGTAAATTGGAATACAAAACACACTGAGACTAGCGTCTCTATCTTATCTTATTCTTACCAGTAAAGTAAAATGAAATACAAAACACACTGACTAGTTTCTCTTATCTTATCTTATTCTTGTTAGTAAAGTAAAATGGAATACAAAACACACTGACTAGCTTCTCTTATTTTATCTTATACTTGTTAGTAAAGTAAAATGGAATACGAAGATCTTATCTTATCTTATCTTATTTTATATTATCTTATATAATCTTATCTTATTTTTGCAAGTAGAGTATTTATAATACGAAACACACTGACTAGCTTATCTTATATTATTCTTGCTAGTAAAGTAAAATGGAATTCGAAACACACTGATTAGCTTCTCTTATCAACTTTCTCTTGTGAGTAGAAAACTATATTTCGACAGTCACGGTGATACAAAACTCTTTTTTTTCGACACTTCTGGCGGTCCCATTGTTCTTCTGATGATGTTGTAGATTGTTCGTTTTGATTCTTTGCCTTTATTTCCACATCCGTTGTTCCTCCCACCTCTGTGCTTCTCTCCCACAATACCCACCTCTGTTATACGAATCTTAGACTATGAAACCACAAGATACTCTCTCAAGGGGAGCTAATATTGTCATTTGTTGTTTCAGCATATACGTCATGAGACCATGTTAACTCGTATTGTCCGTCTCATTTATAATTGTCTTCTCTTGTGGTCAATATTCTCAAACATCTCATTTTTGTTACTTTTGGTCACAGTCCTCAAATATTTCATTTTTATTTCTTCTGGTCATTGTTCTCAAATACCTCATTTTTATTCCTTTTCGTCAATGTTCTAAAATATCTAATTTTTATATCTTGTGATCACAGTCCTCAAACATCTAATTTTTAATTCTTCTGGTTAATGTCCTCAAATATCTCATTTTTATTTCTTCTGGTCAATGTCTTCAAATATCTTATTTGTATTTCTTCTGGTCAATGTCCTCAAACATCTCATTTTTATTTCTTCTGGTCAATGTCCTCAAACATCTAATTTCTATTTCTTCTGGTCAATGCTCTTAAACATCTCATTTCCGTGGCCACTAACTTCCTCTTCACACTTGTCATCAGTGACCATGTTTGAGCTTGTTAATTGTAACATTGTAGATGATCTATCAATGCGCTAAAAGACACTGTATTATGCTGTGTAAAGGGCAGGAACGATCTATTCCAATACTTGAATTACTTCGTCAGATGTCAGCTTTCTTGTTCATTTGACACCTTAAGATAATCATATCCTACACATTTAAACAATGCTAGTTGTTTTATGTTTTGACATTTTATAGATATATTTTTAAGTTTCTCTTTTCTCTATTGACTTCTGTTTTCTGTGCAACGTTTGGTATTTGCTGTATATTAATGATTCATGACCATGTGATGTTTTTGTAATTTCCTTGTTGAAAACTATTCTAGTGTGAGATGTTGACATTGACAACAATGGCTGATATATAATGAAACATAAATAATAGTTTGTAGAGATGTCATTACAAATAAGATAATCTTATTATCTGGGTTGATCACATGTTGAGACAAATAAATATGCAGGAAAAGGAGGAAAAGGACGACAGGGGAGCATTTGTATTATTAAAGTCTAACAAAAGATGGTGAACAAAAGTAACTTTGAGAGATTTAAATGGTCAACAACAGGGGGCAGAAAGTACAGTGAGTGAGTTGGAAGTTTTCAGTAACCATACATGGATGTTTCAGCAAGGATAAATGTATCATAGCTGGCCAAGATCATATTCTACTTCTAGTTGTAAGCCATAGAACAAACTGCTATGGTCAAGCCTATGGGGCTCGACTTTCGAAGGCAAACATGGAGCACAAAAACGGTCGTGCAAAACTCGGAGGAACTGGACGAACTTCGCAGATAACGCATTTTCCTTTTAAACGTGAGGACTGCCCCATAGTTTCTGACGTCATCACCGTCTGGCCAGATTTGGCTCCCTGACCGTGGCTCCGTGTAGGTTGAACAAAGATTGAGAATCTGGGTCCAGAATACTGTAGGATCAAAGGAAAGAAATACATAAGAATGCCAAGCTGCAGTAAAGTTAATAATGTGAAATGAAAAAAAAATAGAAACAATGGTATAGTCAAAGCTTTATGTATTTCCTGAATTCTGAACCAGTTCCACATCAGATTCGTTTGTCTGTAACACTTTGAGACGGTAGAGATGACTTAGAAGTCTACAGTGTCCGGATCTCAAACGGAAGATGATGGTCTGCTGGGATCTCAGCAATTGGTGATTGGAGCCATTGTAGTTGCTAATGTGCAACTTGATCTCCGAGGGGAGTTTGTTGCGTATGATGGTTTCGGCTTCTCTGTGGGTCACATGGTAGTAGAGTTGATCAAAGACATAAGCAAACAAAGTGGACAGAATAGTTTTTGGACTCTTCTATAGACATGGTCAAACAAAGTGGGCAGAACAGTTTTTGGACTCTTCGATAGACATGGTCAAACAACGTGGGCAGAATAGTTTTTGGACTCTTCTATAGACATGGTCAAACAAAGTGGACAGAATAGTTTTTGGACTCTTCGATAGACATGGTCAAACAAAGTGGACAGAATAGTTTTTGGACTCTTCTATAGACATGGTCAAACAAAGTGGGCAGAACAGTTTTTGGACTCTTCGATAGACATGGTCAAACAAAGTGGACAGAATAGTTTTTGGACTCTTCGATAGACATGGTGAAACAAAGTGGACAGAACAGTTTTTGGACTCTTCGATAGACATGGTCAAACAAAGTGGACAGAATAGTTTTTGGACTCTTCGATAGACATGGTCAAACAAAGTGGACAGAATAGTTTTTGGACTCTTCGATAGACATGGTCAAACAAAGTGGACAGAATAGTTTTTGGACTCTTCGATAGACATGGTCAAACAAAGTGGACAGAATAGTTTTTGGACTCTTCGATAGACATGGTCAAACAAAGTGGACAGAATAGTTTTTGGACTCTTCGATAGACATGGTCAAATAAAGTGGACAGAACAGTTTTTGGACTCTTTGAAAAATCTAATCAGAGAGTGCAGTGCAGACATACTAATCTTTGGACTGTTCAATAAACGAGATCAAATGGCGTGGACATATCGTTTGATAATTCAATAGACATGATGAAATAGCGCGGACATATTAATCGTTGGAGAATTCAATAAGCATGATCAAATAGCATGGACATATTAATTGTTTAAAAAATTCGATAGACATGATCCAATAGCGCGGACATATTATATTAATCGTTGGACAATTCAAAAGACATGATTAAATAGCGCGGACATATTATATTAATCGTTGGAGAATTCAATAGACATGATCTAATAGCGCGGACATATTAATCGTTTGAGAATTCAATAGACATGATCAAATAGCGCGAACATATAAATCGTTTGAGAATTCAATAGACATAATCAAATAGCGCGGACATATTAATCGTTTGAGAATTCAATAAACATGATCAAATAGCGCGGTCATATTAATCAATGGAGAATTCAATAGACATGATCAAATAGCGCGGACATATTAATCAATGGAGAATTCAATAGACAGGATCAAATAGCGCGGACATATTAATCAATGGAGAATTCAATAGACATGATCAAATAGCGCGGACATATTAATCAATGGAGAATTCAATAGACATGATCAAATAGCGCGGACATATTAATCAATGGAGAATTCAATAGACATGATCAAATAGCGCGGACATATTAATCGTTTGAGAATTCAATAGACATGATCAAATAGCCAGGACATATTAATCGTTGGAGAATTCAATAGACATGACCAAATAGCCCGGACATATTAATCAATGGAGAATTCAATAGACATGATCAAATAGCGCGGACATATTAATCGTTTGAGAAGAATTCAATAGACATGACCAAACAGCGCGGTCATATAAATCGTTGGAGAAATAAATAGAAGTGATCAAACAACGAGGAAATATAAATCTTTGAACTGACGAACAAGCAGACTGTTAACAACGAGCATACGATATTGTAAACTAGATATTCTAAGACAATGCTCACATATACCACAAATACAAAGCACATCAATCAACTACATTCAAGTGCTGTCATTCTGGTCTTTTCTTTATTTTTCTCTTAATTTTATCATTCTTCTAATTTGCTTCTATTCAATTTATCCTTTCTCTATTTATTTCACTTGATCTAATTATTTCACTTTTTTATATGTTTGTATACACAGTAACATTTCTATATGTTTGTATACACAGTAACATTTCTATATGTTTGTATACACAGTATCATTTCTATATGCTTGTATGCACAGTATCATTTTTATATGTTTGTATACACAGTATCATTTCTATATGTTTGTATACACAGTATCATTTCTATATGTTTGTATACACAGTATCATTTCTATATGTTTGTATACACAGTATCATTTCTATATGTTTGTATACACAGTATCATTTCTATTTGTTTGCATACACAGTATAATTTCTATATGTTTGTATACACAGTATCATTTCTATTTGTTTGTATACACAGTATCATTCTATATGTTTGTATACACAGTATTATTTCTATGTTTGCATACACAGTATTTTTTTCTATATGTCTGTATACACAGTATCGCTTCTATGTGTTTGTATGCACATTATCATTTCTATATGTATTTAATTTCACTTTATCATTTCTATATGTTTGTATACACAGTATCATTTCTATATGTTTATATGCACAGTATCATTTATATATGTGTTAGATTTCACTTTATCATTTCTCTACTCCTAAACATACAAAATGTAACTCCTCTATTTTTCTGTATCTCCTTGTTTGATGTATCGCGTTTCTCCGCTCGCCTCGCCGCCATATCTTTAAACCAGCCCACATGATGATCATTACCATGTTGTACAGAATCCCATCTAACTGATAATGGTACGCAACATAATGACCCCCCGAGATTACAATTATTGTCTACAATATACCACGGATAATTACGTCACATGCATGATAGAGCCTTCTCGAAGGAAGCCATCGATCTATTTACAGTACTGGTATCAGGACATGAATCTTGAAGCTCAGCGTCCCAACCTAAGTGGCTAGCCCATTTGCCAGGGTATTAATGTATTAGTCAGGATAGTTTCTGTTACAGACTTTTTATAATGGTTTGTGAAATTTGTACACACCAGTTAACCTGAGATTAGTCTGTCGGTGAAAAGTATGATAGTTGGGCAAATACAAACAGAATTCCACGTGGTCTTGATCTTTTGGTCTGCTCGTATAATAATGCCCCGGAAAAGTCGAGATGGTACTTGATTATAGCCAATGTTAGGAAATCACTTGACTTTTACGATAAATATCAGTGGAACAAATGACAAGAAATTGCTTAATATCTAAAGATGGGACTATAATAAATATTGACAAGTTACGCCCTTGCTATTTGGACTAATGGATAAATAAATAGTAGAAAAATGAATACATTGATTAGGAACAAAGGGAGAAGTTGGTATCTAATCAAATGGAGAATATAACCACAAGGGAACATCTGCTCAAATGTGAGCGTGTAATGACGTCAAAATGTGAGAGGTCGTGACTACAACTAAGATGTCGGGACAAACGCAATGTCACGTTAGTTAAAGTCATGTTGATCTATTTCAGGAAATCATGACGACACTGCATAATTGAAATCACGACATCACACGAAATGTGGTGATAAATAATCAGCATTATATTTAAAGTCAACCTGCAGTCAACCAAAAATATACATGTCAGGTCATCAAGAGAGAGAGAGAGAGAGAGAGAGAGAGAGATAGAGAGAGAGAGAGAAAGAACGCTCTCATGTTCAAAGAGATGTAGATAGAGGAGAAATACTGAAAGATCTTCTTTCTTCGCTTCTCCCGTTGAAGATTGTATACAAATATGCATGTTTCAATAAATATAATTCCGTGTGGCCCATAGCTACTGTGCAGATATCCAGTGATGCATTCAAATGTTAAGACAATCACAAACAAACAATAGGTGTCATTACTTTCGATGAGGATAATGGGGGTGGGTAGGGTTGGAGTGTAGTACCTCACGGCAAGAGTCAGCCACATCCTCCGGGATGGACCCGGATCGGATCTCCTTCCCCCAACCCTATCCAGTCCACGTATGGTTCCTCGTGTCTATGTGTACCACAGCGTTACCCCACGAGCAACGGCTTTGGCTGGCCGGCTCAACTACGGAGCCCAAGTTAAGAAGTCTCCCTTCTATAGTAGACACAGCTGCTGGTAGAAAGAGGGGGGAGGGGGTGAGGGGGGGGGATCGACTCAGTCGACAACAGTCTTGAAGGCAATAGCTGCAACGGCCTGGTACCGGGCTCATGGGATAACAGGGACCTAAGGTGTTAAGTAGCTAGAGCCAATCAGAAAGCAAAGGGGAAACTACTGATGGTAGACTGTGTACAAATCATGACAGCCAAAAAGAATAAACCTCAAAGATATGATGGTGAGACCATCAGGCCAGGCAGGTCAAACATGCGAATTGAAGAAGTGATGAATAGCAGAGCAGTTACAAGTAATAGTGCTGACGGCCTAGTAATAGTGTTGACGGCCTAGTAATAGTGTTGACGGCCTAGTAATAGTGCTGACGGCCTAGTAATAGTGTTGACGGCCTAGTAATAGTGCTGACGGCCTAGTAATAGTGTTGACGGCCTAGTAATAGTGTTGACAGCCAAGTAATAGTGTTGACGGCCAAGTAATAGTGCTGACGGCCTAGTAATAGTGTTGACGGCCTAGTAATAGTGTTGACGGCCTAGTAATAGTGTTGACGGCCTAGTAATAGTGTTGACGGCCTAGTAATAGTGTTGACGGCCAAGTAATAGTGTTGACGGCCTAGTAATAGTGTTGACGGCCTAGTAATAGTGCTGACGGCCTAGTAATAGTGTTGACGGCCTAGTAATAGTGTTGACAGCCAAGTAATAGTGTTGACGGCCAAGTAATAGTGCTGACGGCCTAGTAATAGTGTTGACGGCCTAGTAATAGTGTTGACGGCCTAGTAATAGTGTTGACGGCCTAGTAATAGTGTTGACGGCCTAGTAATAGTGTTGACGGCCAAGTAATAGTGTTGACGGCCTAGTAATAGTGTTGACGGCCTAGTAATAGTGTTGACGGCCAAGTAATAGTGTTGACGGCCTAGTAATAGTGTTGACGGCCTAGTAATAGTGTTGACGGCCTAGTAATAGTGTTGACGGCCTAGTAATAGTGTTGACGGCCAAGTAATAGTGTTGACGGCCAAGTAATAGTGTTGACGGCCTAGTAATAGTGTTGACGGCCTAGTAATAGTGTTGACGGCCTAGTAATAGTGTTGACGGCCAAGTAATAGTGTTGACGGCCTAGTAATAGTGTTGACGGCCAAGTAATAGTGTTGACGGCCTAGTAATAGTGTTGACGGCCAAGTAATAGTGCTGACGGCCAAGTAATAGTGTTGACGGCCTAGGGCCCGACTGTATTCTTGAGGAAAGCCGTGCCGCTGGGAAATGTCAATATAAATCAAAACTAAAGGTTAGGAACTTGGAACGCAAAATATCATCACCATAAAAGAGCACAAGAAACAAAACTACATCTCAGACAAAACACTGACCCTCACAGAAGAAGAAGAAAATTGAAGCTAATAGAAGCAAAGCAAAACAAAGAATGCCGAAAACACACAAATGCAGTTAGATCAGAGGAGGCAAGAATAATGATATTATGAACTTGTGTGGCGGGAACTGAAGAGCTCTATCAACAAGGGGGAGGCAGAGATACGTTCAGAGAAATTAGAATGATAACAGGCAATTTGAGAGCATATTTCAGGCAATTAATTACCACAATGGAAACACACTAGCTGAACAAAATGATATATTGCAAAGATGGAGCTATCACTGCATAGTAATGTATGAAGATATTGAAAAAAGGAATGGTTTTTTGGGGGATTTGTGGTAACTAACAATGGAGACTGCCAGAAAAAGATTTTTTTTTTAAATTAGTAATAACCATACAAAGATTAAACGCCATGAAGATTAATATGAAGATTTCCGTTACTGATGACATGTATCTTCCTGACAGCAACATACAGTTGTGAATCATGGACAATCTCCCAAACATCAAGGAAACAAATCGATTCTTTCAAAACAAAATTCTACAAAAAAATCCTTAAGATATCTCGGATAATGAAACAAGAGCAACGAAGACGCATTAAAGGTTTAAATATTTAAAAAAACTGGCTTATAAACACAATTCTACAGAGGCAAATTATGACCGCGCCAAACGACACAGCGGGCTGGAAAGAACAATACTGGACGGCATCAGGAGCAGAGTAAGAAGAATGTGGTTTCAAGACATCAAGGCGACCTTGAATATGACAAGAGAAGAAGTGGAAATCTGGCTAGAGACAGAGATTCTGTCAGATGGGCTGTGGTGAAGGCAATGTTATGTGTGAGATCTTATCTGAGACAGAGATTCTTTCAGATGGGCTGTAATGAATGCAACGTTATGTGTGAGATCTTATCCGAGACAGAGATTCTTTCAGATGGGCTGTAATGAATGCAACGTTATGTGTGAGATCTTATCTGAGACAGAGATTCTTTCAGATGGGCTGTAATGAATGCAACGTTATGTGTGAGACCTGATCTGAGACAGAGATTCTTACAGACGGGCTGTGGTGAATGCAATGTTCTGTGTGAGATCTGGCTAGAGACAGAGATTTTGTCAGATGGGCTGTGGTGAATGCAATGTTCTGTGTGAGACCTGATCTGAGACAGAGATTCTTACAGACGGGCTGTGGTGATTGCAATGTTCTGTGTGAGATCTGGCTAGAGACAGAGATTTTGTCAGATGGGCTGTGGTGAATGCAATGTTCTGTGTGAGACCTGATCTGAGACAGAGATTCTTACAGACGGGCTGTGGTGATTGCAATGTTCTGTGTGAGATCTGGCTAGAGACAGAGATTTTGTCAGATGGGCTGTGGTGAATGCAATGTTCTGTGTGAGACCTGATCTGAGACAGAGATTCTGTCAGACGGGCTGTGGTGAATGCAATGTTCTGTGTGAGATCTGGCTAGAGACAGAGATTTTGTCAGATGGGCTGTGGTGAATGCAATGTTCTGTGTGAGATCTGGCTAGAGACAGAGATTCTGTCAGACGGGCTGTGGTGAATGCAATGTTCTGTGTGAGATCTGGCTAGAGACAGAGATTCTGTCAGACGGGCTGTGGTGATTGCAATGTTCTGCAGAGGACATGCGATCTGATAATGACATTCGATGAATCGAATGAAAACAAAGAGTGCTGGTTTAACCAAACACGTCATTAGAGCAATGTTAGTCATGCGACCTTGGTGATGCGAATATTGTCAAAGTACAAGATAATATAATTGTAACAGATTATGGGAAAAGTTACACAAAAACCCAGCCAAAAGAGATACTGAAATGTTGAAAATGTTAATGACTAAGTCAATAACATAAAAATAATAAAACTATCAAATGAACATCCATCAACAGGGAAAGTACCTGCGTCTCAGTGCTAGTTTGCAGGTGAGGATAAATGAACATCAATGAAACAACGAGCTTGAAGGAGGCTGATATCTAGTCAACAAGTTCACTCGCTGATCAGGTGATCAGGAACAATTCTGAAGATCTGAAGTCACATGATCACTTTAACTGCCATCTGTCAGTGAAAGATTGCCACTTGAGACAGTGTGGAAAATATCACAATGTTTAGAGTTAGATAACGACAAGATTATGTTGTCAGTGGGAGGAACTTGCACGCTTCAGGAGTAGAAAGACACTACTTTTGTTCTTTCCTACTTCAAGAGGTGAAGAGGGTGGAAACGATAAGAGTGAAAAAAAAGATTGAAAGATTTATCCAAAGTAAAGTGAAATCAGTGAAAAGTGAAAGTCTCCATTGACGCTTGATGAAGTAAAAGTATGGAATGGAATGTTACCTTCCACACCATGATAGACGTATGGGGAATATGGTGTTAGTGACCACATTTTTAAATGATGTGTTGGGCATCACGCCAGGCCGCCTTTATTTCCTCAAAAAATCTCTGGTACCCACTTTAGAGGCTGGGTGAACCACGGAGCCTTGTCGATTCGAGAAAAATCCGCCGTTTCTGGGGATTGAACCCTGACCCTTTTGATCTGGAAGCGAGCGCACTAACCACTCAGCCACCGAGCGCACTAATGACTCAGCCACCGAGCGCACTAACCACTCAGCCACCGAGCGCACTAACCTCTCAGCCACCGAGCGCACTAACCACTCAGCCACCGAGCGCACTAACCACTCTGACACCGAGCGCACTAACCACTCAGCCAGCGAGCGCACTAACCACTCAGCCAGCGAGCGCACTAACCACTCAGCCACCGAGCGCACTAACCACTCAGCCACCGAGCGCACTAACCACTCAGCCACCGAGCGCACTAACCACTCAGCCACCGAGCGCACTAACGACTCAGCCACCGAGCGCATTAACCACTCAGCCACCGAGCGCACTAACCACTCAGCCACCGAGCGCACTAACCACTCAGCCACCGAGCGCACTAAAACTCTGACACCGAGCGCACTAACCACTCAGCCAGCGAGCGCACTAACCACTCAGCCAGCGAGCGCACTAACCACTCAGCCACCGAGTGCACTAACCACTCAGCCACCGAGCGCACTAACCACTCAGCCACCGAGCGCACTAACCACTCAGCCACCGAGCGCACTAACCACTCAGCCACCGAGCGCACTAACCACCGAGTGCACTAACCACCGAGCGCACTAACCACTCAGCCACCGAGCGCCCTAACTACTCAGCCACCGAGCGCACTAACCACTCAGCCACCGAGCGCACTAACCACTCAGCCACCGAGCGCACTAACCACTCAGCCACCGAGCGCACTAACCACTCAGCCACCGAGCGCACTAACCACTCAGCCACCGAGCGCACTAACCACTCAGCCACCGATTCTAATTTATGAAGTGAAGGGAGTTAAATAAATAAGAATGAAAGAAAAAGGTGAGATGAAAGTTACCAAAGGTTAGTTAATTTTTTGTTGTCGGATCAGCCTAATCTCACAGCGAACCATAAGTGATGAGATCTACTTCCTTGCAAACCACATCCGGTTTAGAACGATAATCTGGTTCATAAGTCCTCCAGCATTCACTTTGTCTTCTTCTTCTACCTTTCAGCTCCCTGTGGAGCATAAGTCTTCAACAAGCACTTTCCAAGTCGTTCTGCTTCTTGCACTTTTATTATTTTCTTTGACTTGTCCATGTTTGTGAAGATTTTCGGGCTATTTTTTTACAGAATGGGATAGCCAGTTCTATACCCAACCCTCCTTCCTCGCCTCTTACGAACATGCCTGGTAGGGTACAGCACCACTATTCTTTACTCCCCGTTCTGTCCCCGGAAGCGCACGGGCGATTCTCTGAGTAGCTCTCCTGAATTAGGCACAATCCTTCCAGACTAACACGAAGATCTGGGAGTGGCACCAGGGCCTCAGATTCGCTAACATCGCAATTTCTATCTCGCCCCTTCTTTCCGTGGGCACGGTTAGGGATCACGATTGTCGCCACCATTATGACGTAGAACACACATGTGTCAACAATCAAAGGTAGAGTGAAAGACACCGTTTAATGTTTTAAGAATTAAAGAAAGTGACAGGAATAAGAACAACCGAACAAGAGTTAAGAAAGAGCCATCAAAGGCCGTAGAGCCATAGGATGAATTTATATATATATATATATTTTTTTTTTGGGGGGGGGGGAGGTGGGGAGGGTGTAAGTGCCTATATTTTTCAGACTAATTGTATATTTTATGGGTGTCTTCAGAAAGAGAATGGGAGTGGGGGAGGGAGAGGGAGGCAAAGTAAAGACCGATGGAGGAAGAAAAGAAATGATTAGGTGAAAGAAAGGGAATGAGGGACGTGACAGAACGAAAGAATCTTCTTCTTCTTCTTCTTTCCTTCCTCATCTGCCTTTCAGCGTCGAGGGGAGATATAATTTGCGGTCTTTTGCTCTTATGTTCGCCTCTGCTGCTGTTATGTTTCCTAGTGCTTCTAATATTCCATCTATCCATCTTTTTCGTGGTCGACCCTTGGGTCTGTTGTTCTCACAACGTTTGTTGAAGGCTCGTTGTGTTGTGTTTTGTTCTTTCTGCCTTGTCCCGTGGCCGAACCATTTTATCTGTTGTTTCCTTATATATTCTATGGCTGGGGCTATTCCTAGCTTTTTTCTCAGTTCTACATTTCTGATCTTATCTCTCAGACTGTTTCCTGTCATTCGTCTAACACATTTCATCTCTGTAGAGGTTATTTTTCTTATTGTTCTTGCATCTAGAGTCCAGGTCTGGCATTGGTAGCACAACGTTGGAATGAAGATTGTATTGTATAGTGCTCGTTTTGCCTCCAGAGTTATTTCCTTGTTGGACAATAGTGGTGATAACTGTCCGATGATTTGACAAGCTTTGTTGCATCTTGATTCTATCTCTGCTGTTTGGGAATTGTCGTTTGTCATTAGACTTCCTAGGTATTTGAATTCCTCTACTTGTTTTAGTTGTCTGCCTTCTATAGTTATGTTGATGTTCTGTTTATTTTTGGCGACATTCATGACTTCTGTTTTGTTGATGTTGATTTTCATGTTGTATTTTGTTCCTAAGATGTTGAGTTTGTTTAAGTGTTCTTGTAGGTCTTCTATTGTTTCATGTATTAGTGCCTGGTCGTCTGCAAATAGAAGCTCGTTGATCTCCTCTGTCTCTGATGGGTTGGCTAGCTTGCATATATGGTCCATGTATGTAATAAACAGTAGGGGGGATAGTACGCACCCCTGTCTTACACCTGATCTAACTTCGAAGTGGTCTGTGTAGCCTGTTGCTGTTCTGACCCTGCAGCTGCTGTTGGCGTAGAGACTTTTAATAATGTTGGTTAGATGTTGGCTTACTCCGTATTTTGTTAGTATCTCCCACAGTTGTTCTCTGTTTACTCTGTCGAATGCTTTTTCCTGGTCAATGAAGGCTATGTATAAGTTTTGGTTGTGTTCTGTCGTTTTTTCTGCAAGCTGTTTTAGTGTGAATAGTGCGTCGGTACATCCTCTGTTTTTTCGGAACCCCATTTGAGAATCGCTTAACTGTAGTTCTATTATTGGTCTCAGTCTTTTTTCCAAGATTTTGGCGTATAGCTTTCCTACATGGCTGAGCAGAGATATACCTCTATATTGATTGCAGTCTCTTTTGCTACCTTTCTTTTTCCATATTGGTATGATGATTGCCTGTTGCCAGTCTTCTGGGGCTTGTTGTTGGTGCCATGCTGCATTAAATATTCTGTGCAGCCATTGCATTCCTGTTTCTCCCGCTGCTGCTATTATTTCTATTGGAATGTTATCTATCCCTGGTGCTTTGTTTCTTGGTGCATATTTGATTACTTCTTCTATTTCCTCTTTCATGATGTTGGGTTCAGTATTTGTGAGTTCTAGTGTGGTTTTTGTTGTCTTGTTGGTAGTTGGTATGTTTAACAGGTCTTCAAAATATTCTTTCCATCTCTGTTGCATACATTGGTTGTTTGATATTGGTTGTCCGTCTTTGTCATTTATCAGCTCAGTAGGATCATGGTTTTCTTTTCTCGCTCTTGTGGCTTTTACTGCTTTGTAGAAATCTCTTGTGGCTGTCTTGAAGTCCCTGCTCATGTTTTGTCCGAATTCTGTCCAATTCCTTTGCTTAGCTTCTTTGATCAGCATTTTAACTCTTTTTCGAACTAAGGCATATCTTTCATATTTTTCTTGGTTCTTGTTCTCCCTCCAAAAGAATGAAAGTGATTAACATTTTATTTTCATTGGGTGCCGTCTCCACATCAAGGGTTGGCTACAATGGATCGACATTAATTCATTGGGTACCATCTCCAATTTGAAAGTTGGCTACCATGGAGCGTCAATAATTCATTGGGTGCCGTCTCCACATCGAAAGTTGGCTACCATGGAGCGTCAGTCATTCATTTGGTACCGTCTTCACATCGAAAGTTGGCTACCATGGAGCGTCAGTCATTCATTTGGTACCGTCTCTACATCGAAGGTTGACTACCATGGAGCGTCAGTCATTCAATTGGTACCGTCTCTACATCGAAGGTTGGGTACCATGGAGCGTCAGTCATTCATTTGGTACCGTCTCTACATCGAAGGTTGACTACCATGGAGCGTCAGTCATTCATTTGGTACCGTCTCTACATCGAAGGTTGGCTATCACGGAGCGTCATTCATTCATTCATCGCGTGCTGTCTCCACATCGAAGGTTGGCTACGATGGAGCGCCATTTTATTCTGTCTCTTTTCTTGATGGCACACATTGTCATAGATTCACCTGTCCAACTTGTGATGTTTATCAGTCCAATTTAGTTTTGGTTTGCTTCTGCGTCCTCTACCTGGTACCTATCCTTCATAGACGACCTTCAAATAGAAAGTAATAAAGGATAACCCGATCCACTCCTTCGTGCCGAGTTACGCCAAGACAAGAAGCAGCGTTGGGTGAGAGTGTATATAAAAGAACGTTCCAAATACAGGCCATTTTAGACTGCTGCCACCACGAAGAGGACATCAATGTGCTGGGTTAAAGCTAAGACAAGTAGCATACGTTCGTTTATAGACCGTAGAGTCGACCACAAGTGTTGCGTTAAATAAGTATAGTTATTGTGTGACGAATCTATTGTAAACTCTAGAGTCCAATACAACATGACGTCATGGCGGCCCACCTCCCTTAGAGCTTTTTTCTTCTCCTTTTCTCTTTTCACTGATACCTAAAAGGTGTCGTGGTTTATATCATTTGTCGTTCTTGAGCTGCTCGAGCTGTCTGAATTAGTGATTTTCCTATGTTGTTACATGTCTCTGTCACTGCATCTATCCATTTTCTTCTGGGTCTTCCTCTTGGTCTTTTTCCATGCATTCTCGAGAAGAACGCGCTTGATGGTGATTGGTGAGGATTCATTCTGACCAGGTGGCCGAACCATTTAAGTTGTTGTTGTTCTATGTATTCTTGGCAGGGTTTAGTTCCTACCACTTTTCTTATGGTTTCATTTGGTATTCTATCTCTTCTTGTGTTGTTTGTTACTTTTCTCAAGCAACGCATCTCACAGATATTGATCTTTCTTAAATGTGATTTAGAAAGGGCCCATGTTTGACTTTCATAGCACAAAGTTTAGGGTGTCAAGAAGGTAAAATGGGGGGGGGGGGGGACACTTGCTCGACGGGCGATCTTGGGGGAGGGGGGAACTGTGTCTGATGATCAGATCGCCTCCTGCTGCTAAGCTCTGTATAAAGAGTTCCCTATTACTGGTAGCTAGATTTCTTGTACGAACAACTCATGTACACTGTTCACCAATACTTTAAGAGCTGTAGCTAACCTGTGCCGGACTTTCATTTCCGGGTACTCGCACAAACGATCCAGATATCTTGAGCTGAAGATCTAAGCCATCAATAGGTTCTATCGTCAAGGTTCTATCGTTGCAGTTGCTGCAATTGATGACAAAATCTTATTTCCCTTTTCTCTTTAGCTCTCACCATTTAAGTGGGCGATGATGCTAGTTTACGCTACTTTGCGCCTTTGGGCGCGACATATCCGACCTCGACATGGGTAGATTTCCTTCATAACTGTTGTCCGCGCAGCTGTCATTATTGGTCAACTAATCCGGTAATACTAAAAAAAATACTAATAATTTGGTAATCTAATTTAGTTTCCAAGGGTTCTTCAACGTGCGCGATTGCACATGAGACCTCCTTTTTTTCGTCGTTTCCAAGAGGACTAGACATCGGATCTTACTACCCAGAGAGGGAAAGACATCGGATCTCACTATCCAGAGAGGGAAAGACATCGGATCTCACTACCCAGAGAGGGAAAGACATCGGATCTCACTACCCAGAGAGGGCTAGACATCGGATCTTACTACCCAGAGAGGGAAAGACATCGGATCTCACTACCCAGAGAGGGAAAGACATCGGATCTCACTACCCAGAGAGGACTAGACATCGGATCTTACTACCCAGAGAGGGAAAGACATTGGATCTCACTACCCAGAGAGGGCTAGACATCGGATCTCACTACCCAGAGAGGGAAAGACATCGGTTCTCACTACCCAGAGAGGGCTAGACATCGAATCTCACTACCCAGAGAGGACTAGACATCGGATCTCACTACCCAGAGAGGGCTAGACATCAGATCTCACTACCTAGAGAGGACTAGACATCGGATCTTACTACCCAGAGAGGGATAGACATCAGATCTCACTACCTAGAGAGGGCTAGACATCGGATCTCACTGCACAGAGAGGGCTAGACATGGGATCTCACTGCTCAGAAAGGACTAGACATCGGATCTCACTACCCAGAGGTGGCTAGACATCGGATCTCACTGCACAGAGAGGGTTAGACATCAGATCTCACTGCACAGAGAGGGCTAGACATCGGATCTCACTGCACATAGAGGGCTAGACATCGGATCTCACTACCCAGAGATGGCTAGATTACGGATCTCACTACCCAGCGAGGGCTAGATATCGGATCACACTGCACAGAGAGGGCTAGACATCGGATCTCACTACTCAGAGAGGACTATACATCGGATCTCACTACACAGAGATCAGGGGAGAGTAGCGCCAGGAGGAACCCACGGATGAAATTTTTGACAAATATGCCACCAAGTTCGAACCTTCCTGTTGAGGGGTGACCTCTAGACCTACCATTACCTAAACAAAATTGTAAAAAAATTGCAATGAAGTAAAATGAATAAACAAAAATAGAAAGACAGAAGTTTAATCACAGAAATAATGAATTAGTGAATGGAAAATAATGAATGAATGAAAGGAGAAAAGTAAGAAAGAAGGAATGATAGAATGAATGAATTAATGAGAATGGAAGAAGGAATTAAAGTGAGAGAAATTTAAAAAAAAAGGAAAAAGGAAACAAAGAAGAAGGAAAGTAATAACATTGATAAATTTGAATATCTCCCCACCCCACTCCCCACTTTCCAGCTATCAAGAGCTTTAGTAGGTGCAGCGGAATATCGTGTTTTTTCTTGAGTTTTTTGAGAAAATAGGAAACGGATTTTTTTTTTATTAAAATTACCAAGCATTGAAACGATTCAGTTTACTAACGACATTTACCACAACTACCTGGGTATTTTCAAATAAAAACAGATAGTCTATGTTGAATATTTTGTAATTGATTGACATCACATTATGATCTAATTCTTGTTGTTTCTCTTATTGATATTTCAAAATGACTGGAACACATACTCTTCGGTCCTGCACTAATTGCTGAAATCCTTGAGGCGGTGATAACATATTTCCTCAAATCACATTTGTCTTTTCATCTATATAAACTGAACTTATTTCTTTCCTCATTTGAGTTTCTGTGTCTATGGGAGAAATATTTTGCGGTTTTCCTTTTATTTTGGGTTCTCATGCTGTTATGATTTCTAATCTTTCTTACATTCCATCCGCGCATCATTTTCGTGGTCGGCCTTGAGTCTGGTGTTCTATGAATCTTTATTGAAGGCTCGTTATATTGTGTTTTGATTTTTGTCCGTAATTAATATTGATTTTTTGCTAAAAAATTACTTTTTGTTTCTCTCAATATTTTTGAAATAATTAAAATTATGTTAATGATAAAGCTTCAGCCATTAATAATATTTCTTCAACTTTACTTTTTTTTACATCATTAGTACTAATTATATAATTAATTATTTTAAATTCGAAAATGACCTCAGTATTGTTGTTTCATGTTTCATTTTGTGCTAAGCCTGCGTTCACTCGGTCATTACACACCGTCATTAAAAGGGCGTTGAGTGGGCGTGTCTGGGTTCTGGTTTACAATCTGCGGTATTTGCTCATTTCGACTTCAGTATGGTGTTTTTGGGTACAAAAATTTGTCTTAGTAGACCCTTGATCAGGTCTTATCTCTGATCCTAAAGAAATAAGTCAGCTATGAGTCACTGGCCACTTTCAGTCCAGGCTATGTTGAGTGTTTTGGCCACCATTCCACGCTTTATTATTTGTATTTACTTGAAAGAACTCATTGAACAATCCTATCAGAGAGATTTAACAATCAGTAGCAACAAGAACAAGTAACAGAAAATATGGTGTTCGTGACCCTACTGTCTCATTGTCAATCAACATTTTTGAGTGACATGGTCGGTATCGCGCCAGGCCGTTTTTACTTCCCAGAAAAAAAAGAAAAAATAAAGTCTTTAAAAAAATGGGCACGAGATAAGATATTAAATGGTTGATTAGCCGTCTGATCATCCTTATTGAACGTCGGACATATTTATAATTACCCAGAATCTCTCTTCATTGTATCCCTCAACTGACGTCACCAGCTCTTTGTTTACCCATCTCCCTTCCCCTCTTGTATAACACTCATTTCTGCCTTCTCCTTCTTTGACCTGCTGTTCTATCAATCAACAAGTAACAGTAAACTCTTTATACAGAACTTTACAGCAGTAGGCAATCTCTAAATTAGACACAGTACAAAGGTTGATTCTCAAAGTTCTTTAGTGACACTTCACAACTCATCTGGACAAATAGAATGTTTGTATAATGTAGTCACTAATTACACTTGATGTTGTCTTTGACCATCTAAACATCTATCAAAATGTATCGTTAGTGGAAATGTTTATGTGTCCAGGCTACCACCACTTGTGTTATGGCGCTCTTCCATATTCTGCAATAAATATATTCCTTGGAAACAAATATTTTTAATAACTTCTTTAAATCATCCTTCTGTAACAATTCTCTGTGAATGTTCTCAAATTCCAAGTCTATGTGTCCTCAACTGAATCTCTAAATAAATCCCCAAAAGCTAACTACTTTTACTTTAAACACTGCAATGCTGCCTACCCGCCCAACGTTGGTTTCCGCCATGTTTCCATAAAAGCGTTCAAACATTTAACGTCAAAGTCATTTCAAAACCACACGGTTAAATATCTCGATATCCAAACGTGTTGCCTATTTCTTGTACAATATCTGGAATGTCTTGCATAAGTATTAGGCAAGTTAATTCACAAGTTTTAAGAGCTATACTAATGCATTTGTATCCAAAAATTATTATTTATATGTGTATGCATTTATTTTAATAATTACCCCATAAGCAGTGTTTAACAGCGTCTAGAAACTCTACCTACAAAACACCAGTTTAGTTTAATCACCTTACATAATTATGTATCAGTCAAGCGGTATCTTTTTTAGAAGTAAGTAACTATGGTAACGGTATGACGCCATATGGGAGAGCTGCGGAGACAAGTACAAGCTGTAAAGAGGAAATGTAAACCTACATTTTTTACTAAGACAGTATCACGAATACGGAAGAAAGGTTATAGCATGAAATCGGATACAAGATGACCATTTGGTTATTTTACAGAAACGCAAAACGGAATGTTTTAGTCACTTATCTCTACCGCCGAACCTAGGAAAGACCATTCTGCAAGGAACTCTGAAATGTACAAGAAGGAGAAGTAGGCAGAAAAAGAGATGGGAAGATAACATCAAAGAATGGAAGACTTTGCAGAGTCTTAAAGAATTACTGAAGATAGAGATATAAGGCTGACGATGTATGTCAGTGGTGCCACAATGACCTCCAGGGTTATACAATGAAGGAGAAGAAGAAGAAGAAGAAGCAGAAGTTAAAAGTAAATACACGTAAACAAATGAGACGCTACATAAAGTTATCAAACCGACGCTAGTTGCGACCTAGTATCGGAGTTATTCGAAAGCAGTACTGTTGATATTTAATGTGAATTTTCAGAAATATTAACGTGTATCTATCTAAATTTAGAACAGCAATTACTACATACGGTTTGGTCTACACTCGGAAATATCGAATTGAAACAAATTATTATAATAAAATGATCCATAGAACAAATCACTTGATAATAACAGGATAGTCGGGTGATTTTTAAGCAAACTCGCTTTAACCGTCAACATCGATTATCCGGCATACTCAAGGACCAAAGACTGGCGTGTAAACTTGAACAGCCTGAGTGTTATCGTCAGAGATGGAGCATTGGTTAACGTTGGCGAGATCAACAACAGCACAGTTACTTTTTTTTCCCAAAGACAGAATAGTGGTTCCTGTAGCTCGCTACCCACGGCTGTTTATTTTTATCTCAAAATGTCAATCTAGTTATAACCCGTTGCATGTTGCATCGTTTATGAATGACGATGTCATTTCCTCTCATTTTAAATAGATATTTCTTGAAAGTGCTGTTAATGTGTGATACCGGACACTAAACGTAAAATTTGTTTAGTTAAAGTCAACATTTATGTGTGGATTATATTTTGGTAGTTAATGCCCCTTACAAAAAGGTTTAAAATGGACAGATCTGAGAGTTTCCGGCGTGCAATACTCAAGTTTTAACCACAAAAGCTTCATTAAAATGTGATAATACAGTTTCTCTTCATCAACTTGAATATCAAATGGAGGAAGCGTGTATTGAAGTATTTCTGCGAGAACACAGTGAAGCAACTAAAGTATCAAGCACTAACAACTGTGAAACCGCTCAGGCAATGACCTGTTTTCTCAGTTACGTGTTCCCCTACCAGTTCAGACATCAAATTTGTGTGATCTTGAAATTGCGTCCACGCCAATCGTTTATCCAACTCTAATGAGATATCGATAGCAGATCTAAATACAATCATCTTTACAAGATTGATTTTCTTCAAAATCGATATCCTAAAACAAATGTGCTGCCAACCCGACATCAGTTCAAGGTCAGTAGACGCGGTGCTGCGAAGCTCGTGCGCTGTGCTGAGATCACTAATTGTTATCAAGCGGAAAAACCAAGTTCCAGTGGTCGACACGGAAACAACGTCTGAAGATCAGATTACCTCTTCGTGCAGTGCTTTATAGCAAGAGTTTCCTACCTCATCACTGCCAGACTGCGATGATGAATGTGATATATTGTAGGTTAAAGTAAATGATTTGAAGCCCGATACCTCTAAACTTGTTGTGGCCAACTTAAGGTTGACCGTAGACAAGATTAGGACCGGAGAGCCATCCTTAGAATAACGTCAACAATGACATCATATTATTTAATGATATATAAATAATGCTAGCACTTTGACGATATATTTTATCATTTGTAACACAATTCATTATTTATTTGAAAATTATCTTTATAATTTTCTTTTTTACCGACTAGAACTTTGGTTTTTATTTATATGTATTTATATAGTAGTTTCTGAGCCGCGATAGCTCAGTGGTTAGTGAACTGGACTACAAAGAACAAGAGGTAGATTCGATCCCACCCGACGGCTTCCGGGTTCACCCAGCCGTAAATGGGTACTGGATTTTTTCTGGGAAAGTAAACAGAACGGACGTAATACCGACCACATTACCCCAAAAATCATGTGCTGAAGGTCTGTAAAATTTATGGTTACTAACACCATATTCCTGCATTGTTTTTATCTGGCTGCTGATAAAAACGATGCAGGAAAACACAAATGAACTAGCATCAATAGCCAGCAAAACTGGGCTTGAGATCAATCATGAAAAGACTAAAGTATAGAAAAGTTTAATTCCATATATGGTTATATATATATATATGGTTGGGGGCGGGGATGGCGGAGGTATTATAAGAAGTAATTGTGACGAATTAATAATTTTAATGTCATAAAAAATATACTAACATCAAAACACTAGGGCTAAAACTAAGAATAGCAAAATGTTATGTCTTCTCAACGTTCCTGTATGGTGCAGAAACATGGACATTAGGCAAGAAAACTGAACAGAGAATTGAAGCCTTTGAAATATGGATATATAGAAGAATATTTAGAATTGGATGGAAAGAAAATAAAATAAACGATGAAGTTTTAAAACAACTAAAAATGAAAAGAGAACTACTAAACACAATTCAAACGAGACAAATGCAAATTTTGGGCCATGTTAAAAGACACAAGGGGCCGGACAGAACCACCGGGTGTCCGGTTAGCGCAATCGATAGGCGGTTGGCTTACCACGGCAACAGCCGGGGTTCGTTCCCTGGCGAGGACACCTGGGTTTTACTAATTCCCTAAAAATTAGTGGGAGCCGCGATAGCTCAGTGGTTAGTGAACTGGACTACTACGGACAAGGGGTAGGGTTCGATCCCAACCGACGGCTCCGGGTTCACCCAGCCTTAAAATGGGTACCGGATTTTTTCTGGGAAAGTAAAGCAGCACGGGCGTAATACCGACCACATTACCCCAAAAATCATGTGCTGAAGGTCTGTAAAATATAGGGTCACTAACACCATATTTCCCTATACGCCATTTGGCGTGACGGGGGGTACTTTACTTTTTTTTTTTTTTTAAAAGACACAACAGCCTACTAAAAGTAATCTTGGAGGGAAAAATACAAGGTACTGAGGCAGACCAAGACTAACATGGACGAGTAGCATCAAAAGATGGACAAATCAGCCTATGACAACCTGCTCCATCAAAGCAAAAGACAGAGCAGAATGGTGATCCATGGTAGCCAACCTTCGTTGCGGAGCTGGCACTCCTTGATGATGATGAATTGTAACAAATAGTAAGTGGACACAAAAAAAAAAACAAATAAAGAGAGACCGTGGACAATAGAGGAAATAAGGCAACTTGACATTTGTTGCATGTAGATAGTTACTAGCTGTTATCGATGCACAATGATACGGCTAAAGAGACAGTTATCCTTGCGGACCAGCAATATAGATAGTGATAATAGGCTTTCTGCCTCGGCAGTTTTATCAATGTTTCCTGGTGGGTTACTCAGTGATGAGCACAATGTTTATTAGGTCTGAGTTTGGCAGTTCTCAAATATGTCTCGTCACATGTAGGACAGATGTAGCTTGAATGACGAGACAAACCTTGGTGCTTTTGCTGTGTCTTCATTCCTGCGTCTTCTCTTTTTTCTGCAATGTTAACACAGGCAGGTGTAAGGTGCATGGCAATCATGTGTTGAATAAGTCTTTCTTTTAGTGGCGCTGTAACAATGTACATAGAGAGAAGTATTGGATTGAGTTCGACTAGAAGGTATTCTATTCTATTCTATTCTATTCTATTCTATTCTATTCTATTCGTTGAATCAGTTTCATTGTAGTCCAGGCATCCCCATATATACTTAACTGCCCGTCACTGCATTTCTTGGAGCGTACACAAACTGATTGTTCCTGTGAGGTGTTGATTGTACATACATCTGCTTTTCCCACTAAGCACTCCGGATCGACCAGATCCCTTTTTCACCTTTAGACTCATCATTCTCTCATATATACATCATTGTCCCACCTTTAGACTCCTCATTCTCTCATATATACATCATTGTCCCACCTTTAGACTCCTCATTCTCTCATATATACAACATTGTCCCACCTTTAGACTCCTCATTCTCTCATATATACATCATTGTCACACCTTTAGACTCCTCATTCTCTCATATATACATCATTGTCCCACCTTTAGACTCATCATTCTCTCATATATACATCATTGTCCCACCTTTAGACTCATCATTCTCTCAATATATACATCATTGTCCCACCTTTAGACTCATCATTCTCTCAATATATACATCATTGCCCCACCTTTAGACTGATCATTCTCTCAATATATACATCATTGTCCCACCTTTAGACTCATCATTCTCTCAATATATACATCATTGTCCCACCTTTAGACTCACCATTCTCTCATATATACATCATTGTCCCACCTTTAGACTCATCATTCTCTCTATATATACATCATTGTCCCACCTTTAGACTCATCATTCTATCATATATACATCATTGTCCCACCTTTAGACTGATCATTCTCTCTATATATACATCATTGTCCCACCTTTAGACTCATCATTCTCTCATATATACATCATTGTCCCACCTTTAGACTCCTCATTCTCTCATATATACATCATTGTCCCACCTTTAGACTCATCATTCTCTCAATATATACATCATTGTCCCACCTTTAGACTCATCATTCTCTCAATATATACATCATTGTCCCACCTTTAGACTCATCATTCTATCATATATACATCATTGTCCCACCTTTAGACTCCTCAGTCTCTCAATATATACATCATTGTCCCACCTTTAGACTCCTCAGTCTCTCAATATATACATCATTGTCCCACCTTTAGACTCCTCATTCTCTCGTATATACATCCTTGTCCCACATTTAGACTCTCAGTCTCTCATATATACATCATTGTCCCACCTTTAGACTCCTCAGTCTCTCAATATATACATCATTGTCCCACCTTTAGACTCCTCATTCTCTCAATATATACATCATTGTCCCACCTTTAGACTCCTCATTCTCTCAATATATACATCATTGTCCCACATTTAGACTCCTCATTCTCTCAATATATACATCATTGTCCCACATTTAGACTCCTCAGTCTCTCAATATATACATCATTGTCCCACCTTTAGACTCCTCATTCTCTCAATATATACATCATTGTCCCACCTTTAGACTCCTCATTCTCTCAATATATACATCATTGTCCCACATTTAGACTCCTCATTCTCTCAATATATACATCATTGTCCCACATTTAGACTCCTCAGTCTCTCAATATATACATCCTTGTCCCACACATTCACCTCCTCTTCTCTTATGAAATGAAGAACAGACTTGGCGATGTCCTGTTTGTCCACAGTAAAGCCAAACTCATAGCAGAAGGAGGAACGTCCTGTCTACGGAACACAAAAAGTGCTCAGTTAACTGTTGATATCTCGTGACATCGCATTACGTGGCGTGTCGTGGGAGCATCAAAGGAGCTCAACGAGGGTGTGTTACTTCTATCGGTTTTCTCGTGACGTGCAAAGCAAGTGTGTACAACGACATGTGTAACTAAGGGTAGCCTTAGCCTGAGTAAAGGAATGTGTCACCTCTCCTAGTGATTGTCATCGGTATACAAGCTGCAGATTGTTGGATATATCTAGTGTGTTATATGTGAGCTGAGGATTGAAATACAGATCAGAGATAATATTTTGTGAAAGGCAAGAATCAGGAAATAATAGCTATTAAACATAATATTAATATTCTCTGGTAGGAGAGCACATATATATATATATATATATATATATATATATATATATATATATATATAAGTGTGTAAGTAGTTACGTAACCGTTGTCATTGTGAAATGGGGTGTAAGTGACGTCATATTGTACCAAGCTTCAAACTCAGCTTCATGAGGTTTGGTGATCAGCACCTTACTCGCTACAGCCCCCTTACTCGCTACCGCCCCTTTCATCTCTACAGCCCCTCTCCTCCCAACGCCCATTTCCCCGCTACAACCCCCTTTCCCCAGTACAGTCTCTTTCCTCTTAACGCCCATTCCTCCCAACGCCCCTTTCCTCGCTAAAGCCCCTTCCCCAGTGCAGCCCACCTCCTCCTAACGCCCATTCCTACAGAATATAATGCACAAAGACTGAGTAAACCCCCAAATCCTTTTATATCGGGCAAGCAAAATGTTGATCGGGCAAGCAAAATGTTGATCGGGCAAGCAAAATGTTGATCGGGCAAGCAAAATGTTGCTGCATTGGCATTCGAACTCCCAACCTTCATGTCGGCTGGCAGGTGCACAAACCACAACGTTACCGTAAGAAAAGATAGTTATATAACGTTGGAGTGTATATTTTATTGAGGGACACAATAACTGCAAAATTTATATTTTATTGAGAGAGACAATAACTGCAAAATTTATATTTTATTGAGAGAGACAATAACTGCAAAATTTATATTTTATTGAGAGAGACAATAACTGCAAAATGTATATTTTATTGAGGAGACAATAACTGCAAAATTTATATTTTATTGAGGGAGACAATAACTGCAAAATGTATATTTTACTGAATGAGACAATAACTGCAAAATTTATATTTTATTGAGGGAGACAATAACTGCAACATTTATATTCTATTGAGGGAGACAATAACTACAAAATTTATATTTTGTTGAGGGAGACAGTAACTGCAAAATTTATATTTTATTGAGGGAGACAATAACTGCAAAATTTATATTTTATTGAGGGAGACAATAACTGTAAAATTTATATTTTATTGAGGGAGACAATAACTGCAAAATTTATATTTTATTGAGGGAGACAATAACTGCAAAATTTATATTCTATTGAGGGAGACAATAACTGCAAAATTTATATTTTATTGAGGGAAACAATTACTGCAAAATCTATATTTATATGGGCGAAGAAATAACTGACAGATTTATATTTTATTGAATTAGACGAAACGATAACGTGTATATTTTGCGGAAGATAAGATGATAGCTGTAAATGTATACCTTTTGAGGGACATAATTACCGTAAAATGTATATTTTGAGAGAGATTGAAAATCTGTTTGATGATAAAATATATTATATGTGCGAATAATTATACAATATATTATAGAGGCGGAAATTCAAACAAACAGACGCATAACTTTGGGAAAAGAGACCAGATAAAACGGTCAAATTAGTTCGCATATTTGATTAAAATAAATGATACCGTAACTTAGTATAATGCAAGTGATATTTTTTGTAGGTGAGAGTGGCAAGACCAGGTGCAAATGTGTTAGTTAATGGCACATAATGGTGATACCAATAACAATGTTTATGAAGTATGCTTGTTATATTGAGATCAATAAGCCATAACACTAAATAAGACAGAAGAGCGTTGTGAATAGGGAATATAGCGTTAGCGCTCATGATTTATAGACTTTGGCATATTATATTTGGGGGAGTGTGGTCGTTATTACGCCGTATGGCTTTCTCTAACGACTTTTCGAGCCGTAGTTGGCAAATAGGGTATAGACTCAGATACTCTTTGCGTTTCAAAATTTTCTTTCTAGCAGTCTCAATCTTTGCAAAGATCTTTTTGTGTACTTCTCAGGGGAAAAAAAACGTTATCCATTTCAAGCTGGGTGAATTTGGAAGCATGTGAAAGCTGGAAAACAGCAAACGAGATGGAGAGAAAACTAAACACTTTTGAAGACAAATGCCTATGAGTAATTTTGCTCTGTCTACAATGGAATGAATTGAATACTGATTAGATATAAGAGAAATGGTCACGCAAGCAACGATCTGCTCTACAATTAGGAAGAAAAGATGGACATATGTCGGACATGTGCTAAGAAGAGACAAACAAGAGAATTTCAAAACAGGCTCTTCTATTGATCAGGACATCAGGATACAGAAAAACAGGAAGACCCAGAGAGACACTGAAAAGAACACTGATAAGAGAAGCAAAGTTGGCAGGCATAGACTCGTTAGATAAGATCGAACATCTCACCAAGAATAGAGATGGGTGGCAAAAAACACAACAAGCCCTATGTGACGTCTAATGGCGGGGAAAGAATCATGAACCTGGAAGCCGCCAATCAGAATCGAACCCAATCTGTTGTCCATACATATCCCTTCACTAACTACTCAGTTGTCACGACCCGGTAGGCGAATACAAAACTTATATGCTATTTTTAGACGAAACGATAACAAGTCCGATTACAAAATTACATTTATTTAACGATAACGACAAGAAGACCAAGAGAACTAATATCTTACATGACAGATCGAGAACAGAACTAATACATAGATTATGTAGGCAGGTGGTAGATGTACAACAGAACTAATACATAGATCATGTTGGCAAGTGGTATATGTACAACAGAACTAATACATAGATCATGTTGGCAAGTGGTACATGTACAACAGAACTAATACATAGTTTATGTTGGCATGTGGTAGATGTACAACAGAACTAATACATAGTTTATGTTGGCATGTGGTAGATGTACAACAGAACTAATACATAGATCATGTTGGCATGTGGTAGATGTACAACAGAACTAATACATAGATCGTGTTGGCATGTGGTAGATGTACAACAGAACTAATACATAGATCATGTTGGCATGTGGTAGATGTACAACAGAACTAATACATAGTTTATGTTGGCATGTGGTAGATGTACAACAGAACTAATACATAGGTTATGTTGGCATGTGGTAGATGTACAACAGAACTAATGCACAGATTATGTTGGCATGTGGTAGATGTACAACAGAACTAATACATAGATTATGTTGGCATGTGGTAGATGTACAACGGAACTAATACATAGATTATGTTGGCATGTGGCAGATGTACAACAGAAATAATGCATAGATTATGTTGGCAGGTGGTAGATGTACAAAAGAACTAATACATAGATTATGTTGGCAGGTAGTAGATGTACAACAGAACTAATACATAGATTATGTTGGCAGGTGGTAGATGTACAAAAGAACTAATACATAGATTATGTTGGCAGGTAGTAGATGTACAACAGAACTAATACATAGATTATGTTGGCAGGTGATATGTGTACAACAGAACTAATACATAGATCATGACGACAGGTGGTAGATGTACAATAAGAATCATGCCTTTCAGACAGCCATGACCTTGGCTGTAGTAAACTGGACATTGTAGAAATTGCAAATGTAGACGAAGGCACTCACCCAGCACCAGAGCTGGAAGTTGTCAGCGACCCACAGCTGATGGCTTGCGCCAGGATCGGTGAAGTAAAACCATCCAGACCCTATTCCACCTCTCCGTGGTGCCACCAGTAACAGACTAACCTGTCTAGACTGGCCAAGCGAGCAGGGATCGAAGAGGGAAGACACCCCGGTACTCAAAAATGTTGTGAAAAAATGTCGGATGTGTTGGGCCGAAAGGCGCAAATATAACAGTTATACTGCAAACCACAACACAACGCAGACACGTCCACTTAACGTCCTTTTAAGGGCGGATGACGAAGAGGAATTCTACAGTCTACGAATACTGTAGAATAATTTAGTCATCGGGCGAACGTAAGCAAGCAAGCAAGTTATGACCTTTTTTCTTTGAAGACACAAAACTCTGGGAGAATTCGTACGCTCTGTCTTGAGCTTCTTGAGATGCCATCCACTTGTATATTTCTCTCTACCCTCTTTCTCTCTCTCTCTCTCTCTCTCTCTCTCTCTCTCTCTCTCTCTCTTACTCACTTCCTTGCAGACAATTTTGCTTGCTTTTGTTATTTACATTAAATACACCTCCGTTTCCTAATTATTGGATTTATTTCTAACTCGTGTGGGGAGGGGGGGGGGAGGAACTGGATGGTCTAGAGGTAGGACGTCGGCCTATGGATAGTAACCTCCCAGTTTCGATCCCAACCATAGGCAACGGGAAATAAAGGAAAATAACTCCGTGGTTTCTACCTGGCTTTGAAAGAGATTGGAGCCTCATCATGTAACACCACTCCAAAGAAAGCCATGGAGAGAAAGTTTTAAAACAACTAAAAATAAAAAGAGAACTACTAAATACAATTAAGACAAGGCAAATGAAAGTTTTGGGGCACGTTAAAAGACACAACAGCCTACTAAAAGTAATATTGGAAGGACAAATACAAGGTAAAAGAGGCAGAGGCAGACGAAGACTAACATGGACGAGTAACATCAAAAGATGGACACGTCAATCTATGACAACCTGCACCATCAAAGCAAGATACAGAGTGGAATGGCGATCCATGGATAGCCAACCCTCGTTGTCGAGACGGCACTAGATGATTATGATGATGACCTGGCTTTAGCCTCCCCTAGTCTCTGTTTAGTGAGGTTCGACGTCTAACCCTCTCGGAAAACGGGTCTAAGCAGAAGACCCCATGTGAACTCAAGCATGTTAAAGAAACCTTGGAATTTTAAAGTAGAAAAGAGTAGGACAGAAATGGCCGCTGTCCGGGAAAAGTTTATGAAACAAATTTACTGATCCATAACAAAGACGGATGTGCCGGGCAGAAAGGCGCAGATATCGCTGCATTGCCGTAAATTAGCGACACAGACCTTCTACGTCCACTTAACGGACGAATGTTAAGAAGAGAAATTATTTTTAACTGAATCTTTAACTCAATCTTTAACTCAATCTTTAACTGAATCTTTAACTCAATCTTTAACTCAATCTTTAACTCAATCTTTAACTCAATCTTTAACTCAATCTTTAACTGAATCTTTAACTCAATCTTTAACTCAATCTTTAACTCAATCTTTAACTGAATCTTTAACTCAATCTTTAACTCAATCTTTAACTCAATCTTTAACTCAATCTTTAAATCAATCTTTAACTCAATCTTTAACTCAATCTCTAACTGAATCTTTAACTCAATCTTTAACTCAATCTTTAACTCAATCTTTAACTCAATCTTTAACTCAATCTTTAACTCAATCTTTAACTGAATCTTTAACTCAATCTTTAACTCAATCTTTAACTCAATCTTTAACTCAATCTTTAACTGAATCTTTAACTCAATCTTTAACTCAATCTTTAACTCAATCTTTAACTGAATCTTTAACTCAATCTTTAACTCAATCTTTAACTGAATCTTTAACTCAATCTTTAACTCAATCTTTAATTCAATCTTTAACTCAATCTTTAACTCAATCTTTTACTCAATCTTTAACTGAATCTTTAACTCAATCTTTAACTCAATCTTTAACTGAATCTTTAACACAATCTTTAACTGAATCTTTAACTCAATCTTTAACTGAATCTTTAACTCAATCTTTAACTCAATCTTTAACTCAATCTTTAACTCAATCTTTAACTGAATCTCTAACTCAATCTTTAACTCAATCTTTAACTCAATCTTTAACTCAATCTCTAACTCAGTCTTTAACTCAATCTTTAACTCAATCTTTAACTCAATCTCTAACTCAATCTTTAACTGAATCTTTAACTCAATCTTTAACTCAATCTTTAACTCAATCTTTAACTCAATCTCTAACTCAATCTTTAACTGAATCTTTAACTCAATCTTTAACTCAATCTCTAACTCAATCTTTAACTGAATCTTTAACTCAATCTTTAACTCAATCTCTAACTCAATCTTTAACTGAATCTATAACTCAATCTCTAACTCAATCTTTAACTCAATCTTTAACTCAATCTTTAACTCAATCTTTAACTCAATCTCTAACTCAATCTTTAACTGAATCTTTAACTCAATCTTTAACTCAATCTTTAACCCAATCTTTAACTCAATCTTTAACTCACTTCTCAATTTATTTATTTCTTAATTAAGCTCTGACACCAACTCCAACCTCATTGTTACATTCAAGCAAACTCTTGCTCCGACTGCAGCTCTTTCTCTAGCTATCTCTCAGCTTTCGCCATCAATTTTCCCCAAATCTTACTCTTGGTTTATTCAATACACAGTACATACCTCCCTCTTGCCCCAGTTATTACTCTCATTTTATATTATGATTTCACCTCTTTCTCAAGCTCTTTCTTAAGCTCTATTTTCAAGTTCTGATTGAAATCCTTACTACTGCAACTCTTACTTAATTTCTAATTTCAATAACTGATTGTATTTTTACTTCAACTCCTAATATGGAAACGAGAACACCCAGAGCATAACGAGAGTGACGGATACCACCAACTATCAAGGAGGGATCAAGTCATCATACTTCGCCTACGCACTGGCTACAATAAACTGAGAAATCACATGTTCAACAAATTCAAAATAGGAACTACCAGCTTATGTCAAAGTACACTGGACAATATGACTACAAAACATGTTCTACAGGATTGCCCCCAGTACACGGACCTGAGAAGAGCAATGTGGTCCACGCCCACCTCCCTGGAAGAAAAACTATATGGGGCAATCGATTCGCTTAAACAGACAGCTGACTTCATGAGAGAGTCTGGAATCCTACTCTGATTGAGTCTTGATCGCAGAGAGAGAGAGAGAGAGAGAGAGAGAGAGAGAGACTTTAACTCTTACTCTAATTACACTCTCTCAACAATCACTCCCATTCTTACTATATTTTCAACCTCTGATTGCAACTCTTACTCCAGCTCTTACTCTAATAGAGTTATTGAGTTATTGAGTTATTGAGTTATTTGCGGGTCATCATCATTGCACTCCAAACATGTCCTCCAGATGTGTAGATGTATGCATCCTCCAGATCTATAGCAGCAGCACATGTCTCCTCTAGTCTGTGGAAGCCTTCGAAGACGTCATAGACACAGACTGCCGCATTGAGCCATGTCTCTTTGTTATATCTATAACCTCCGAGTGTGGATGGGAATGCACGTTTCTGTTCAAGGTGACAGGTGAGGACACAGGCAACTATTTTCTACAGCAGCTTGCCCGCGGTGTTCTACATTGTACTGATTCTGTAGGCACTGATCTGAGAATGGTCCTTGTTTGGCTTCGGTAGCGGTAGTAAATAGCTGTGGAATCTTACTCTAATTACACTCTCTACTGTTACAATCACTCCAATTCTTACTCTTTTTTCAATCTATGATTATAACTCTTACTCCAGCCTTACTCTAATTACACTCTCTCAACAATCACTCCAACTCTTACTCTATTTTTAATCTATAATTGTAACTCTTACTCCAGCTCTTACTCTAATTACACTCTCTGTTGTTACAATCACTCCAATTCTTACTCTAGTTTCAATCTCTGATTATAACTCTTACTCCAGCCTTACTCTAATTACACTCTCTGTTGTTACAATCACTCCAATTCTTACTCTTTGTTCAATCTCTAATTGTAATTCTTACTCCAGCTCTTACTATAAAAATCTGCACAATCAAAGCAAGTGTCAGAGTGGAGTGGCGCTCCATGGTAGCCAACCTTCGATGCGGAGACGGCACTCGATGATGATATTGATGATGATGATGATGATGAGCAAAGAATATCCCTAGTTTTTAAAACTAGATAGTAGAGTCCAGTCTTTATCACAGTTATCATGATACACACAATGCTAATATAATAGAAGGGTGAAAGCAAAGAAATGCACATAAATGCATACAATTGCCAAGCTGCAGGGAAACTAATTGTGAGGAGAAAAGAAATAGGTATACAAAATATAAAAAAATTGATATAGAAAATAAATAGAAAAAATAGGTATAGAAAATAAATAGAAAAAAATAGGTGTAGAAAATAAATAGAAAAAAATAGGTGTAGAAAATAAACAGAAAAAAAATACGTATAGAAAAAATGTTAATATATACTATATATTATAATATATAGAAAGTATAAAAATTAGAACTAGATATGCTAAGATTAGATAAACAGATGAGTGATAAGTAACACGATAATACAAAATAGATATTGTTAATCTCAAAATAATGTTATTGAGAAAATACAAGACATCCAGGAACACTGGGAAATGCTCAAACAATCGATTCAACAAACATCAAAAGAAGTAATATCAGTGACTAAAAGAATCAACAAAAAGAAATAATTGACAGAAGAAATATTACAACTAATGGACGAAAGAAGAAAACATAAGAATGAAGAACGGACATACAAAATATTGCACAAAGAGATCCAAAACAAGTGCAGTGAAGCAAAGGAAGGATGGTTAAAACAGAAATGTGAAGAAATGGAAAAACAACAAAAGAAAGACTTAAAATTTATGCACAATCAGTTAAATGAATTAACAGGAAGAAAAGAAGTCAAAGTTTCAGGATGTGTGAAATCAAAGGAAGGAGATATAATAATGGAACAGGTGAAGACAATGGAAAGATGGACAGAATATATCATAAAATCGAATCATAAAAACATGTACTGGCAACAAAGAACGGCAAAACGAATTAACAACTAAACAGGACAATTTAAATTTATAAAACAAGGAGTCAGACAAGGCTGTGTTCTGTCGCCGGATTTGTTTTCACTTAAGAGTGAATATATTATGAGATCAATAGTAGACAAAAAAGGAATTGAGGTCAACGGTCACAACATAAATAATTTGCGATATGCGGATGACACAGTCTTAATAGCAGAGACAGAGAATGAGCTACAAGAAACAATAGATATAATAGTAAAAGAAAGCAACAAGAAAGGTCACAGTCTGAATGGTAAGAAAACAGAAATAATGGTTATATGGAAGAAATAATCATCACCATCATGCAGCATAAAAATAAACAAGACAAATCTGAAACAAGTGCAATGCTTCAAATACTTGGGCACAATGATAACATCAGATGGGAGATGCACCACAGAAATAAAAAGTAGAATAGCTCAGGCCAAAATAGCCTTTCAGAAAATGAAAAATATCTTATGCAACAAATCTATGTCAATAGAAATGAGAAAGAGAGTTCATCGATGCTATATAGAACCAATTCTGACCTATGGAAGCGAATCATGGACAATAGACAAACAAATGTAAAGACGATTAGAGGCCACAGAGATGGGATTTCTTAGAAGAATGTTGAAAGTTCCCTGGACAGCTAAAAAGACCAATGAGGAAGTTCTCAAAGAGTTCAACACAAAAAGGGAGCTCTTAAAAAACATCAGAAAGATGCAATCAACATTTTTTGGGCACATCATGAGAAGAGTAAAGTTGGAATACTTGGTTACAACTGGCAAAATAAAAGGAAAGAGGGATTGAGGACGACAAAGAGAGAAAATACTGGATAGCTTGGTGTCATGGCATGGAAAACAGTCAACAACAGAACTCATACTATGCACTGTGGATAGAAGATTGTGGAAGGACATGATCGCCAACGCCAACCGGTACGGCACATGATGATGATGATAAAAAATAAATACAATAAAAATAGGTATAGAAAACAAATAGAACAAAATAGGTATAGAAAATAAATAGAAAAAAATAGGTATAGAAAACAAATAGAAAAAAATAGGTATAGAAAATAAATAGAAAAAGAAATAGGTATGTATGGAAAATAAATAGAAAAAGAAATAATTATGGAAAATAAATAGAAAAATAAGTATAGAAAATAAATAGAAAAAAAATAGGTATAGAAAATAAATAGAAAATAAATAGAAAAAAATAGATAGAAAATAAATAGAAAAAAAATATAGAAAATAAATAGAAAAAAAAAGATATAGAAAATAAATAGAAAAAAATAGATAGAAAATAAATAGAAAAAAAGATATAGAAAATAAATAGAAAAAATAGATAGAAAATAAATAGAAAAAAAAAGATATAGAAAATAAATATAGAACATAAATAGGAAAAGAAATAGATATAGTTAATGCTTCACGAAACAAGAGGACAACACAAACCAGAACGACGTTTCGGCTCAATAGGCCTTCAGAAGAAGCAAATTGTGATCAGCACTATGTCAAACCGACATACTCTCCCAGAGAAAATCGTTGGTACCCATTTTCAGTGACGCATGAACCCTGAAGCTGTGTATGCATAAACAAAAATATTTCCATAACTAGGAGACCGCATGAGCAGCTGGCTCCATTAATAACTATTCACGCCACTTAACATAGTCACAACAGGCAGAAACATACCTGCTCAAATTGTGGCTTGCACATCAATGGCTAGCATTGATAATGATGGCTAGCATTGATAATGATGGCTAGCATTGATAATGATGGCTAGCATTGATAATGATGGCTAGCATTGATAATGATGGCTAGCATTGATAATGATGGCTAGCATTGATAATGTGCACAGTCTATCTCAAAGTCCCTTTTATAAGATTGTTAACAAGGAACGTAAAATAATAGCAAATTACGCCTCGCAAAGCCTCCCTGATATAGTGAAAACCATCGCAATTTAAAAACAAATGCAAAAGTCACTTGTGAATTTATTTTCATTTAATACTGTCTGGCTTTTGGAAACTAAATCCCATCGCTGTAAGCTAACATCAAATGAAACATTCAATAAAAAAAAAATGGCATCAGACTGCTCTAGTTATAGAACGCTCCCATAATTGAGAAAAATGCCAAGTAATCAGGACTTACTGTAATGAGCAAGAGCTTGAAAGGAATGACAGACTAATTTTACTGGTTAATTATTTGTAGACGAAAGAAGATCTAGAAGAAGTGATGAAAGAATGATAGTTAAAGAAAAAGATGCAATGAGAGATAAACATTTAGACTGAAAATCTAGACTGAACATTTAGACTGAACATCTAGACCGAACATCTAGACTGAACATCTAGACCGAACATCTAGACTGAAAATCTAAACTGAACTTCTAGACTGAACATTTAAACTAAACATCTAGACTGAAAATCTAGACTGAATATCTAGACTGAACATCTAGACTGAAAATCTAGACTGAACATCTAGACTGAACATTTAGACTGAAAATCTAGACTGAACATCTAGACTGAAAATCTAGACTGAAAATCTAGACTGAACATCTAGACTGAACATTTAGACTGAAAATCTAGACTGAACATCTAGACCGAACATCTAAACTGAAGTAGTAAAGAGAGAGTGATTGCAAACGTCAGGTGAATTGTGGGAAATGTTTAAAGAAACGCTTGTTGAATGTCATGATGGACGCTGCCACAGGACAGTACATCTGATGATACAATGCAGTTTCAAAGCTCAAGTCAATCCAGGAAGAACAGCAATGCCACGGTTAGCCCTTATCTATAGCTTTGTTAACGCGACATGCCAGTTGTGACAGTGTATGAGGGTGTGATTAGATCCACCAATATAATGACGTATTCACGTAGGAAACTTGATCGTATCTTGTGCTTCAAGGGACATATTGATCACGTGATAACAAAAGCTTATGAAAGATTATCGGGGATGAGAGCAATGGCGTCGACCAGCGTCGAACAACGGTTGCTAGCGCTTTTCTATCAGGAGCTATCGACTATGTTATGATCACTCTAACTTTTAGTTAGACTCATATTGACATAACCGAAATAGTGCACAATAAAACATGGATTTTGTTATTCACGAGAGATATTTATGAAGTGTTTGAGCATTCACTGCCCTTCTTGTGACTGATCTATTCATGAAGTGTTTGAGCGTTCACTGCCATTTTTGTGACTGATCTATTCATGAAGTGTTTGAGCATTCACTGCCCTTCTTGTGACTGATCTATTCATGAAGTGTTTGAGCATTCACTGCCCTTCTTGTGAGTGATCTATTCATGAAGTGTTTGAGCGTTCACTGCCCTTTTTGTGACTGATCTATCCATGAAGTGTTTGAGCGTTCACTGCCCTTTTTGTGACTGATCTATTCATGAAGTGTTTGAGCATTCACTGCCCTTCTTGTGACTGATCTATTCATGAAGTGTTTGAGTATTCACTGCCCTTTTTGTGACTGATCTATTCATGAAGTGTTTGAGCGTTCACTGCCCTTTTTGTGACTGATCTATCCATGAAGTGTTTGAGCGTTCACTGCCCTTTTTGTGACTGATCTATTCATGAAGTGTTTGAGCATTCACTGCCCTTCTTGTGACTGATCTATTCATGAAGTGTCTGAGCGTTCACTGCCCTTCTTGTGACTGATCTATCCATGAAGTGTTTGAGCGTTCACTGCCCTTCTTGTGACTGATCTATCCATGAAGTGTTTGAGCGTTCACTGCCCTTTTTGTGACTGATCTATCCATGAAGTGTTTGAGCGTTCACTGCCCTTCTTGTGACTGATCTATTCATGAAGTGTTTGAGCGTTCACTGCCCTTCTTGTGACTGATCTATCCATGAAGTGTTTGAGCGTTCACTGCCCTTCTTGTGACTGATCTATTCATGAAGACAGTGACAGTTATGAAGCGATGACATGCAGGTTAATGACGATGGCGATCATGACCACGATGTGACATTTGATGATTAAAATCACAAAAATGCAGTCATTTCTGTGTGATGAGTGACTAGATCAGCTTGATTAATAGTCCTGACTGAGGAGTCGAAAGGTGGAAAAGGGATCTTGTCGATCCCGAGTGCGTAGTGAGAAAAGCAGATGTATCTATAATCAACACTTTATATGAACAATCAGTCTAAACACACTTCGAGAAATGCTGGGAAGAGCGGTGGAGCGGATATGCGGATGCCGCAAGTGCAGTGAAACTCATTTCATTGGCACTTGAGACAGATTCCATCGACAGGTATTGATTGGAGTCAGATCAGAAGTCAAAGATCTGTAGCATTATCTTCCACTTCGTCTACAGGTCATTTTGGGCTTGAATGCAATAACAGAGCGCATAGTTTGGCTGAGTCGGTGATGATATAAGATGGATAGACACACACATAGTTTGGCTGAGTCGGCGATGATATAAGATGGATAGACACACACATAGTTTGGCTGAGTCGGCGATGATATAAGATGGATAGGCACACACATAGTTTGGCTGAGTCGGTGATGATATAAGAAGGACAGTCACACACATAGTTTGGCTGAGTCGGTGATTATATAAGAAGGACAGTCACACACATAGTTTGGCTGAGTCGGTGATGATATAAGATGGACAGACACACACATAGTTTGGCTGAGTCGGTGATGATATAAGAAGGACAGTCACACACATAGTTTGGCTGAGTCGGTGATGATATAAGAAGGACAGTCACACACATAGTTTGGCTGAGTCGTTGATGATATAAGAAGGACAGTCACACACATGGTTTGACTGAGTCGGTGATGATATAAGACGGACAGACACACATAGTTTGGCTAAGTCGGTGATGATATAAGATAGGCAGACAGTGGATAAGGCAGACATCATTAACAACCTCAGAAGTTTGGCTATAATTAAGGACCTTAAAAAGTGAAACAATGTCGTCTATCTATGGGGACGAAGTATGGTGCTGCAAACAAAGAAATATGTTCTGGGCGAGTGGTCAACGTCACTCACTTGACTCTGTTATCGTGTTGACAAAAACTGAGAGAAAAACATCAGCACTTTTGAATGTGTCTGAAGTAAGTGGTGATGATCCTAACATCATGACATAACAGAACATCTTTCGGCCGTTCAGTTTATTGACAAAGATTCTATTCTATTATATTAATTCAAATGAACCAATTTTATTTCAGTGAGAAATTTCCCATATCCGCTCCACTGTTTGTCACTACAAAATGAAAAAATGCAAATTCAAAAAATACATCAGGAAAATCTGTTGACAAAGTCGTTCCGTGAACATCCTGCTCAACTGCACGTCCAAATCTCCTTAGTCGCCTCTTGCGACATGCGTGGCAGGTAACAGTGACTCTATTATTTACTCCCCTGTTGACAAATAAGAACATTGCAACAAACAACGCGAACGATGTCCATAATTCTCTGCTACATGATTGTAACTTAAATTCGCTGGTGGGCAACCAGGTTTGCATTTCCAGATTAATTTTTCGTACTATAGAGTTTTCCAATAAATTATTCCTCTTTTGGATTTACCACTTCGCTACCATGTCCTTATTTCCTTATCAATGTTTTATTTCCCAATGCTTTATTTCCAAATGCTTGATTATCTAATGCATTAAAAACAATTTCACAATGTTTTATTTCTCTGTGCTTTAGTTCCCAGTGCTTTATTACGCCCTGCTTTAGTTCCCAATGCTTTATTACTAAATGCTTTATTTCCTAATGCTTTATTACTCCCTGTTTTATTTCCTAATGCTTTAGTTCCCAGTGCTTTATTACTCCCTGCTTTAGTTCCCAATGCTTTATTACTCCCTGTTTTATTTCCTAATGCTTTATTACTCCCTGTTTTATTTCCCAATGCTTTATTACTCCCTGTTTTATTTCCTAATGCTTTAGTTCCCAGTGCTTTATTACTCCCTGCTTTAGTTCCCAATGCTTTATTACTCCCTGTTTTATTTCCTAATGCTTTATTACTCCCTGTTTTATTTCCCAATGCTTTATTACTCCCTGTTTTATTTCCTAATGCTTTAGTTCCCAATGCTTTATTACTCCCTGCTTTAGTTCCCAATGCTTTATTACTCCCTGCTTTAGTTCCCAATGCTTTATTACTCCCTGTTTTATTTCCCAATGCTTTATTACTCCCTGTTTTATTTCCTAATGCTTTATTTCCCAGGGCTTTATTACTCCCTGTTTTATTTCCTAATGCTTTATTTCAAATGCTTTATTACTCCCTGTTTTATTTCCTAATGCTTTAGTTCCCAATGCTTTATTACTCCCTGCTTTAGTTCCCAATGCTTTATTACTCCCTGCTTTAGTTCCCAATGCTTTATTACTCCCCGTTTTATTTCCCAATGCTTTATTACTCCCTGTTTTATTTCCTAATGCTTTATTTCCCAGTGCTTTATTACTCCCTGTTTTATTTCCTAATGCTTTATTTCCCAATGCTTTATTACTCCCTGTTTTATTTCCTAATGCTTTATTTCCCAGTGCTTTATTACTCCCTGTTTTATTTCCTAATGCTTTATTTCCCAATGCTTTATTACTCCCTGTTTTATTTCCTAATGCTTTATTTCCCAATGCTTTATTATTCCCTGTTTTATTTCCTAATGCTTTATTTCCCAATGCTTTATTACTCCCTGTTTTATTTCCTAATGCTTTATTTCCCAATGCTTTATTACTCCCTGTTTTATTTCCTAATGCTTTATTTCCCAGTGCTTTATTACTCCCTGTTTTATTTCCTAATGCTTTAGTTCCCAATGCTTTATTACTCAATGCTTTAGTTCCCAATGCTTTATTACTCAATGCTTTAGTTCCCAATGCTTTATTACTCAATGCTTTAGTTCCCAATGCTTTATTACTCAATGCTTTATTTCCCAATGCTTTATTACTCAATGCTTTAGTTCCCAATGCTTTATTACTCAATGCTTTAGTTCCCAATGCTTTATTACTCAATGCTTTAGTTCTCAATGCTTTATTACTCAATGCTTTATTTCCCAATGCTTTATTACTCAATGCTTTAGTTCCCAATGCTTTATTACTCAATGCTTTATTTCCCAATGCTTTATTACTCAATGCTTTATTTCCCAATGCTTTATTACTCAATGCTTTAGTTCCCAATGCTTTATTACTCAATGCTTTAGTTCCCAATGCTTTATTACTCAATGCTTTATTTCCCAATGCTTTATTACTCAATGCTTTAGTTCCCAATGCTTTATTACTCCCTGCTTTAGTTCCCAATGCTTTATTACTCAATGCTTTAGTTCCCATTGCTTTATTACTCCCTGCTTTAGTTCCCAATGCTTTATTACTCCCTGCTTTAGTTCCCAATGCTTTATTACTCAATGCTTTATTTCCCAGTGCTTTATTACTCCCTGCTTTAGTTCCCAATGCTTTATTACTCCCTGCTTTAGTTCCCAATGCTTTATTACTCAATGCTTTATTTCTTTTCCAACTTCCAGCTGCCGATACCCATCCAGCTATTTATATTAAATTATAATAAAGATAAAATAGAAATGGACTCTAGAAGGAAAACATACATTTAAATAAAGATAATGTAACAGACAGACATTTAAATCAAGATAATGTAACAAACAAAAAGTCATACAATTTATATTAGATATGATTATATATATGTGTATATATATATATATATATATGTATATATATGTATATATGTGTGTGTGTGTGTGTGCGCGCGCGCGCGTGCGTGTGTGTGTGTGTGCGTGTGTGTGTGTGTGTGTGCGTGCGTGCGTGCGTGCGTGCGTGTGTGTGTGTGTGTGTGTGTGTGTGTGTGTGTGTGTGTGTGTGTGTGTGTGTGTGTGTGTGTGTGTGTAAAAGAAAAAGTAAAGTACCCCCGTCACGCCAAGTGGCATATAGGGAATATGGTGTTAGTGACCATACATTTTACAGACCTTCGGTACATGATTTGTGGGGTAATATGGTCGGTATTACGCCTGAACCGCTTTACTTTCACAGAAAAAAATCCGGTACCCATTAAAGGCTGGATGTGTGTGTGTGTGTGTGTGTGTGTTTATACATAATAGGTAACCCTGAGTCTTGCTATAGGAGGCATTCGGACCGTCAGAAGATGATTACAGTGGATGTTGTGGATCTTTAACTTCTTGGAAGTCTGAAGTCGGGGAGGTTGGTAGTTCTGTGGGTCATAATAGACAGATGGACGGACGGACGGACGGACGGACGGACGGACAGACAGATAGATAGATAGATAGATAGATAGATAGATAGATAGATAGATAGATAGATAGATAGATAGATAGATAGATAGATAGATAGATAGATAGATAGATAGATAGATAGATAGATAGATAGATAGATAGATAGATAGATAGATAGATAGATAGATAGATAGATAGATAGATAGATAGATAGATAGATAGATAGATAGATAGATAGATAGGCATGCAGGCAGGCATGCAACCAGTTAGGTAGATAAGTTGTATGTAGTTCTAAGCCGGTAGGTGGTTGTGTAGATAGGACAACACCAATATGCACAAAAATGCACCAAAACCACAACAACAAAAACATGAACAAATGAAAATCAAAAGACTGGACTGTTTCAATATTGCAAGTGTCTCAGTGAATATGGAGAACATTGAAACCTCAGAAAACACAACCTCCAACAAACACACTGAAGACAACGCCAACCACGCCCCAGCAACACCAGCGTGACAGACAACACAAATACCACAAGAATGATGCACAAACAAGACTGGAGGTGCTGGAGTGTACGGGGAGTAAATGTCTTTAATTTGTCGCCCCTGTTTTACTTTCTTATCACGTGATGCGTTGTCTTGAAGATTTCCAGATGGTCGATTTGTTTGATAATCTTTCACTCACTCACACACTCTCTCACTCGCTCTTCCACTTACTCTCCCGCTCTCAAGCTCTCTCTTATTCCTACATCTCAGTTTCTAACCTTTTCTCTCCGTTAAATAAACTCATGTGTCTGTTCATTGACATATACACACACGTACATATGTATTTATATAGATGTGTTTCTATCTATCTATCTATCTATCTATCTATCTATCTATCTATCTATCTATCTATCTATCTATCTATCTATCTATCTATCTATCTATCTATCTATCTATCTATCTATCTATCTATCTATCTATCTATCTATCTATCTATCTATCTGTCTGTCTGTCTGTCTGTCTGTCTGTCTGTCTGTCTGTCTGTCTGTCTGTCTGTCTGTCTGTCTGTCTGTCTGTCTGTCTATCTATCTATCTATCTATCTATCTGTCTGTCTGTCTGTCTGTCTGTCTGTCTGTATATCTGTCTGTATATCTGTCTGTCTGTTAATCTGTCTTTGTTTGTGTTTATCTGTTGTCAGTTTATTTATGTGTGTGTCTGTCCTTGTGTTTTTTCTCTCTCTATTCTTTCCATCTGTCTATCCACCTGTCCGTCTGTCGTTTCCTAAATTATTTCTCCTTTCTTTCAGTCTGTCCATTGTCTGCTTGTCTGTCTAGATCCTTGTCTTTTTGCTACCTCCCTGTCTTTATATATGTTTGTCTGTCCTTTGCCACCCTGCCTGGCTTTCTGTTTGTCTATCTGTCTGCTTGTCTGTCTGTCACTCCCTCTATATTTCATTCAATGTTTTTGACCATAATTTCCACACAAAAGCTTGAGCATGAACTCAAGCAGCACCTGAATGTGAAGACATCACTGTCACACCATGGCGATGTTTTCTACAACAATCAAGAAAATAAATTAAATTAAAATGAGATGTGCCTGACACATATTTGTGAATAGCATTAGAGATCAAATATGAAGTAAAGAATTAAGACGATAACTTACGATCACAGTCAAAGTAGAATGTATCCAGAAATAACACAACTATATTCATCATCATCAAGTACCGGGCCTGCTGGCTAAGGTGATCATATTCTCTCCACAACTTTCAATCTCGAGTTATTTATCACTTCTGTTGTTGATCTTCTGCCAAGCCATTCTCTTAAGCTGTCTGGTATCTTTTCTCATTGCTTCCCTCTGTCTCTTCGTTCCTCAATTGTCCTAGTTGTTACAATATATGCCAGTTGTTCTCTTCTCATTATATGGCCGACAAATGATGATCGTTTCTTCCTAATTTCGCAAATTAGCTCTTATTTGCTTTGGTCTTTTTCAGAACGTTTTCATTACTCTTCTTTGCTGTCCATGGTATTCTCAACAATCTTCTGTAAAACCACATTTCTACAGCTTCCCAGTGATTTTCTTGTCTGTTTTCCTATGTGCCAGGTCGGGTAATTTTACCTGCTACTGTATGCAGTAAACAGTACAACCTGTGGCCGCCCTGCTGCCTGCAGATAAGCTCGGGAGAGTAAAAGGCTAAGGGAAGGTACCCTGAAGTAAAACAACCCCACTGCATTGTGGGTGAGACTTTTTAGTCAAAGGCTAGCGGAGTCAACCGTAAACAAAACGACAGGAGGCAACAGAAAACAACCGTAGTAATTTCTTTGTACAATCATGAATCGCCACAATAAACAACAATAATAGTTTGATCAATTGAATGAAACATAAGGTAAAAGTAGAAAAACGCGTCAAAATGCAAAGCTTCAGTCAAGCAAATTATAAACGAGAAATGAAAAAAATGGTATGGTAACAGCAAACGTGAGTAATGAACACAATCGAACGACGTTGCGGCTCATTAGGCCTTCATCAGGAACAGTAAACAACACATGCAATATCATGTAAGTAAATACAATTAACATTACGTAGATAACTAATAATTATATCTAATATATCCCATATTTATACATTGCTTAGCTATGTAGTGTTTCTTTTTATTTACTTGCATATCTGTGTCATATCTGTGTATGTGTTGGTTACTGTTCCTGCAGAAGGTCTAATGGGCCGTAACGTCGTTCGATTGTGTTCATTACTCACGTAAAGCGGTAACCATACCATTTTTTTGTCTTCATTTTTCCTGAAAGAGGACAGAAAACGATTCAAGAAGAACTCATACATTAACAAAGTAAAAAAAGTAAAGTACCCCCAAAGTAAAAAGTAAAGTATAGGGAAATATGGTGTTAGTGACCCTATATTTTACAAACCTTCAGCACATGATTTTTGGGGTAATGTGGTCAGTATTACGCCCGTGCTGCTTTACTTTACCAGAAAAAAATCCGGTATCCATTTAAGGCTGGGTGAACCCGGAAGCCGTCGGTTGGGATCGAACCCTACCCCTTGTCCGTGGTAGTCCAGTTCACTAACCACTGAGCTATCGCGGCTCCCATACATTAACAAAGGCAACGAAAAAAAAACGGAACGTAATGGCTAGATGAACACAACACGGATGGTTTGTTGTCTTCTCAAAGTGCCATTTTAGTTGTAATTTTGAAAACATTTACAGCATTAATGAATAAAGATATTCTGAATGATGAATTGTTTTTATTATTTATATTTTATCAAATTCTAACTGATATTTTATGGAAGTCGTTTCAGTTTGTGACACCACAGACAAATAGTAAACATTCCGGCTGAAGTCAATCTTCTTGTATGAAGGATACTTTAGTAGGTGTGTATTCGTAACAAGAACAACAAATCAACAATTTGCAAGCATGAGTTACAGGTGTAAAATCTTCTATTTTTAACCACACATTTTTAGGGCCCTGTCTTGGTTTGATTACTTTGAATGTATAATTCATTCATTCATACATACCTGAAGATTAGTACAGATACAGAGCACCCATTGCACCACGTGCTCAACACAGAGAAAGGTGCCAGGCTAAAAAGAGGCAAATCATGGGTGGGCCGAGCAGAAGATGTCATCAAACAGGTCTGTGGGCTTACCAATATCAGCGTTGGTGAGGAGTGGATACCGGTGCCTACGTCATTCAAGGGACTTTCTCGTGTATTGTAACACTCGACAGGAAAAGTAGGGAACAGAACCCGGTCGTGGTTAATGCTGAGGTCAACGGTCTCATCTGCGATAACACCGATGAGAAAGATGCAGTCATCTATACAGACGGATCTGTAAGACGACACCAAAAAAGTGCATGGGCATTTACAGCACACTCGACAGGCAGAATAGTCAAGAAAGACAGTGGTGCATACGTCGTGACCACGAGTAGCATGACAATGGAGGCGATGGCAGTGACCAAGGCATTCAAATGGTTAGAGTCACAAGACTACACCCACGCATGTATACTGAGTGATTCGATGGGCATGATAAAAAAAAGTGGAGGCGGGCTCTGTACGCATGCAATGGGTAGAGTCGTTGCAGAAATCCAAAATACGTAAGGTCACCTTTGTCTATGTCCCTGGACATGCGGGAGTACGGGGAAATGAAAGAGCGGACATGTTGGCTAGCTGTGCTGTCGTTGAGGACGGTCAACTATCATCAATGCCCTCCGAGATGTGGGAAGAGCACAGGACTTCGACAAACACAGATTCACGTCACTTTTTCGGATGATGGAAATGGGAGATAAGGTGGGCACGGCCAGAAATGAGAAACTTAGTGGCCGTGTAAGAAGACTTATCAACCAACATAGAACTGGAGTCGTCAGTCGCTGGACACTGCGGGAATTGCTGAGGAGGGGATCTGAGCACCTATGGACATGATCGGAGTGCAATGATGATGACCCGCAAATAACCCAATGACTCAATTCATTCATTCATTGAGTGTCCTCTCTGGATGGAAAGTTGGCTACCATGGAGCGCCATTCCTATCTCTTGCTTTGATGGTGCATTTTGTCATAGGCTGGCTTGTTCATCTTTTGATGTTACTCATCCATGTTAGTTTTGGTCTGCCTCTGCCTCTTTTACCTAGTATTTTCCATTCCAATATTACTTTTAGTAGGCTGTGTTGTGTCTTTTAACATGGCCCACAACTGTCATTTGTCTTGTTCTAATTGTGTTTAGTAGTTCTCTTTTCATTTTTGTTGTAGCTGTGGTGAATGTATAACAGGGTGTGTATTTACCTTCACGGAGAGACGTCTTTGAGTAGATCAACTAAAGTATCAGTGACAAACAACTGTGACAAAATAGCGGGAAACGTGACAAAAGAAGTCAGCTAAAGAGCAAGATAATGTGTCTGAGCTCGGCGTTAGAAGGTCAATCGAAAATGAAAGAAGTAGTGGGTGTATCTTGAGTTATTTACTCGTTAAAATCTTACCTTCATTTCATAATTGTGTACACATACCCTCAGCTACTAGATACATAGAGACCTCGGGGGCTGTGTAGTCAGTGTGCTCACTTTCCCATCAGAAGGGTCTGGATTCGATTGCCAAAAATTGTCAATTCTTTTCCGAACCGACAAGGTTCTGAAGTTTGCCCAACCTCTAAAAATGGGTACCAGACATTTTTTTCACGTTAAGTAAAGGCGGCTTTGCGTCTTGCCGACCACATCACCCGAAAAGGTGTCGAGGTTATGGTCACTAACACCATATTCCCTACACGCCTAGCAAAACAGGGGAGGTAACCATCTCTTTACCAGTTACATCATTAATTGTTCTGATGTCACTGTGGTATACTCACATAATTGGAAATCTAATTCAAGTGTCTTTTTGCCACTATCAATTTGTAGTCAGATGTAACGATTAATCTATACCGTGAATTGAGAGAGATAATTTGTGTAATCAAACAATTATTGTGTGGCTGACACGAGTATCATGGACAGTTAAGTAAAAGCAGTTCGTGAGAAGTGAAGGCGACCGATAGTTAGACAGGGGCATCCCAACAACACGGAAAGCCACGTATAATGATTTGTTTGTAAAGGGCTTGAGTTCAGCCTTAAAACTGCTTAACCATTTTTGCGATCGATACGTCGACTGGTAACTATTGTGGATTAATGGGTAAAAATAGACAATAACAGGGCATAGGAATTTACATTTAGAAAAATACGAACACATATAACAAGAGAACTGCAGAAAATAATGGGTTGTATAATTAAGATCGAAACTGCACTGCCTTCCCATTAGACTAAACTACTGTTAAATCAACAACAAAATAAACAAACACAATCTTATACAGGAAATTAAAATACTGCGACCAGGTCAAGAAACACAGAGGGCTGGAAAGAACATAATGGAGGGCATGGTTCCAGGTCGACGAGACAGGAGAAGACCAAAAAGAAGACGGTTTAAAACATGAACGATTTCGTGAACATCAGAACAGAAGTTAGGGGGGGGGGGGGGGGGGGGAGATCTGGTTAGGGATTGAGAGACGGTGTGTGGTGAGTGTAACGTTTTGTGTGGTGAGTGTAACGTTCTATGTGGTGAGTGTAACGTTTTGTGTGGTGAGTGTAACGTTCTATGTGGTGAGTGTAACGTTTTGTGTGGTGAGTGTAACGTTCTATGTGGTGAGTGTAACGTGTTGTGTGGTGAGTGTAACGTTCTGTGTAGTGAGTGTAACGTTTTGTATGGTGAGTGTAACGTTCTATGTGGTGAGTGTAACGTTCTGTGTAGTGAGTGTAACGTTTTGTGTGGTGAGTGTAACGTTCTATGTGGTGAGTGTAACGTTTTGTGTGGTGAGTGTAACGTTCTGTGTGGTGAGTGTAACGTTCTATGTGGTGAGTGTAACGTTTTGTGTGGTGAGTGTAACGTTTTGTATGGTGAGTGTAACGTTCTATGTGGTGAGTGTAACGTTCTATGTGGTGAGTGTAACGTTCTGTGTAGTGAGTGTAATGTTCTGTGTAGTGAGTGTAACGTTCTATGTGGTGAGTGTAACGTTCTATGTGGTGAGTGTAACGTTCTGTGTAGTGAGTGTAACGTTCTGTGTAGTGAGTGTAACGTTCTATGTGGTGAGTGTAACGCTCTGTGTGGTGTGTGCAACGTTCTGTGTGGTGTGTGCAACGTTCTGAATGCAAGCCGATGATAGCGGCTTAACCCGTCCACGTCGTTAACTTTCTGAGTGGCAACATCTCTGACACACAGTTGAAGTGACGATGCATTAACTTCAGCCTAATCTGGCAACATCTCTGACACACAGTTGAAGTGACGATGCATTAACTTCAGCCTAATCTGGCAACATCTCTGACACACAGTTGAAGTGACGATGCATTAACTTCTGCCTAATCTGGCAACATCTCTGACACACAGTTGAAGTGACGATGCATTAACTTCAGCCTAATCTGGCAACATCTCTGACACACAGTTGAAGTGACGATGCATTAACTTCTGCCTAATCTGGCAACATCTCTGACACACAGTTGAAGTGACGATGCATTAACTTCAGCCTAATCTGGCAACATCTCTGACACACAGTTGAAGTGACGATGCATTAACTTCTGCCTAATCTGGCAACATCTCTGACACACAGTTGAAGTGACGATGCATTAACTTCAGCCTAATCTGGCAACATCTCTGACACACAGTTGAAGTGACGATGCATTAACTTCAGCCTAATCTGGCAACATCTCTGACACACAGTTGAAGTGACGATGCATTAACTTCTGCCTAATCTGGCAACATCTCTGACACACAGTTGAAGTGACGATGCATTAACTTCAGTCTATTCCCGCAACTTCATGTCTGCCATTGTTATTAGTTTCATCATTGCCTTCATCCAAACGTTGGACCAGATACAAGCTCTACTGAACAATAAGAATAATAACATGATCAAAATGTATTGTGTCAGGCGCATGTCAGGAAATATATTGAGAGGAAAGGTCAGAAATTATAATTTATTAAAAATCTAAGAATAATACCCGCTATTGAAAACATACAATTGAAAAAGTAAATGGTTTGGTCACGTGATAAATCTGGAAGAACTAAAAGTGACACGGCGAACCAATAGCAACAGTTACAAGAACATTGGATCAGATCCTGATAACGATGGTTCCATGAAATTCTAGAGACATCACGAATTACAGCCGGAAGATAGGTGTAAAGAACTGATAAAGATTGTAAAGAATATCTCACCTCTATACTAGAAGACAAATTAGAAAAGAAAAAGTAGTAATATTCTAAGCTTTAATTATTTTATTTCAGATTATTGTGTTACCTACCTACCTACATACCTACCTACCTACCCACCTACCTACCTACCTACCTACCTACCTACCTACCTACCTACCTACCTACCCACCTACCTACCCACCTACCTACCTACCTACCTACCTACCTACCCACCTACCTACATACCTACCTACCTGCCTACCTATCTACCTACCTTTATTTCATCCTCACTAAATGTATATCACTAATAAGATCACAGATCGATTCGCTATCTAAGATCGAGAATATTGCCCAGAACATGATCTTATGGAAGGATACACTCTAAGGGTGTGAAGTTTGGTTTCTCCAAATACTTGTATCGCTGAACAAATGCTCTGTTAATGACGTATATCCTGTCTATTTATCTAACTGGATGAACACAAAACGTGTCAGCTTATGTCTCTGGCACAATCAACAGTCTTCCTTCAGCAAAAGAATTAATTTTGGAGGGGTGGTGGGTACTTTTTGTTTCATTTTTATCTGCACTTGTGTCTATGCCATCAACTGTTGTAGCTTGATGTCGTGAGCCGTTGTATGTTATCACCTGTCGTCGTCTGTCACAGTTTGATATCGTATGCTGTTGTATGTTATCACCTGTCGTCGTCTGTCATAGTTTGATATCGTATGCTGTTGTATGTTATCACCTGTCACCGCCTGCCACTGTCTAATTGCCCGTAACCGTATCTTATCGTACGTCATCACCTGTAGTAAACCCATGTCCACACGACAGCAGGCGACCAGCCTACCTCCTCAAGAAACATCTCCCCTGCGAACGATGAGACTCCCGTCGTCGTCAACTTTAACTGGGCTGGTCGTCTGGACCACCAGAACAGCAATGTCCAGAACATCATTTTGAGCGTCTCTCACGAACGGACTTATATCATTGACCACAGATGGATACTTACTCGATATCACTTTTCCGAGATGATACAAATGCCCCCCATTTGTTTATATAACTAAGTCTCTATGTCGTGTACTCTCCATTTATCAAAATCTCTGCACATTTCTCTCTCTCTCTCTCTCTCTCTCTCTTTCTCTCTATCACTACTCTCTCTATCTCTACTCTCTCTATATCTACTCTCTCTAACTCTACCCTCACTATCACTACTCTCTATCTCTTCTCTATCTATATGTACTCTCTCTCTATCTCTATTCTCTATATCTACACTCTCTTTTTCTCTACCCTCTCTATCTCTACTCTCTCTATCTCTACTCTCTATCTCTACTCTCTATCTCTACTCTCTATCTCTACTCTCTATCTCTACTCTCTATCTCTACTCTCTTTATCTCTACTCTCTATCTCTACTCTCTATCTCTACTCTCTATCTCTACTCTCTATGTCTACTCTCTCTATCTCTACTCTCTATCTCTACTCTCTATCTCTACTCTCTATCTCTACTCTCTATCTCTACTCTCTCTCTATCTCTACTCTCTATCTCTACTCTCTATCTCTACTCTCTAATATTTCTTCCATCCCAACAGCGTAACTGTCTCAGTTTTTTTTTTAAATCTTAATGTGCCCACCTCCTCCCCTTTCGTGTAAGCGCCAGTAATCCGCTTTCTCTCGCATTATTCTCTTTCTTGCTCTACAGCTCGAGGGTGCTACAATATTAGCCACCATTTTATTAGACTGTTACAAGCTCAACATCGTTTTTTTCGGTCTCCGTCCTTGTCTTTTGTCAACAGGCCTGCTTGTTTACCGTAACTTAGTGTCTCCCATTTGCCATTCAGAGGTCAAATGTGACAGAAAACCATCGTCTCCTCACTGAGAATACACAGAAACCAGCTTGGTTGTAGTTCGAGCGAGGAAGTCAAGTACATTTATTTCCTATATTTCTTCCCTTTTTATTTTTCATGCTTTTTACTATTTTACTACCCATGAAGAAGACATCCTAGTCGACACGTCGGTGTAATCCCTTTTAATGTTATGAGCGTATACAAGGCACGCTCGATGGACAATTTGATTTTATTTTAACTCTTACAGGTGCAGACACTTTATGGACCCAAAAAAGTTGCTATTGGGTAAGAAAAAAAATAAAAAAAAATTGGCAATTATCGTCAAATTTCTGCCAAAAACTCTCAATCGTTATAGAATGTATTGGTCATTTAAGTATAAAGCAAGGCACGCAATTTGTACCGGCGAGACGGAAAGGGTTTGTATGTGAGTGAGGTGTTTAACATGTCTACCACTAAACCACAATAAAGTCCTAGGTAGGCGGTGTAAAGTTTGTACCAGAATATCTGAAAGAGTTCAAATAGAGTATTTATTACAAGCACTGAAATTACTATAGGTCGTTTCAAAATATTTTGAAGGTGTTTAAAATTCCATATCTCTGCAACCAATTGATTGATAATGCTGAAATTTTGCATATGGTCTTGTGATTTTTTGGTCCCAAGAAGTACATTCATTTCCTCACCAACAAACGTATAGTTTTAAATATTCTTTATTTAAAGTATACAAATTTAAGGCATTTTGGTCAAACCATATATTTGGAGGAATTACCGCTTCATATGAGTGAGCACCCACGGACTTGTCATCTTGAACGTAATGCGCGCCAATTTCCCTGTTTTAAGCACTAAAAAACACATAAAACGCGTCATAGTTATAATTTTATATCCGGTGCATCCCATTTCCTGTCGTTTTGTTGTGATTTATGTGCAGCGGCGTATCCTAATTATTGGGTAATTTCGTTAAATTTGTGATCTGTTAGTCAATGGGTATAAAAGTAAAGTTCCTTACATTGCAATCAGTGGCAATAAAGGTGTATAAATATTTTTGCATAGAAGCTAAGCGTGGAAAACTGTATCGAAGCATCTCAAAGCCAGAAAAGAGAACTATTCACGCATTGGGTATAAGCAAACGCTTTTTCAAACAAGTGCTTAAAGCTAACGGAGTGTCCAGTTCAATCAAGACTAGGACGCTAGGAAGAAAGAAAGTAGTAGATAGTTTTGACAAGGAAGTGATTAGAAGAGCAATTTGTAAAATGTTCGATTCCAAAGAAACTGTGACTTTAAGAAAACTGAAAATTCGACTGAGAGCAGAAAATGACATTGTTGTGTCGAAAACAACATTATGGAGAACTGTTAGAAGCATCGGTTTTACGTTTAGAAAGTACGATAGTGGTAGAAATGTCATCTGCGAGAAGCCGCACTTAGTTTCTATGAGGAGTAAATATTTACGTGAAGTACGGGAAATGCGTCACCAAGGTTATGATATTGTATTTCTAGATGAATCTTGGATAAATTCTCACCACACAAGTGCAAAGGAATGGCAGTTATCAGATGGAAGTATTAAAAGATGTGTACCCACTGGAAAAGGACAGCGTATTATAATGGCACATGCAGGCAGCCGAAAAGAAGGGTTGGTGAAAAATGCAGAACTTATATTCACCTCTAATTATACTGACAACAGGGACTGTCACACCGAGATGAATGGCCATATATTTAGAGAGTGGATTGAAAATACTCTTCTTCCAATTCTAGACAGACCATCCTGTCTGATAATGGACAACGCGTCGTACCACAACGCTGTGGCAGAAGAAGACAAAATTCCTACATCTACCAGTACAAAAGATGTTATAAAGATTTGGCTAAGAAAGGAAGGAATTCCATTTAACGAGGGATTTTTGAAACCTGAATTACTGTCACTTGTTAAGAAATCGCAAAAGACCAAAGTATTCCAAATAGACAAAATCATTCAACAGCATGGTCATACGTGCTTGAGACTGCCCCCTTATCATCCACAATTAAACCCCATTGAACTCGTTTGGGCAAAAATTAAAGGGCAGGTGGCAGCTGAGAATACAAGTTTTAAACTATGCGATATAAAAGGACTGACATATGCTGCTCTATCACAGATTGACAAAGATTTTTGGTGCAAATGTGAAGATCATGTCTTAAAAGAAGAAAATGACTATTGGAAAAAAGATGGACTATCGTTCGTTCAGCCCAGATTAGTAATCAATATGTTAGACTCCTCTGATTCAGAATAAATGAAATAATAATGGACGTTTTTATATGTCCGCATGATCAATCTTTAGCTAAAGTTGATAACGTTTTGAAAATGTAAAGATTCTTGATATGTGTACTGCAGGCATGCAAAGAAACTAAATCACTTTCATATGTCTTGTTTACGTAAAATAATGAAAATCACATGGAAAGACATAAAACGAACAATGTCGCTCTTTACAGTGAAGAGGATCCCGTGCTTACATCGGACTCTTTAGTCACATGCGTACCCATAAACAATAACTTTGCTTGATATGTCATGCTCGTTATCGCTCGCAACGGATAATTAATTTTTTTAAAATGTATTCTTTGTTGTATATTGTTTAAATAGTTTTCATTAATGGAACTGTTTATACGCTGATTTGTTTTAGACCGTCTGTAAAGGCTATAACATTGACATTCTCATAGTATTTTAAAGAAAGTAAACAATAGAAAGTAAACAGTTGATAAACGCCTCCAACTTTCAAGTTGTGTAGAGACGCCTATGTCGAGAAGCTGATTTCCATTAATGTACGGTAAATTATTTTCTCCAGGAGCAAAAAGATCCGTAAATTCACTGAGATCAAAGGAAAGTGCTGCTTCATGATGAAGCATACTTCCTACATCATTAAATTTTGTGAAATCGGTGGGACCTTGGAAAAACAAGGCCAGATGCAAAAAATCAAGTTTGTAAGTGCAGGGAAAGAGGAGATATTTCATGTTAATCGTGAACATTTAGATTTGAAACGACCAATACCGTATCCTTATTAAACTTATTACAAGCACTGAAATTACTACCGTATCCTTATTCAACTTATTACAAGCACTGAAATTACTACCGTATCCTTATTCAACTTATTACAAGCACTGAAATAACTACCTTATCCTTATTCAACGTATTACAACCACTGAAATAACTACCTTATCCTTATTCAACGTATTACAACCACTGAAATAACTACCGTTTATTTATTCAAATTATTACAACCACTGAAATAACTACCTTATCCTTATTCAACGTATTACAACCACTGAAATAACTATCTTATCCTTATTCAACTTATTACAACCACTGAAATAACTACCTTATCATTATTCAACTTATTACAACCTCTGAAATAACTACATTATCATTATTCAACTTATTACAACTACGAAATAACTAACTTATCCTTATTCTACTTATTACAACCGCTGAAATAACTACCCTATCCTGATTCAACTTATTACAACCACTAAAATAACTACCTTATCCTTATTCAACTTATTACAACCACTGAAATAACTACCTTATACTTATTCAACGTATTACAACCACTGAAATAACTGCCGTATCCTTATTCAACTTATTACAACCACTGAAATAACTACCGTGTCCTTATTCAACTTATTACAACCACTGAAATAACTACCTTATCCTTATTCATCTTATTACATCCACTGAAATAACTACCTTATCCTTATTCATCTTATTACATCCACTGAAATAACTACCTTATCCTATTATTACGCCAGCAACCCCGATACTTATTCATCATCATCAAGTATCGGGGTTGCTGGCAACGGTGATCATGTCTCTCCACAATTTTCGATCTCGACAGTTATTTATCATTTCTGTTGTTGACCTTCTGCCAAGCCATTCTCTTATGCTGTCTGGTATTTTTTCTCCTTGCTTCCCTCTATCTTTTCGTCCCTCAATTTTCCCAGTTGTTAAAATATATTCCAGCTCTTCTCTTCTCACTATATGGCCAAAAAATGATGATTGTTTCTTCTTAATTGGAAATTAGCTCTCTTTTTCTTTGTCCTCTTTCAGAACGTTTTCATTACTTTTCTTTGCTATCCATGGTACTCTCAACATTTTCCTGTAAAACAACATTTCTACAGCCTCCAGTGTATTCTTGTTTGTTGTTCTATTGTCCATGATTCACATCCATATATTTTTTTTAGTCAAAGGCTAGCGGAGCCAACCGTAAGCAAACCGACGGAAGGCAACAGAAAACCACCGTCGTAACTTCTTTGTACAATCACGAATTCAACTTATTACAGCCACTGAAATAACTACCTTATTCTTGTCCAACTTAGTCCCTCTGTGATTCAACATACTATAGCCAGTACTCGACAAGCGTGTAGATATTGCAGGAAAAGGATTCTTTTGAGCGGGTATTTGAGCACTTGCGCTTAGGTATTTCAGCGCGTCGTGATTTTTGTTATAGCTTGGTACAACACAACTGTCATATTTCTCCTCCCCGACTATGACGCACTGTTTTATCCCGTTTCACTTTCCCTATAACTGTTCTGTCTTCCTTGACTGTGACGCACTGTTTTTTCCTGTTTCACTTTCCCTATGACTGTATGTCTTCGTTGACTGTGACGCACTGTTTTTTCCTGTTTCACTTTCCCTATGACTGTATGTCTTCGTTGACTGTGACGCACTGTTTTTTTCTGTTTCACTTTCCCTATGACTGTATGTCTTTCTTGAATGTGACACACTGTGTTTTCCTGTTTCACTTTCCCTATGACTGTATGGATACACCGGATCAGGGGAGATATATTCTGATAAACATAGAATAATATATTCTGGAGGTACTGAACACCAAAGAGGAGTAGGTATCATCTTGGATGCAGAAAGAGCAAGAACAGTGAAAGGCTTTTACCCAATATCTGACAGAGTCCTTTTAGTGAAATTGACTGGCAAACCAATAGACATAAATCTTATACAAGTTTATGCACCAACAGCAGACAGTCTAGAGGAAACTATTGATAAATTTTACGAGTTAAATGAGGCACTTCATAAATGCAAACCACATGAAAACACCATAGTACTAGGGGATTTTAACGCAAAAGTAGGAAAGGAAAGAGTTGAGGAAGTAGTTGGTCATTATGGCTTAGGCAAGAGGAATGAAAGAGGTGAGAAACTTATTGAATGGGCAAGAACACACAACATGATGATAGGAAACACCTGGTTTAAGCAACATCCAAGACGTCTGTGGCAATGGCAAAGCCCAGGGGACAATGCACGTAATCAAATTGATTATATAATGATAAGCAATATATTTAGAAACTGTCTGGTGTGTGTGAAATCTAGACCAGGGCAGATTGCAATAGTGATCATGTACCAGTTGTGGAAAAGCTTAGAGTAAAATTAAAAAGAACAAAACGAGCCTCAGTTAACATCAAGTTAAATTTAGATTTACTAAAATCAGACAAGAAGCTGCAAGACAAATATAAAATCACAATTCAGAACCGGTACAATGCAATAGAGAAGATACAAAGCATTGATGAACAGTGGGAAATGCTAAAAGAATCAATGCAACAAACATCAAAAGAGTTCATATCACCAGTGAGGACAAATTCAAGGAAGAAATGGATGACAGGTGATATTTTGATGCTAATGGATACAAGAAGAAGAAATAAAGAAAATAAAGATGAGTATAAGAGATTAAATAAAGAAATTGTAGTAAAATGCAATGAAGCAAAAGAAGCATGGCTATAAGAGAGATGCAAAGAAATCGAATTGCAACAAAAAGGAGATGCTAAAGCTATATACAAACAAATTGAGGAATTAACAGCAAGAAAAACGCAATCAAAAACTGGATGTTTAAGATCAAAGAAAGGATAACTGTTGATTGATCAAGAAACATAAGAGAACGAGGGACAGAATACATTAATGATCTTTATAATGATGAACGAACGGAAGTAAAAATTAAGGATAATGGAGAAGGACCAGAAATACTCAGAGAAGAAGTGGAAGACGACTTGCGCAATATGAAAGCAGGCAAAGCTCCTGGACCAGATAATATAACTATAGAAGAGATTGAAGCCATAGGTGATTTTGGAATAGCAATAGTAACAAAAACATTGAATGATATCTACAACAGCGAATATATACCAGACGGCATGCTCAAATCAATATTCATAGCCCTACCAAAGAAATCGGGTGCGATTGAATGCGATGATCATCGCACAATAAGCCTTATGAGTCATATGACTAAGATATTACTAAGAATCATCATGCGAAGAGTGCGAAACAAAATCAGTCCAGAAATTAGCGATGAACAGTGTGGTTTTGTTAGAGATAAAGGAACAAGCAATGCCATTTATATCATAAGATCTTTAGTAGAAAGAGCCATAGAGGTGAAAACAGATCTATACCTATGTTTCATAGATTACACCAAGGCATTTGACAAAGTAAAGCACCAAGAAATAATCAACATTTTAGAAAGCATAAACATAGACAGCAAAGATCTAAGAATAATAAAGAACATGTACTGGCAACAAACAGCGGCTATAAGAACTGGAAACCAATTGGGAATGTTTCAACAAATAAAACAGGGTGTTAGACAAGGTTGTGTGCTGTCACCAGATTTGTTTAATATTTATAGTGAGATTATTTTAAGATCCATAAGGGGCATGCCTGGAATAACAATTGGAGGTCATAATATAAATAATCTAAGGTATGCTGATGATACAGTCTTAATCGTTAAGAGTGAAAATGAGTTACAAGAAATGTTGGACATTATAGTGAAGGAAAGCAAAAATAAAGGACTCAGCCTTAATAGCAAAAAGACAGAGGTATGGTAACAACAAAGAAAAAGACATCACCTCAGTGAAAAATAAAGACAAGTGGAACAATATTAAAACAGGTAAATGAATTTAAATATTTGGGAACTTTGTTAACCTCAGACGGAAGATGTACAAAAGAGGTGAGATGTAGAATGGCTCAGGAAAAAGCAGCTTTCCAAAAAATAGATGACTACATCTTACTCATCGGGAGTTATCGCAGATGAGACCGTTGACTCAGCATTAACCAAGACCGGGTTCTGTTCCCTACCTGTCGAGTGTGACAATACACGAGAAAGTCCCCTTAAATGACGTAGGTACCGGTATCCACCAAACGTGTTTGATGACATCTTCTGCTCGGCCCACCCGCGATTTGCCTCTTTTTAGCCTGGCACATTTCCCTGTGTTGAGCACGTGGTGCAATGGATGCTCTTTATCTGTACTAATCTTCAGAATGTTCGTGCTCTCCAAATCTTGATTCTGTCATCCATGGTTGGAAAGTCAAGAAGATACCTCATTGCTACACAGGGAGTGCCCTTTGTACATCCCAAGATAATGCTCTTGGCTTCATTTTGTATTTTCTCCAGCCTAATAATTTTAGTCGTACTGACAGTAATGATTGCCAGGGCATACTCGATTGGTGCGAGGACTAATCCCTGGAATAGAAGAGTAAGTAGCCTCTGCTCGATGTTGGCAGCTGCCATGACCTTCAAGACGGCTAATCCTTTGCCGGATTTTGTTATCACATGGTCGACGTGGTCCCGAAAACACAGGCTGCGATCAAACTTAACTCCGAGGTATGTCATCAACTTGTCCCTGGTCACCTCATCAGATCCCATTCGTACTACCGGTGTGGTCGTATTAACGATATGATTGTTAAGGGAGAACCATGAAACTGATGCTTTATTATGATTAACCAAGGCACCTGAAACCCCACACCAGGAACGTTACACCTGTCGATATACCAGAATATCATCAGCAAAAGTCATAGTTCTTCCCCTCCCATCCAGCTGTTGTTCAGTGATCGTTATTGTGTACACGTTAAATAGAACTGGTGACGATCGTGAGCCTTGCGGCAGCCCTGGACAGATGGATGTTGGCTCGAATATTCTAACTTGTACTTTTGAAAGGAGCATGGTGGTTGTGGAGATAGTGTCCTCGCTTCTAATCAGAAGGGTTCTTCTATCTATCTATCTATCTATCTATCTATCTATCTATCTATCTATCTATCTATCTATCTATCTATCTATCTATCTATCTATCTATCTATCTATCTATCTATCTATCTATCTATCTATCTATCTATCTATCTATCTATCTATCTATCTATCTATCTATCTATCTATCTATCTATCTATCTATCTATCTATCTATCTATCTATCTATCTATCTATCTATCTATCTATCTATCTATCTATCTATCTATCTATCTATCTATCTATCTCTCTATCTATCTATCTATCTATCTATCTATCTATCTATCTATCTATCTATCTATCTATCTATCTATCTATCTATCTATCTATCTATCTATCTATCTATCTATCTATCTATCTATCTATCTATCTATCTATCTATCTATCTATCTCTCTATCTATCTATCTATCTATCTATCTATCTATCTATCTATCTATCTATCTATCTATCTATCTATCTATCTATCTATCTATCTATCTATCTATCTATCTATCTATCTATCTATCTATCTATCTATCTATCTATCTATCTATCTATTTATCTATCTATCTATCTATCTATCTATCTATCTATCTATCTATCTATCTATCTATCTATCTATCTATCTATCTATCTATCTATCTATCTATCTATCTATCTATCTATCTATCTATCTATCTATCTGTCTGTCTATCTGTCTATCTGTCTATCTGTCTGTCTGTCTGTCTGTCTGTCTGTCTGTCTGTCTGGATATCTGTCTATCAGTATGTACAAATATATAATATGTACATATATATATATATATATATATATATATATATGTGTGTGTGTGTGTATGGTGTGTGTCACATATAAACCAATATAAGCTAATAGGCACTTTGTGGAGATGTCACATCTTGTCTACATATCACCGTATGTTTCTTATTGCCTATTATTTCATGTCGTGCAAGCCGATTCCATCTGCTTTCCCTAGATCATCATTAATGAAGGCTTTAATGGGACTGACAACAGTGGCAGCCGAATGGGATTACACCACAAATGGGCGTGGGTAAGCAATAGATACAAAAGAAGCAATTACATAGGCAATCAATGCGCCTGGGTATTTGAATTGTGATTGAAATATGTGCTCGTAGAGTAAATTAAATAAATCGGTTCTGTAGTGATACAAATATAAAAGCTAGTCTTGTTGCAGGTTACTACAATGAAAACTTACGCTGCTGCAATTACTGTTACCATTACTGCTGTTGTTACTACTACACCAACTGATGCTGCTGCTTCTGTACTATCACCACTACTACCACCACCACTGCTACTATTTTGCTACCACTACCAATACTACTACCAACGCTACTGCCACCACTACTGCTACAACTATTACTACTACTAACACCGCTACTACTTCTACTAAACTACTTCTACCACTACTACCAGCACTGTTATTACTACCACTACCACCACTATTACCACTACTACTGCTACAACTATTACTACTACTACCCCTACCACCACTAATACCACCACTACTGCTACAACTATTACTACTACTAACACCGCTACTACTTCAACTAAACTACTTCTACCACTACTACCAGCACTGCTATTACTACTACTACCACCACTATTACCACTACTACTGCTACAACTATTACTACTACTACCCCTACCACCACTAATACCAGTACTACTGCTACAACTATTACTACTACTAACACCACCACTACTATATTACTTTCTACTATCATCTTTACTACTACTACCACCACTACTGCTACGACCACCACTACTACCAGGACTACCACCATCACTACTACTACCACCACTACTACTACCACCATTATTAATTCCGCTACTACTACTGTCACTATCACTACCACCACCACCACCACTACTACAACACATACCACCACTAATTCCGCAACCACAACTACAACCACTACTACCACCACAACTACTACTACTACTACTGCTGATACTAACATCGCTACTAACACCGCTACTACTATTACTCCTTCTAGTACTACTATTACCACTACTACTACTATTACCACTATTACCACTACTACTACTATTACCACTATTACTACTACTTCTACTATTACTATTATTACCACTACTCCTACTATTACCACTATTACCACTGCTACTACGAATCTTGCAACCGAAACTACTACTACCACTACCACTATCACCACTATCATTATTACTACTGATGCAACTACTGCTACTACCATCACCACTACTACTATTACTGTAACTATTACCACTATTACTGTTACTGCTTCTGTTGCTACTGCTACTACTACTACTACGACCGCTAATATTACTACTGTAACTACCACCACTACCACTGCTGCTGCAACTACTGTAGCTACTACTACTACAACACCTAGTGTAAGTACTGCTATTATATTTGCTACAAATGCGTTATAAATTCATTAAGTACTATTAAAATAATAACTACTGCCACTATATCTGTTAAAAGCTACAACTACTAATGTTACTATTATTACTACTATAACCGCTACAATTACATCAATATTTACTTCTATTACTGCTGCAACAACTACAATTACATCAACATGTACTACTATTACAATTACATCCACTACAATTACATAAATATTTACTACTCTTACTATTGCAACCACTATAATTGCATACCATTTACTACTATTACAATTACAACCACTACAATTACATCAACATTTACTACTCTTACTACTGCAACCACTACAATTATATCAACATTTACTACTATTAGTATTGCAACCACCTCAATTACATAAAGATTTACTATTCTTACTATTACAACCACTACGATTACATACCCTCTACTACTATTACTATTGCAACCACTACAATTACATCAACATTTACTACTACTTGTATCACAGAAAAAATAATGTCATGAGAGTGAAAGCGAAGGGACGGCTGAAAGAGAACCAGGCCATATGTCGATATTGTTGCCCCGCAGTGTACATGTAGAGTTTTCATTTGCTTCTTCTTCCTCTTCTACCTTTCAGCTCCTTATGGGGCATAGGTGAGATTCGATGTCTGGCCCTCACAGATAATCGCTATAAACAGGAGGTCCCGTGTGCGCAAGCACACGTTAAAGAAGTCTCGACATTTACATTTGAAAAAGTGCGCCATAAATTTGGCCGCTGTCCGAGAACAATTTTCAACAAAAACCTGCCCACACCGAGAACGCCTGCATGAAAGACATCGCCAACGATGGCTAATTTTGTAGATAGATGAGTTGACAGTGTTCCCTAGCGTTTGGCTTCTCGTGGCAAGACGCTGTACCAAGGGTACGGGTTCGATCCTGCTTCGGACCATATATTGTTCTTTGTTTTTTTCCTGTTGTTGATTATTTGTCATTTTTTTCTTCCGAGTGCTGTAAATCTTCCTATGAACTGATCCACACCTTGGAATTCAGGCCGTGGCACAGAGTTTGTGCATGTGGGTCAGGGTTCTGCTTGGGTTTTCTCGAGATTTCGGATGTGGGGGGAGAAGGGGAGATACTGGAGCACCTGTGGATTCATTCGGTGTGTGGTGATAAAGATCCTAACACAAACGATCAAAACAAACTACTACTACTATTACTACTACTACTACTACTACTACTACTACTACTACTACTATTACTACTACTAAGACTATTACTACTACTACTATTACTACTACTACTACTACTACTACTACTAATACTATTACTACCACTACTACTACTACTAATACTACTATTACTACTACTACTACTACTACTACTAATACTATTACTACTACTACTACTATTACTACTACTACTATTACTACTACTACTACTACTACTAATACTATTACTACCACTACTACTACTACTACTACTACTACTAATACTACTATTACTATCACTACTACTACTACTACTACTATTACTACCACTACTACTACTACTAATACTACAACTATTACTACCACTACTACTACTACTACTACTATTACTACTACTAATACTACTATTACTATCACTACTACTACTACTACTAATACTATTACTACGACTACTACTACTACAACTACTACTAATACTACTATTACTATCACTACTACTACTACTACTACTAATAATAATACTATTACTACCACTACTATTACTACCACTACCACTACTACTACTACTACTACTAATACTACTATAAATACTATTACTACCACTACTACTACTAATACTACTACAAATACTATTACTACCACTACTACTACTACTACTACTACTACTACTATTACTACTACTACTACTACTACCACCACTACTACTACTACCACTACTACCGCTACTACTACTAATACTATTACTACAACCACTACTACAACTACTACTATTACTACTACCACTACTACCACTACTACTACTACTACTACCACTAACCACTTCTACTACTACCACTACTACTACTACTACTACTACTACTACCAATATTACCACTAATACTACTACTACTACCACTACTACTACTACTACTACCACTACTACTACCACTAACCACTTCTACTACCACCACTATTACTACTACTACTACTATTACCACTACCACCACTAATACTACTTCTACTACTACCACCACCACTACTACTACTTCTACCACCACCACTATTACTACTACCACTACTACTACTACCACCACTACCACTACCACTACTACCACTACTACTACTACCACCACCACTACTACTACCACCACCACAACTACTACTACTATCACCACTACCACTACTACTACTACCAATACCACTACTACTACTACTACTACTACTCCTTCGACTAATAACATTTCTAATACTGTTGTAACATTAATTACTACTACTACTACTATTACTACTACCACTACTACTACTACTAATACTACTACTACTACCACTACTACTACTACTACTACTACTATTCCTGCTACTACTACTGATACTACTACTACTACTACTACTCCTTCAACTAATAACACTTCTATTACTGCTGTTACATTAATTACTACTACTACTACCACCACTACTACCACTACTACTACTGCTACTACTACCATTACTACTACAACAACTACTACTACTGCTACTACTACTACTACTACTACCACCACTACTACTACTACTACTACTACTACTACCACTACTACTACTACTGCCACTACTATTACCACTACTACCACTACTACTCCCACTACTACTACTTCTACTACTACTACTACTACTACCACTACTACTACGACTACTTCTACAACTACTACCACTACTACTACTACTGCCACTACTACTACAACTACTTCTACAACTACTACCACTACTACTACTACTACCACTACTACCACTACCACTCCCACTACTACTACTTCTACTACTACTACTACTACTACCACTACTACTACTACTACAATTATCACTACCACTATTACTACTGTTACATTAATGACTGACTATTACTAGAATTTTTATAGTAAAATGTATTACTATATCAGCAACCGAATAACATCATCATCTGCTAACATCTATTATAAGACACCAACAACAAATACAACACAACAACAAGACTATTGCAGCAACAACTACTACAAACAAACTACACGACGAAGACCGTTCCTCCCAACACAACCTAGCTTTGACAATACACTTTTTAGACCTGCAGAATTGTTAAACAAGACATGTAACGATCTTTATGCGACGACCAACAGATTGTAAAGAACAACTAGCTCACAGCTAAAGGGATTAAGTCAAGTCAGCTACTACTGAAACTAAAACTACTACTGAACAAACTACTACACTGACAGCTATTACTACTGAAACAACTACTAAACTGACAACTATTACTACTGAAACAACTACTACACTGACAGCTATTACTACTGAACAAACTACTAAACTGACAACTATTACTACTGAAACAACTACTACACTGACAACTATTACTACTGAAACAACTACTACACTGACAACTATTACTACTGAAACAACTACTACACTGACAACTATTACTACTGAAACAACTACTACACTGACAACTATTACTACTGAAACAACTACTACACTGACAGCTATTACTACTGAAACAACTACTACACTGACAGCTATTACTACTGAAACAACTACTACACTGACAACTATTACTACTGAAACAACTACTACACTGACAACTATTACTACTGAACAAACTACTAAACTGACAGCTATTACTACTGAAACAACTACTACACTGACAACTATTACTACTGAACAAACTACTGAACTGACAGCTATTACTACTGAAGCAACTTCTACACCGATAGCTATTACTACTGAAACAACTTCTACACCGACAGCTATTACTACTGAAACAACTTCTACACCGACAGCTATTACTACTGAAACAACTTCTACACCGACAGCTATTACTACTGAAACAACTTCTACACCGATAGCTATTACTACTGAAGCAACTTCTACACCGAAAGCTATTACTACTGAAGCAACTTCTACACTGACAGCTATTACTACTGAAGCAACTTCTACACCGACAGCTATTACTACTGAAACAACTTCTACACCGACAGCTATTACTACTGAAACAACTTCTACACTGACAACTATTACTATTGAAACAACTTCTACACTGACAGCTATTACTACTGAAACAACTTCTAAACCGACAGCTATTACTACTGAAACAACTTCTACACTGACAGTTATTACTATTGAAACAACTTCTACACTGACCGCTATTACTACTGAAACAACTTCTACTCTGACAGCTATTACTACTGAAACAACTTCTACACTGACCGCTATTACTACTGAAACAACTTCTACTCTGACAGCTGTTACTACTGAAACAACTTCTACGCCGACAGCTATTACGACTGAAACAACTTCTACTCTGACAGCTATTTCTAAGCACAAAGAACAGATCATCTTATGGATGACACGCTATAATTTTCTAGCGTAATGACAGAAACGATGAGCATTGGCCCCATCTACTGCGATTTGTGTCCGTAGGATTAAACCACTCAACTATTTCATTATTACGTTGATTATATTGTTGATAAGCAATTACCACTGAGACTAGTTTACGTGTTTCAACGATTTTTACTTTAAAGCTCCCGGAACCAAACATAGAAACAACAACACAGTTTTCTTCTATCCATTGCGATTTGTTACATTTGTATCGCTTTGTCTTTCCTTATGCGAGCGACTTATATTTGTTTCTCATTTTCATGATTTTTATTGAATAGCCTGATTTCTTTATTGTATTTGGTTTACTTGTACAGCGGAAAGACAAAATAAAGTGAAATAGAATATTAACATCCGTTAATCTTTTATCAAATTGTGGGAGGCGAGACTTCGTTAACGATGTTGCTTTAATATACTGCAAATATTGTGATATTTGTTGTTGTTATTTAGTGAAACGATTCTTTTGTTAGGCTGATCTCATCTTACCAGGCAATCTTGATTGAATATCCCATTTCTGAGCTCCTAGGCACCAATAGTATCATTGGTGTTCTTGAGTGGTCGCAGTCATGTGTTCTGGTGGAGGCATTTGTGGATTCAGGGGCCTTTCCATGGGATGCTATCTAGCATGACTAACAGTGACAAGAATGAAGCGAAGAAGGGACAACTCATTATTGAGTCTATTCTGTATGAGAGATTATACACACACACACACGCGCGCGCGCGCGCACACACACACACACACACACAAAGCAGAATCTATTACCACCAAGCAACATCTTCTCTATCTTCTACCTTTCAGCTACCTGAGGAGCATAGGTCTTCAACAAACACTTTCCAAGTCATTCTGTTTCTTGCCATTCTTTTAAGATCATTGCATATCTTCCCCATCATCTTCATCTCTGCTTCTGCCTGCCTTCTCCAAGAATTTCTTGGTCTTACTTTTTGTCTTTTCCCCTGGGGATTACAAAAAAAAGGCCTGTTGTGTAATACTCTCAGTTGGCTTCTGCAGTGTGTGTTCTATCCAGCGGCATCGTCTTCGCTGTGTCTCTTTATCCACTGGTGTTTGACTGGTACATTTTCATAATTCTATGTTAGTGATTTTGTCCTGCCATTTCCATCCTTTTATTCTGCGTAAGCATCCATTAATGAAAGTCTGTATTGTATCTTCATGATTGGCAATTTTGTTGTTCTCCATGTTTCACAGCCATATAATAGGACTAACTTAACATTGGAGTTGAAAATTTTCATTTTGTATTTAACCTAATTTCTTAGGATTTCCATATGTTTCCCAGTGCAACAAAAGCTCATCTTGCTTTTGATATCCTTATTTTGGTATTATTTTCTGTTCCTCCCTCTTTATCTTTATTAAAAGCAACATCTTATACAGAACATATTCATTGCACCAGTTTGCTGTCAATGCCAAACAGGGCCACTCACGACTAAGCATAAAAACCTGTCACTACAGAGATGCGATGTCTGAGAAAATCGCTTTGAGTGACCAGAAAAGACAGAATCAGGAACGATATTATAAGAGAAGCAACAGGCATTGAGCCAATCTTAAGCTACATACAGAAACAACAAATAGACTGATTTCCCATTTATAACGAATGCGCTTTCATACCATGCATAGCATATATTAAAAAAGAATAGGGCAAACCCAGAGTAAGATGGACAGACCACAACAAAGACACGCTACAGCAACACCAAATGACTGTGTGAAGCCGCCAAAAGGATGAGAACAAGAACTTTGTATCTCCATCAACACCGGAACGAGTACAAGCGGAAGTGAAGAAAAAAGAAAATTTGAAAGAAAGAAAAACATAAATTTATATATATATATATATATATATATAGTAAAGTAAAGTACTCCCGTCACGCCAAGTGGCGTATAGGGAATATGGTGTTAGTGACCATAAATTGTACAGACCTTCAGCACATGATTTTTTGGGTAATGTAGTCCGCCCATGACGCTCTACTTTCCCAGAAAAAAATCCGATACCCATTAAAGGCTGGGTGAACCCGAAGCCGTCGGTTGGGATCGAGCCTTACCTCTTGTCCTTTGTAATCCAGTTCACTACCCACTGATCTATCGCGGCTCTCATATATATATATATACTGTTTACATATTTTGTTCTTATTTTCTATATGTATACATACATATAAATACACAGCCGGTATATTTCGATACTTCCATACTGCTTTAAGGGTCTCGAGATATATTTTATAAATAACTGATAACTGGGTTTTGCGTGCTCATTTTATTGCTGTATTATACAGTAGCAAACGGTGTTGGCGCCAAATTTGAAGTAAGGATACATGATAGAACCCAATGATCCACGAGTCCTGGATGAAGGCAGCACTTCCCACATGGACCCCCATTCAACTAGCCGTCCTAGTGCGGTATCGAAGGCAGAACTTCCCACATGGACCCCATTCACCCAGCCTTCCAAGTGCGGTATTAAAGGCAGCACTTGTCACATGGACCCCCATTCACCCAGCCTTCCTAGAGCGGTATTTAAAGCAGCACTTCCCACATGGACCCCCATTCACCCAGCCTTCATAGAGAGGTATCAATGGCAGCACTTCCCACATGGACCCCCATTCACCCAGCCTTCCTAGTGCGGTATTAAAGGCAGCACTTCCCACATGGACCCCCATTCACCCAGCCTTCCAAGTGCGGTATTAAAGGCAGCACTTGTCACATGGACCCCCATTCACCTAGCCTTCCTAGAGCGGTATTTAAAGCAGCACTTCCCACATGGACCCCCATTCACCCAGCCTTCATAGAGAGGTATCAATGGCAGCACTTCCCACATGGACCCCCATTCACCCAGCCTTCCTAGTGCGGTATCAATGGCAGCACTTCCCACATGGACCCCCATTCACCCAGCCTTCCTAGTGCGGTATTAAAGGCAGCACTTCCCACATGGACCCCCATTCACCCAGCCTTTCTAGTGCGGTATTAAAGGCAGTACTTCCCACATGGACCCCCATTCACCCAGCCTTCCTAGTGCGGTATTAAAGGCAGCACTTCCCACATGGACCCCTATTCACCCAGCCTTCCTAGTGCGGTATTAAAGGCAGAACTTCTCACATGGACCCCTATTCACCCAGCCTTCCTAGTGCGGTATTAAAGGCAGAACTTCCCACATGGACCCCCATTCACCCAGCCTTCCTAGTGCGGTATTAAAGGCAGTACTTCCCACATGGACCCCTATTCACCCAGCCTTCCTTGTGCGGTATTAAAGGCAGCACTTCCCACATGGACCCCCATTCACCCAGCCTTTCTAGTGCGGTATTAAAGGCAGTACTTCCCACATGGACCCCCATTCACCCAGCCTTCCTAGTGCGGTATTAAAGGCAGCACTTCCCACATGGACCCCTATTCACCCAGCCTTCCTAGTGCGGTATTAAAGGCAGTACTTCCCACATGGACCCCCATTCACCCAGCCTTCTTAGTGCGGTATCAAAGGCAGAGTTCATTCTTTTTGTTGTTTTTGGAACCGACGTAAAAAAAAATAATAATCTGATCATTTCTGTTTTCACTATCAAAGACATTGAGTCTATCCTCGTTTTTTTTAATTTGTTTTTTGATGATGATAGATAGCGCGGAAACACCTTGTTCACCAGTTCCAGTATCTCGACGGTTAGACACGAGGCACGAGTCTTTCACTGTAAATGTTCTACAAAAATAAGCGAGTTTTCATCCAAAAATATTCCAATGCTAAACATGAACTTTAAAATGTTGTTATTGTTTGAACTAATTATTTTTGAAAGAGTGACTTACGCTAGTGTTTTACCTAACACATACTTTATGTTTCTATAACGCTTACTATGTTTTACACATAAACTTTGAATATTTTATTACTGGACATTGATTGTCCTGGTGTTTTATTATTTACACTAAAAATGTTCATAACCAGTCAGGATAACCGAATTTCCACTATATATCATGTAAAGAAACATTCGTTCAGAATGGAATTCACATGAGCTTTTCTGTCAAAGTAGAACGCGTTTTACCGATTTTCATCAAAAATGGTCCTCCCCTATGTTTTTTAACACTTACCATATGTCAGTTTTTTGCGAAAGGCAGGCATTAAGCGATCAACACATAGAGAAGATCAACTCATAGAGCAGGGAAGATCAACTCATAGAGCAAGGAAGATCAACTCATAGAGCAGGGAAGATCAACACATAGAGCAGGGTAGATTAACACATAGAGCAGGGTAGATCAACACATAGAGTACGGAAGATCAACACATAGAGCAGGGTAGATTAACACATAAAGAAGGGAAGATCAACTCATAGAGTACGGAAGATCAACACATAGAGAAGGGTAGATTAACACATAGAGCAGGGTACGATCAACACATAGAGCAGGGAAGATAAACTCATAGAGAAGGGTAGATCAACACATAGAGCAGGGTAGATCAACACATAGAGCAGGGTAGATCAACACATAGAGCAGGGTAGATCAACACATAGAGCAGGGTACGATCAACACATAGAGCAGGGTACGATCAACACATAGAGCAGGGTACGATCAACACATAGAGCAGGGTACCATCTCGTGAAGATGATGTGATCAATTTGACGAGCTCAGTTTAGAAAATAAAACTATATAAGCTGATGTTTACATTAATTGTATTACCGGTTTTAGTAGTGGTCTCTCAGAAAATCTTGTAACTGATTTCGCTGTTTTCTTGGAAAAGTCACAGAACTTTACAATTCATTCACATTTAGTTTTTTTTTTAAATCTCCATTTGCTAAATTGATAATACATTAATAATAAATATTCGACAGACGTAAACACATCAGAGCTTCAGGACTGGTTCATGGGGGTGTTCTCGTTTTATCAGATAAGGGGATCGAGTTTCGGTAAAACTAAAAAAAACTATAGTTTTATATTTGTATAATATATGTATTATCATATGCTTGCTTGTTTGCTTGCTTGCGTTCGCCCGATGAATAAAGGAGCACACCACTTCATCATCCGCCCTTAAAAGGACATTATGTAGGCGTGTCTGCATTGTGTTGTGGTTTGCAGCGGAACTGTAATAATTGCGCCTTTCGGCTCAACACATCCGACTTCAGCATGACATTTTTTAGTACCGGGTTGTCTTCCCTCTTCGATCCCTACTCGCTTGTCCAGACTAGACAGGTTAGTCTGTTACTAGAGGTAACCACCACGGAGAGGTGGAACAGGGTCTGGATGGTTCTGGATCAACGATCCTTGCGCAAGCCATCAGCTGTGGGTCGCTGACAACTTCCTGCTCTGCCGCTGTCAAGCGAGCATTCGCTTCCATATTATCATATGAGAGATGGGTCGGTGGGTGGGTGGATGAATGGATCGATATATGGGTGTGTGGATGGATGGAAGGATGGGTGGGTAGATGTATGTATGGACCGATCAATAAATGGATGGATGTATATATGGATGGTTGGATGGGTGGATGTATATATGGATGGATGGGTAGATGTATATATAGATGGATGAATGGATGGGTGGGTGGATGGTTATGTGGATGGATGGGTGGATGTGTTGGTGAATGAATGGATGGTTACAGGCTTGGATTAGGGGAAAGGGCACTACAAACGGGCCCCCATATTCAATGAAAAAATTACATACAGCTTGATACAATAATAACAAGTGTACTCAGTGAGTGAAGACACCCGCCAAGCGTCATGAAATCCAACAAGCCAGGCTGGATGCCTTATCTCTTTTAAGTCTAGAAGCTCATGTCTTACATTAGATTAGTTTGGAGGATCTCATCAAAGACTTTGCAATTTAAAAATGTAGGAGAAAACTTGTCAAATATAAATAAAGTGAAAGTAAACAAAAATAAACATTATTCTCCTCTCAATGTCAGTTTTGTTTCATTTCGATAAATAACATTTTTTAAATAGTTCATTATTGTTTATATTTTTAATTACATATATATGGGTAGGGGGCTTCAAAGTCGTTTTAATGCTAGGGCCACTAAGGGTCTTAATCTGGCTCTGCATGGAATGATGGATTGATGGGTGGATGAATGGATAGATAGATTTTAAGTGGATGGATGAATGGATGTTTAGATGGATGAATGGATGGATAGATAGATGGATGGATGGATGGATGGATGGATGGAAAGATGGATAGATAGACAGATTTTAAGTGGATGGATAGATTTGGTGGATGGATGAATTGAGAAAGAGAGAAAAGCAATAAAGCAGAATGAGATTACCTTCACACAGATTATGATCATATAAACGAGATGAAACAGAGGACACCACCATCAGAATGCGCAGAGATTAACAACGGAACAAACTATTATGGGTGGTAAGTCATTACGAGGCATAAACAGTGCTGGACAAGGCACCGAATAATGATGTCTTATTGTACCTACCACATGCTCCCTTAGAAGATTTGTATTTTACAAATATAAAAAGTTACTATAAAATTTCTGTAAAATTTCGACCGAAACGAGACACACAGGTAGGAAAATAGTCAACATCAATAAGTTCAAGTGTTGTACTTACCTTCACAGATTTCCAACAAAGCACGCGACACTAGGGCGATCGTAGCAGTAGCTGAGGACAGACGAGATGTCGGAGTGGACAATTTGGATGCATCTGCGGTGGACACATTTTGTGAGACTGGATTAATGGACCTCAGCAGTGATGAAGTGGATCCCTCTGAAAATGGGTCCAAAAAATTGGTTGGTAGCTCCAGTGCGTAGGTGTTATGAGTACAAATAGTTCACGCTTGTGGTCTTGTTCATGTCATGTTATTGAATATAATTTCCAAACGTAGAGGTTTAAGAAACGGTAGGCTAGCTTGCGCTGATTCCTAATTACTTTGAATTATTAGCGACGCCTAGTATAAAATGCGCTATCCTGTCATGAAAGGTGTGTTTGTAACAAGATAGCTGCCAACCGATGCTCACAGAACCCTGAAAAATGGTCGAAGAATGTCGCGGGATTCCTCCTGTCGATGCTGCACACAGCGTCACGTACTGCGGTATCGACCACATGACGTCAGTGGAAATAGCCTGCAGTAATCCACGAGTTCTGATTGGTGAATACCCGTCTATTTCCTAACTTTCAGGGTACCCTGTGAAATACAAAGACGGAACCTCTCGTTGGGAAACCTCGCGACCTTCTTCAACAGGAATTTTATGACGTCACATGAAGATAGGCTTAGAGTCCACGAACGATCGATATCCTTAACAATAGCGTCAAGGACGCAGTCTAGCATCCTTTTTTCCCCCTGGTCTCTCCTTCTTTCTGGCCTCACGTCTGCACGTCCAACACTTGTCCTAGTTGTCCTCTTTAGTCGTTGTTTTTTCTTTCACTCCAGTCTCCAGGACTAAATGCTTGGTCCGTTCATATTTGGTTTTGACGTGAATAACGAAGTTCTAGTTCCAGATGATTTGACAAGAGTTTGTACTAGGAGAACTACAACTGCAACTACAACTACAACTACAACTGCAACTACAACTACAACTGCAACTACAACTGTAACTACAACTACAACTACAACTGCAACTACAACTACAACGACAACTGCAACTACAACTACAACTGCAACTACAATTACAACTACAACTACAATTACAACTACAACTACAACTACATTTGCAATTACAACTGCAACTGCAACTACAACTGCAACTGCAAATACAACTACAACTACAATTACAAATACAACCGCAACTGCAACTACAACTACATCTACAACTACAACTACATCTACAACTACAACTACAACTACAACTACAATTACAACTACAACTGCAACTATAACTACAACTACAACTATAACTATAACTATAACTACAACTACAACTACAACTGCAACTGCAACTACAACTATAACTATAACTAAATCTACAACTACAACTGTATCTACAACTACAACTTCAACTGCATCTACAACTACAACTACAACTGCATCTACAACTACAACTGCAACTACAACTGCAACTGCAACTAAAACTGCAACTGCAACTACAACTACAACTACAACAACAACTACAACTGCATCTACAACTGCTACTACAACTACAACTGCAACTACAACTGCAACAACAACAACAACTACATCTACAACTACAACTACAACTACATCTACAACTGCAACTACAACTACAACTGCTCCTAGAACTACAATTGCATCTACAACTACAACTGCAACTACAACTGCAACTACAACTACAACTGCAACAACAACTTCAACTAAAACTACAACTACAACTGCATCTATAACTACAACTACAACTACAACTACAACTGCAACTGCAACTGCAACTGCAACAACAACTACAACTGCAACTACATAGCTTTCCTACAAGGAAGTCCATGAAATCGGAGCAGCGAGCAAAAATTAATGTTTTGTTAAGAGCGGAATTCGAGTTCTGAAATTCGCATTCTGAAATTCGAGTTCTGAAATTCGAGTTCTGAAACTTGAGCCTTGAAATGGGGCGAAATTTGTGATAGTATCTGCCTAGGACTAAAGAAAGTACAGAGCCATAGAAAGGTATAAAACAAACAAAAAACAATTGCGATGTGGAAATAGAACAGAAGAAAATGTTAGAGAAATAAAAGACAGACCACAAAAAATGAAAGAGACAGAATCCAGAAGACAAAGAAAAAAATAAAGAAGATCGAGTGAGAAATATAACATATGTCCAAACATTTGTAATGATACACATATCTATCTATTGACCTTTCGAGCAGAAGATGGCACATAGGGCAGAACCACAATCTCAAAAACAGAAACTTTGCGTGCCAAAATGGCACATATTGGAGAGATCACTGCTTCTAAAATCTATGGTCTGTTTCCATAACAATGCTTTTTACAATGACAGCTTGTCAAGCCATCGATCAACCTCCTTAGTCGCCTCTTACGACATGCCTGGAAGGTCACAGTGTCACTATTCTTAACATCCCACATAATGGGGCCCCGGTAACACATGATACACATATAGTTACATAAATATGGAAGGCCTCTCATCGTTATTGTCAGTTAATATCGTATGATTGATGTGCCAACATCTATTAATGGTATTATTACTTAATATCTATCATTGTAGTATATCACTCAGTTAACCATTAACATCACTTAATGTTCTATCATTGTAGTATATCACTCAGTTAACCATTAACATCACTTAATGTTCTATCATTGTAGTATTTCACTCAGTTAACCATTAACATCACTTAATGTTCTATCATTGTAGTATATCATTCAGTTAACCATTAACATCACTTAATGTTCTATCATTGTAGTTTCTAACTCTGTAAACCGTTGTAATCACTTAATGTATCATCATTGCAGTATCTCACATGGTTAAGCATTATCATCACTCAGTGACGTATTCTCTATGATACCGCAGCTACCGCCGGTAGCCTGAACATATTAACGAAATACAAAAGGAAATGAAAATTTATTTTATTTCTTTTTTTTTACTAATTATGTTACACATTTTCGAATATTCTATTACACATTTCGTAGGCCAATATGATTTATTTGCTTTGATTTGCATTTATTAAAGCAAGGTTTTCCTCTGGCCACTATAACGTTTGTGAATGTTATAACTATTTACATTGAAACCTCTAGTAGCCAGCGGTACATTTTTCCTCTATCCGGACCAAGTATTACCGACCTTGACATTCAAAAATTGCCGTCAAAATAATGTACCGGTTGTTAACTCTACACTAATGCCGTTTCATGGGTATTTTTAGCTCTAGCCAATCAGAATCATCACAAAGTGAAAGTGAAACTGTCTGATTACCAGAGCTTCCTTAGCTACTTATAACTACGTTATGCGCATCAGCATCTGTAGAAAGAACTTTTTCTGCTCTCAAGAGAATCAAATCTTATTGTCGCTCAACTCAGACACAAGAACGCTTATCTGGTTTGGCATTAATGTCCATTGAGAAATCATTCCCTCAGAAACTTAGAAACCAACCCAACAGTACTTTCAATGACAAAGTCAACAAGACATTTTCGTCCAAAACTAGACGGATAGAGTTTACATATAAATAAGTAAGTAATTGAAAATGTGGTGAAGCCATTAGAAAATATTACTTTATGTTAACCTACTGAATATAATGTATTTTTTAATGTATTATGTCAAGGGTAACCCAGACCTTAAAACCAGTATACGCCACTGTCATCACTTAGTGTTCTATCATTGTAGTACCTCACTCTATTAGCCGTTATCATCACTTAATGTTAAATCATTGCTATCCTACAATATGTTAATAATTACCGTCACTCTTTTTGCTACAACTGTTGCACTAATCATTGATAACACATCCCCATATTAACCGATTACGTGTCAAAACGTGACATCATCTTCATCAGCATCACTTCTAGTCCAGATCGTGTGGGTGATCTCTGACGCCCTTTGGTGCCACACTTCTCAAAGACTAATCTTGCCTTCTGTTATTCATTTCCTCCGCGCCACTGTACTGGTATGTTTATGTCAATGCCCATTCACAGTTCTGTCCATCTACTTTCAAAGTCTATGTATGTTTATGTCAACGCCCATTCACAGTTCTGTCCATCTACTTTCAAAGTCTATGTATGTTTATGTCAACGCCCATTCACAGTTCTATCCATCTACTTTCAAAGTCTATGTATGTTTATGTCAACACCCATTCACAGTTATGTCCATCTACTTTCAAAGTCTATATATGTTTATGTCAACACCCATTCACAGTTATGTCCATCTACTTTCAAAGTCTATGTATGTTTATGTCAACACCCATTCACAGTTATGTCCATCTACTTTCAAAGTCTATATATGTTTATGTCAACGCCCATTCACAGTTCTGTCCATCTACTTTCAAAGTTTGTCAATAATCACCAAACTGTTTATGGCAAATTAGAAACATCTAAGGGAAATATCAACATACATCTAAGTCAGAAAGGAGAGATAGGATTCAAAGTTTGAAAACATTAAAATTGCATGAAATCAGTGCCTGCAGAAGAATGAAGCGACACACACATATACATATATAGGGCTGGGTAATCTACAGGAATTGGGTTCAAATTCCACCTCAACCGGTGATGATGATTGTCAAAAAAAGGGAAAATTAGTCCGTGGTTTTTTATGACGTTATACTCCCTTCATCTCTTTGTGACGTTACACTCCCTTCATCTCTTTGTGACGTTACACTCCCTTCATCTCTTTGTGACGTTACACTCCCTTCATCTCTTTGTGACGTTACACTCCCTTCATCTCTTTGTGACGTTACACTCCCTTCATCTCTTTGTGACGTTACACTCCCTTCATCTCTTTGTGACGTTACACTCCCTTCATCTCTTTGTGACGTTACACTCCCTTCATCTCTTTGTGACGTTACACTCCCTTCATCACTTTGTGACGTTAGACTCTCTTCATCTCTTTGTGGCGTTACACTCCCTTCATCTCTTTGTGACGTTACACTCCCTTCATCTCTTTGTGACGTTACACTCCCTTCATCTCTTTGTGACGTTACACTCCCTTCATCTCTTTGTGACGTTATACTCCCTTCATCTCTTTGTGACGTTACACTCCCTTCATCTCTTTGTGACGTTACACTCCCTTCATCTCTTTGTGGCGTTACACTCCCTTCATCTCTTTGTGACGTTACACTCCCTTCATCTCTTTGTGACGTTACACTCCCTTCATCTCTTTGTGGCGTTACACTCCCTTCATCTCTTTGTGACGTTACACTCCCTTCATCTCTTTGTGACGTTACACTCCCTTCATCTCTTTGTGACGTTACACTCCCTTCATCTCTTTGTGGCGTTACACTCCCTTCATCTCTTTGTGACGTTACACTCCCTTCATCTCTTTGTGACGTTACACTCCCTTCATCTCTTTGTGACGTTACACTCCCTTCATCTCTTTGTGACGTTACACTCCCTTCATCACTTTGTGACGTTAGACTCTCTTCATCTCTTTGTGGCGTTACACTCCCTTCATCTCTTTGTGACGTTACACTCCCTTCATCTCTTTGTGACGTTACACTCCCTTCATCTCTTTGTGACGTTACACTCCCTTCATCTCTTTGTGGCGTTACACTCCCTTCATCTCTTTGTGACGTTACACTCCCTCCATCTCTTTGTGACGTTATACTCCCTCCATCTCTTTGTGACGTTATACTCCCTTCATCTCTTTGTGACGTTATACTCCCTTCATCTCTTTGTGACGTTATACTCCCTTCATCTCTTTGTGACGTTATACTCCCTTCATCTCTTTGTGACGTTACACTCCCTTCATCTCTTTGTGACGTTACACTCCCTCCATCTCTTTGTGACGTTACACTCCCTTCATCTCTTTGTGACGTTATACTCCCTTCATCTCTTTGTGACGTTATACTCCCTTCATCTCTTTGTGACGTTACACTCCCTTCATCTCTTTGTGACGTTACACTCCCTTCATCTCTTTGTGACGTTACACTCCCTCCATCTCTTTGTGACGTTACACTCCCTTCATCTCTTTGTGACGTTACACTCCCTTCATCTCTTTGTGACGTTACACTCCCTTCATCTCTTTGTGACGTTACACTCCCTTCATCTCTTTGTGACGTTACACTCCCTTCATCTCTTTGTGACGTTACACTCCCTTCATCTCTTTGGACATGAAATCAGATATCCAACCCTCTCGAGTGACGGCAATAAAAAAGAGTTTCCGTGTGCCATTGCGCACGTTAAAGAAATCTTGCAGTTAAAAGATCTCGAAAAAAGTAGTCCATAAATGTGGTGGCTGGGTAAATTGTCAGAAAAACCTGGCAATAAGATGGATCCCGTGCTACGGAGTTCGTGCACATAGTCAGAGTTCATCTCTGATTCTCTCGAAAGAAATTTTGCAGCACTTATGGAATTGTTGGTTGTGCATTAATAGTGATCCTAAGAAAAGCAACAACAAATAATTACATGGTCCTTTTCGTCTTGTCAGGCAGTCTAGTGGAGGCTATTGTGTATTTTTATTTGGAGGTTTTGTTTTTGTTGAACAGCTCCTCTGGTGGCTGATTGTACCAGTGTTTAACAGACACATTCGGCCACAGAATGAACAAGTCAGGCCCACCGATTCACAGGGTTTACCATCTTTTTTTTATGAGTCTTTTCTCCTCCACCTTTGCCATAGTACAGCCTCAACTGATGTTATGCCATATTTTTTTTAATGCTCTCCATGATGTGCGTTCTCTTGCCAGATGTTTACAGTCATTATCAGCGATGGAGAAATCATTCAGAGATGATTTACAAATATCTCTATTAATATAATATATAAAATATCATATTATAGGTCTGCCGATTTATCTTTTTTCAGTGTATTAGTTCACCATATATATAATTGCTTAGGTTCTCTTGCATTCGCTGGACGTGCTCCAGCCATCTTAACCGCCGGCTTCTCAGCACAGACATGATTGTTGGGGTCTTCGCAGGTTGCTGGACTGTTAAGTTGGTTGGTTTGTTCTGCCATTTGATGTACATTAATTGCGGTGACATCGCATGTGGAAGATATTTTGTATTTTTTCATGATTTAAGTATGTTGTCCATGCTTTAGATCCATATAAAAGTATACTGAGCACACAGATCTAATATATTAAGAATTTTGTTCTTAGTGTTATCGTAAGTAGTATACAATGGTGTATCTATGCCGTATTTGGCCAGTAAATTAACAAAGATATATAGTGTGGTGTGCGGCGCACCACATGTACACGAGAATCAAGGGGAGTTAATCGGTCGTGCGGTCGGCGTGACCCTGGAAGTGACCCCTCGTACGGAGGGCGGAGTGGTTGGTGTACTTGATCGATAGTGATAGGTTAGTAGATTATACATGACCTCGGGGCGGATCGCGTGTTGGCGGGTGACCCCTCGGGGATTATCTCGAGTGTTTTCGGACAGCGTGCTATCGGATCGGGGATTAGTTCGATTCGGTGTGACGCTATCGCGCCAGGTAGACGTTAGAAAATGTTTATAGCTATGTAGTTGGGTGTCTGCTTAACGTTGTACCATAAATGAAGCATAAGGGTGAAACAGTTAGAGATTACTGGTTAGTCTAAGCTGGTAGTGTAAATATGTTCCTCGGTGTTAGTGGTTCGCTATCTCTCTCTCTCTCTCTCGCTTTCTCTCTCTCTCTCTCTTTCTCTCTCTCTCTCTCTCTCTCTTTCTCTCTCTCTCTCTCTCTCTCTACTATTCCAGCCTAGATTTCCCTCCATTGAAACACTTACTCATTCTCTCCATTTATCCCTATCATCGCGCCTTCCTTCTCTCTCTCTCTCTCTCTCTCTCTCGCTTTCTCCCCTATCCTCTCTTAGACTTCTAACCTATCAGTCCACCCTTTAGCTCCCCCGCCCTCCCTCATATTTTTAGCATCCCCCCCCTATTGTAACACTTGATTATTCTCACCATTAATACATAGCATCTCGCCTTCTTTCTCATATGCTTCTCTCTCTCTCTCTCGCTCTCTCTCTCTCAGTTAGAGATTACTGGTTAGTCTAAGCTGGGTGTGTAAATATGTTCCTCGGTGTTAGTGGTTCGCTATCTCTCTCTCTCTCTCTCGCCCTCTCTCTCTCTCTCTCTCTCTCTCTCTCTACTATTCCAGCCTAGATTTCCCTCCATTGAAACATTTACTCATTCTCTCCCTTTATCCCTAGCATCGCGCCTTCCTTCTCTCTCTCTCTCTCTCTCTCTCTCGCTTTCTCTCCTATCCTCTCTTAGACTTCTAACCTATCAATCCACCCTCCGCCTCTCCCTTTACCTCCCCAACCCTCCCTCATATTTTTAGCGTCCCGCCTATTGTAACACTTGATTATTCTCACCATTAATACATAGCATCTCGCCTTCTTTCTCATACGCTTCTCTCTCTCTCTCTCGCTCTCTCTCTCTCTCTCTCTCTCTCTCTCTCTCTCTCGCTCTTCTAACCCCTACTAGACTTCTCTCCTACCATTCCACCTTTCTTCCTCTCTCTCTCTCTCTCTCTCTCTCTGTCTCTCTCTCTCTCTCTCTCTTTACCTCGCCTAGCGTTCCGCCTTCATTCGTATTTTTACCTTACCACCAGTGTAACACATTAATAACATTGAATATCAATTACAAAAAGACTTGAAATATCTACTTTTTAAAGAACCAATAAGATAAACATATGAAAAACGAAGGAATAATAAACTCGACAAGGCTTAACAGACGTACTTTATACACATCACCATTAATACAACTGAAATTCCTTTAATGATAACCTATCACATCGTTATGAGCTAAGAGAAAAACAGAAAAAAAAATTCAACTTACACCGTAAAATATTCCACTACAACACAGACCGCTAGACTGAACAGTACTACGAAAATAAACGTCCGTGAATCAAGCGCGCTTATAACACGAAGTCTCACATCCCACTAGTTTAAATATAATCTGGTAAATAAAATTTGGACGACACTATTCCACCCTCGACTAACATCTAGGTTAACCAATCAGAGAAGAAGATTTCTATCGGACACCCATCAACGAAATGACTGACCTCTGGATTAACTAATCAGAGAAGAGGATTACTGTTATCGTGATAACCGACCTCATTTTCAACTTGAAGTGCTGTCGAGTCTGATGCATGGGTTACTTTAAATCGAGTCGGCCCCTGATACAATCCACCTAGCGGGCTAGAGGGGTCGTGGTTCGTGGTTCGGTAAGTCCGTGGTTCGTTAAGTCCGTGGTTCGTGGGGTTGTGGTTCGTGGTTCGTTAGTTGATGGTTCGTTAAGTGCGTGGCTCGTTAAGTCCGTGGTTCGTGGGGTTGTGGTTCGTGGTTCGTTAGTTGATGGTTCGTTAAGTCCGTGGTTCGTGGGGTTGTGGTTCGTGGTTCGTTAGTTGATGGTTCGTTAAGTCCATGGTTCGTAGGGGTTGCGGTTCGCGGTTCGTGAGTTTGTGGTTCGTTAGTTGATGGTTCGTTAAGTCCGTGGTTCGTGGGGTTGTGGTTCGTGGTTCGTTAGTTGATGGTCCGTGGTTCGTTAAGTCCGTGGTTCGTGGGGTTGTGGTTCGTGGTTCGTTAGTTGATGGTTCGTTAAGTGCGTGGCTCGTTAAGTCCGTGGTTCGTGGGGTTGTGGTTCGTGGTTCGTTAGTTGATGGTTCGTTAAGTCCGTGGTTCGTGGGGTTGTGGTTCGTGGTTCGTTAGTTGATGGTTCGTTGAGGCCATGGTTTGTAGGGGTTGTGGTTCGCGGTTCGTGAGTTGATGGTTCGTTAAGTTCGTGGTTTGTTACGTTCGTTGTTCGTGAGTTTGTGGTTCGTTAGTTGATGGTTCGTTAAGTCCGTGGTTCGTGGGGTTGTGGTTCGTGGTTCGTTAGTTGATGGTTCGTTAAGTCCATGGTTCGTAGGGGTTGTGGTTCGCGGTTCGTGAGTTGATGGTTCGTTAAGTTCGTGGTTTGTTAAGTTCGTTGTTCGTGAGTTTGTGGTTCGTTAGTTGATGGTTCGTTAAGTCCGTGGTTCGTGGGGTTGTGGTTAGTGGTTCGTTAGTTGATGGTTCGTTAAGTCCGTGGTTCGTGGGGTTGTGGTTCGTGGTTCGTTAGTTGATGGTTCGTTAAGTCCGTGGTTCGTGGGGTTGTGGTTCGTGTTTCGTTAGTTGATGGTTCGTTAAGTCCATGGTTCGTGGGGTTGTGGTTCGCGGTTCGTGAGTTGAGGGTTCGGTAAGTCCGTGGTTCGTGGTTTGTTAAGTTCGTTGTTCGTGAGTTTGTGGTTTATTAAGTTTGTAGTTTGTTAAGTGCGTGGTTCGAGAGGTCGTGGGCAAGGGCAGAAACCTAAGAGGCAAGGGCAGAAACCTAGGAGGCAAGGTCAGAAACCTAGGAGGCAAGGGCAGAAACCTAGGAGACAAGGTCAGAAACCTAGGAGGCAAGGGCAGAAACCTAGGAGGTAAGGGCAGAAACCTAGGAAGCAAAGGCTGAAAAACACTCGTACTGACTAAGGCTTCCAAGGTGTATTTGATTGTCGCCCTATTTTTGTCTGTATAACCTAATATATCACTTTCATTTAATCTATCGATAAACGTTTCAAAGTCATTTCTGTTGTTAACTAACAAGGGTTTGTCTAACCCTGTCGCGTTATTTGAACTTGTGTGTGAAAGTAACGCAGCCAAATAGAACTGACCTCTGAGGCAATACCGGATGTGTTACTAAAAAGATTTTGACGTATGATGGCAATTTTATGAGTTTACCCCCTGATCATTTTTAGGGATACACCCATGAAATCGGTAAAAATCGTAAATTTTCACTCTAGGCATACCCCAAACTCTATTTTAGACATCCCCATTGCAAAAATTTACATTAAAAACCACTTTTAGGATTTTACCCCCTTATCATTTTTTTTAGGGTTGCGCCCATGGAATCTATAAAAAGCGTTAATTTAGCACGCAGGCTTACCTAAAACTTTATTTTAGACATCCCCACACCAAAAATTTACTTAAAAATCACTTTTGAAATTGTTACCCCCTTACCATTTTTTTAGGGTTACGCCCATAGAATTGATAAAAAATTGAAATATAACCTCAAGGCATACCCCAAACTTTATTTTAGACATCCCCATAACAAAGATTTACATTAAAAACCACTTTTAGGATTTTACCCCCTTACCATTTTTTTAGGGTTACGCCACTGAAATCGATAAAAATCGTAAATTTAGCACGCAGACTTACCTAAAACTTTATTTTAGACATCCCCACACCAAAAATTAACTTAAAAATCACTTTTGAAAATGTAACCCCCCTTACCATTTTTGAGGGTTACGCCCATGGAATTGATAAAAAATTGAAATATAACCTCAAGGCATACCCCAAACTTTATTTTAGACATCCCCACACCAAAAATTAACTTAAAAATCACTTTTGAAATTGTAACCCCCCTTACCATTTTTGAGGGTTACGCCCCTGAAATCGATAAAAATCGTAAATTTAGCACGTAGGCTTACCTAAAACTTTATTTTAGACATCCCCACACCAAAAATTAACTTAAAAATCACTTTTGAAAATGTAACCCCTCTTACTATTTTTAGGGTTACGCCCCTGAAATCGATAAAAATCGTAAATTTAGCACGTAGACTTACCTAAAACTTTATTTTAGACATCCCCACACCAAAAATTAACTTAAAAATCAATTTTGAAAATGTAACCCCCCTTACCATTTTTGAGGGTTACGCCCCTGAAATCGATAAAAAATTGAAATATAACCTCAAGGCATACCCCAAACATATTTTTTGACACCCCTACATATCAAATTCCAACAAAAAAACAACAAAAAAATAGTAGTAAGGTAGGGTGTTTTGAGCAAGGATTTTAACATTTCCTGCAGGTATCGTGCAGCACAGATGGTTTCGTGCATCACGATACATCTGCGTAGTATGCACGGCTCACGGTGTTTTTGATTTTAAGTTAATAATTTTGGTGTGGGGATGTCTAAAATAAAGTTTGGGGTATGCCTTGAGGTTATATTTCAATTTTTTATCAATTCCATGGGCGTAACCCTCAAAAATGGTAAGGGGGGTTACATTTTCAAAAGTGATTTTTAAGTTAATTTTTGGTGTGGGGATGTCTAAAATAAAGTTTTAGGTAAGTCTACGTGCTAAATTTACGATTTTTATCGATTTCAGGGGCGTAACCCTAAAAAATAGTAAGGGGGTTACATTTTCAAAAGTGATTTTTAAGTTAATTTTTGGTGTGGGGATGTCTAAAATAAAGTTTTAGGTAAGCCTACGTGCTAAATTTACGATTTTTATCGATTTCAGGGGCGTAACCCTCAAAAATGGTAAGGGGGTTACAATTTCAAAAGTGATTTTTAAGTTAATTTTTGGTGTGGGGATGTCTAAAATAAAGTTTGGGGTATGCCTTGAGGTTATATTTCAATTTTTTATCAATTCCATGGGCGTAACCCTCAAAAATGGTAAGGGGGGTTACATTTTCAAAAGTGATTTTTAAGTTAATTTTTGGTGTGGGGATGTCTAAAATAAAGTTTTAGGTAAGTCTGCGTGCTAAATTTACGATTTTTATCGATTTCAGTGGCGTAACCCTAAAAAAATGGTAAGGGGGTAAAATCCTAAAAGTGGTTTTTAATGTAAATCTTTGTTATGGGGATGTCTAAAATAAAGTTTGGGGTATGCCTTGAGGTTATATTTCAATTTTTTATCAATTCTATGGGCGTAACCCTAAAAAAATGGTAAGGGGGTAACAATTTCAAAAGTGATTTTTAAGTAAATTTTTGGTGTGGGGATGTCTAAAATAAAGTTTTAGGTAAGCCTGCGTGCTAAATTAACGCTTTTTATAGATTCCATGGGCGCAACCCTAAAAAAAAATGATAAGGGGGTAAAATCCTAAAAGTGGTTTTTAATGTAAATTTTTGCAATGGGGATGTCTAAAATAGAGTTTGGGGTATGCCTAGAGTGAAAATTTACGATTTTTACCGATTTCATGGGTGTATCCCTAAAAATGATCAGGGGGTAAACTCATAAAATTGCCATCATACGTCAAAATCTTTTTAGTAACACATCCGGTATTGCCTCAGAGGTCAGTTCTATTTGGCTGCGTTACTTTCACACACAAGTTCAAATAACGCGACAGGGTTAGACAAACCCTTGTTAGTTAACAACAGAAATGACTTTGAAACGTTTATCGATAGATTAAATGAAAGTGATATATTAGGTTATACAGACAAAAATAGGGCGACAATCAAATACACCTTGGAAGCCTTAGTCAGTACGAGTGTTTTTCAGCCTTTGCTTCCTAGGTTTCTGCCCTTACCTCCTAGGTTTCTGCCCTTGCCTCCTAGGTTTCTGACCTTGTCTCCTAGGTTTCTGCCCTTGCCTCCTAGGTTTCTGACCTTGCCTCCTAGGTTTCTGCCCTTGCCTCTTAGGTTTCTGCCCTTGCCCACGACCTCTCGAACCACGCACTTAACAAACTACAAACTTAATAAACCACAAACTCACGAACAACGAACTTAACAAACCACGAACCACGGACTTACCGAACCCTCAACTCACGAACCGCGAACCACAACCCCACGAACCATGGACTTAACGAACCATCAACTAACGAAACACGAACCACAACCCCACGAACCACGGACTTAACGAACCATCAACTAACGAACCACGAACCACAACCCCACGAACCACGGACTTAACGAACCATCAACTAACGAACCACTAACCACAACCCCACGAACCACGGACTTAACGAACCATCAACTAACGAACCACAAACTCACGAACAACGAACTTAACAAACCACGAACTTAACGAACCATCAACTCACGAACCGCGAACCACAACCCCTACGAACCATGGACTTAACGAACCATCAACTAACGAACCACGAACCACAACCCCACGAACCACGGACTTAACGAACCATCAACTAACGAACCACGAACCACAACCGCTACGAACCACGGACTTAACGAACCACGTACTTAACGAACCATCAACTAACGAACCACGAACCACAACCCCACGAACCACGGACTTAACGAACCACGGACTTACCGAACCACGAACCACGACCCCTCTAGCCCGCTAGGTGGATTGTATCAGGGGCCGACTCGATTTAAAGTAACCCATGCATCAGACTCGACAGCACTTCAAGTTGAAAATGAGGTCGGTTATCACGATAACAGTAATCCTCTTCTCTGATTAGTTAATCCAGAGGTCAGTCATTTCGTTGATGGGTGTCCGATAGAAATCTTCTTCTCTGATTGGTTAACCTAGATGTTAGTCGAGGGTGGAATAGTGTCGTCCAAATTTTATTTACCAGATTATATTTAAACTAGTGGGATGTGAGACTTCGTGTTATAAGCGCGCTTGATTCACGGACGTTTATTTTCGTAGTACTGTTCAGTTTAGCGGTCTGTGTTGTAGTGGAATATTTTACGGTGTAAGTTGAATTTTTTTTTCTGTTTTTCTCTTAGCTCATAACGATGTGATAGGTTATCATTAAAGGAATTTCAGTTGTATTAATGGTGATGTGTATAAAGTACGTCTGTTAAGCCTTGTCGAGTGTATTATTCCTTCGTTTTTCATATGTTTATCTTATTGGTTCTTTAAAAAGTAGATATTTCAAGTCTTTTTGTAATTGATATTCAATGTTATTAATGTGTTACACTGGTGGTAAGGTAAAAATACGAATGAAGGCGGAACGCTAGGCGAGGTAAAGAGAGAGAGAGAGAGAGAGAGAGAGAGAGACAGAGAGAGAGAGAGAGAGAGAGAGAGAGAGGAAGAAAGGTGGAATGGTAGGAGAGAAGTCTAGTAGGGGTTAGAAGAGCGAGAAAGAGAGAGAGAGAGAGCGCGAGAGAGAGAGAGAGAAGCGTATGAGAAAGAAGGCGAGATGCTATGTATTAATGGTGAGAATAATCAAGTGTTACAATAGGCGGGACGCTAAAAATATGAGGGAGGGTTGGGGAGGTAAAGGGAGAGGCGGAGGGTGGATTGATAGGTTAGAAGTCTAAGAGAGGATAGGAGAGAAAGCGAGAGAGAGAGAGAGAGAGAAGGAAGGCGCGATGCTAGGGATAAAGGGAGAGAATGAGTAAGTGTTTCAATGGAGGGAAATCTAGGCTGGAATAGTAGAGAGAGAGAGAGAGAGAGAGAGAGAAAGAGGGCGAGAGAGAGAGAGAGAGAGAGATAGCGAACCACTAACACCGAGGAACATATTTACACACCCAGCTTAGACTAACCAGTAATCTCTAACTGAGAGAGAGAGAGAGAGAGCGAGAGAGAGAGAGAGAAGCATATGAGAAAGAAGGCGAGATGCTATGCATTAATGGTGAGAATAATCAAGTGTTACAATAGGGGGGGATGCTAAAAACATGAGTGAGGGCGGGGGAGCTAAAGGGTGGACTGATAGGTTAGAAGTCTAAGAGAGGATAGGGGAGAAAGCGAGAGAGAGAGAGAGAGAGAGAAGGAAGGCGCGATGATAGGGATAAATGGAGAGAATGAGTAAGTGTTTCAATGGAGGGAAATCTAGGCTGGAATAGTAGAGAGAGAGAGAGAGAGAAAGAGAGAGAGAGAGAGAGAGAGAAGAGAGAGAGAGAGAGAGAGAGAAAGAGAGAGAGAGAGAGAGAGAGAGATAGCGAACCACTAACACCGAGGAACATATTTACACTACCAGCTTAGACTAACCAGTAATCTCTAACTGTTTCACCCTTATGCTTCATTTATGGTACAACGTTAAGCAGACACCCAACTACATAGCTATAAATATTTTCTAACGTCTACCTGGCGCGATAGCGTCACACCGAATCGAACTAATCCCCGATCCGATAGCACGCTGTCCGAAAACACTCGAGATAATCCCCGAGGGGTCACCCGCCAACACGCGATCCGCCCCGAGGTCATGTATAATCTACTAACCTATCACTATCGATCAAGTACACCAACCACTCCGCCCTCCGCACGAGGGGTCACTTCCAGGGTCACGCCGACCGCACGACCGATTAACTCCCCTTGATTCTCGTGTACATGTGGTGCGCCGCGCACCACACTATATATCTTTGTTAATTTACTGGCCAAATACGGCATAATACACCATTGTATACTACTATCGTACTATCCAGGCCCTTTCTGTGAGTTTATTTATTTAGTATATATATATATATATATATATATATATATATATATATATATATATATGTATATATATAATGTTAAGGCATTAATCGAAAACGAAAATGAATAAGATGAACTTACAGAACCAAATAATTGGACAAATAACACCTATTCTAAAAACCGCAAAAGTGGATGTTTATGCAAGGGACGTTCAAAAGGCATTGTACCAGATCGATTTTCTCAGCGAATAATAAACATAGAAGCATGACATTTTTAACACTTTAAATATTATATGTGTCAATTGTGTGTACCAAATTGCACTGCAATCGGGTAAATATTACGACTGCAATAAACCGTTAAAATGGAGCATGTTAGCAACTTGCGTTATAAGCAGCGAATTGTGATATAATTTCTCGTTTTAGAGAAGGAAACTCTTGTGAACAATCACAGGCGCCTATGTGATGTGTATGGAAGTTTTGTGAACAATCACAGGCGCCTATGTGATGTGTATGGAAGTTTTGTGAACAATCACAGGCGCCTATGTGATGTGTATGGAAGTTTTGTGAACAATCACAGGCGCCTATGTGATGTGTATGGAAGTTTTGTGAACAATCACAGGCGCCTATGTGATGTGTATGGAAGTTTTGTGAACAATCACAGGCGCCTATGTGATGTGTATGGAAGTTTTGTGAACAATCACAGGCGCCTATGTGATGTGTATGGAAGTTTTACAGTCGACAGGAGCACAGTAAATCGCTGGGTTCAGAGAATAAAAGAATCGGAAAGCGGAGATACGGAGCTTCTTGATCGGCCACACTGTAGACGGCCAATGCAGCGATGTAGAAATGCACTGAGGGCATTATCTGGCTGCGCATCACTACTCAGCAATTTGCCTTAAAGTTGCCAGTCAGCATTGGTAGGGCAAATGCAGTTATAAAAACTCTCTGATTTTCTCAGGTTTGTGCAAGATGGGTTCCACGAAATCTCACAAATCAGCACCGACTGCAAAGTAAAGTAATTTCTTCTGAATTGTTGGAGAGTCTCAGTGTTGATGAATATAACTGTTTAGATAAGATTGTTACAGGTGACGAAACCTGGACACATTACTTTGAACCTGAGACAAAAAGACAGTCAATGGAGTGGTATCATCCGCACTCACCACGAAAAAAGAAATTCAAGACATCTCCTTCAGCTTGAAAGGCCATGGTCACTGGTTTTTGGGACATTGAAAGTGTGATTCTTGGGGATGTTATGCTAACAGAAGAGACAACCAAATTCACAAGCTTACATTAAGACATTGAAGGTGTGATTCTTGGGGATGTTATGCCAAGAAGAGAGACAATCAATTCACAAGCTTACATTAAGACATTGAAGGTGTGATTCTTGGGGATGTTATGCCAAGAGGAGAGACAATCAATTCACAAGCTTACATTAAGCAGTGGAAGGTGTGATTCTTGTGGACGCTATGCCAAGAGGAGAAACAATCAATTCACAAGCTTACATTAAGACATTGAAGGTGTGATTCTTGGGGAAGTTATGCCAAGAGGAGAGACAATCAATTCGCAAGCTTACATTAAGACATTGAAGGTGTGATTCTTGTGGATGTTATGCCAAAAGGAGAGACAATCAATTCACAAGCTTACATTAAGACATTGAAGGTGGTGATTTTTGTGGACGTTAAGCCAAGATGAGAGACAATCAATTCGCAAGCTTACATTAAGACATTGAAGGTGTGATTCTTGTGGATGTTATGCCAAAAGGAGAGACAATCAATTCACAAGCTTACATTAAGACATTGAAGGTGGTGATTTTTGTGGATGTTATGCCAAGAGGAGAGACAATCTATTCGCAAGCTTACATTAAGACATTGAAGGTGTGATTCTTGTGGAATTTTTGCCAAGAGGAGAGACAATCAACTCACAAGCTTACATTAAGACATTGATGGCAACACGGGAAGCAATCACCAGGTTTGGGTTCGACTGTACTCCCCCATCCCCCATCCAGCCTCTGATTTCCATCTCTTTGGTCAACTTAAAGATGCCCTCCGTGGAACAAGGTTTGAAGACAAAGAAGGAGTGATTCATGCAACGAAGAAATGGCTACACGTTCAAGACAAAGAAGGAGTGATTCATGCAACGAAGAAATGGCTACACGTTCAAGACAAAGAAGGAGTGATTCATGCAGCGAAGAAATGGCTACACGTTCAAGACAAAGAAGGAGTGATTCATGCAACGAAGAAATGGCTACACGTTCAAGACAAAGAAGGAGTGATTCATGCAACGAAGAAATGGCTACACGTTCAAGACAAAGAAGGAGTGATTCATGCAACGAAGAAATGGCTACACGTTCAAGACAAAGAAGGAGTGATTCATGCAGCGAAGAAATGGCTACACGTTCAAGACAAAGAAGGAGTGATTCATGCAGCGAAGAAATGGCTACACGTTCAAGACAAAGAAGGAGTGATTCATGCAACGAAGAAATGGCTACACGTTCAAGACAAAGAGTGGTACTGGCTAGGAATAAATTACACTTGTTGCGAGCTGGCGTAATGCTGTACAAGTGGATAAGGCTTATGTTGAATGATACCGATGTTTACATGACATATCCATATTTACTGTGTACAAATCTCATACACTTTGAATTAGCGGTTACCTAGAAAACAGATGTGGTGCATGACTTTCTGAATGCACTAACACATTCAGTTGGCAACTCGGTAATTCTGTCAAATTTGAGCTATTAGCGCCCACCATGGTCGTTAACAGCAAATGGGAAAAGAAAAAAAACGCAACTGAAATGAAATGTTTTTAAGGAATACCTGAAGAAACAAAATAAGAAACAAAGAAATGAGGAAAATGAGTAGTAAGTGACACCAGGTTCGATCATATAATTCATTAACAAACAGATGCAGTAACTGGAAAATAGAGAAAATAGAGAGTACCATGTTTCAGGTGAATCAAAGTGTGCTGTTTAAAAACATTATATTTTCCTCTCTCTCTCACACAGATAGAGACATACATACTTACATTTTTAAAAAAAGTATGGAAACGACTTTACAACACTAAAGAAAGTCAAGACAGTTTAATAGTTCTATATAGTGGAAAAATACATGTAAATAATATTAGTAAAAACCTGCAAGAGGTTCCTATTAAAATGGTGAATATAAAATATTACTCACATTATTCATATTTCTAATCTACAAAACAGCATGTCCTTGGCGTGCAATAAGTTAACGTTAGAGACATTGGTCAGCAACTATTTACAGAATTTAAAACAAAATGATTGTTATTATTTGAATGATAACCCTCTATATCATATTTTACTGCCCCTTTGGTGAGTGCCTTGTTAGTGAATGGTATTGGTAAGTAACACGCAAACAATCTACGGGACTTACTTTCATGTTATCCACTTAATAAATGCTTGAAAAAGTGTAGAAGAGTTATTGAATACATGTCATATATATACATACATATATTTTAATTAGAAGATGACGTTTAATATGTGATTTTGCAGTTAATAGACAACATTATATATATATATATATACCAGCTGATTTTAGTTAAAAGCTGCTAAATGTAATGCTTATATAGTAATCTATTATATAAGCTAATACAAGTACTGTCCATTCGACAAATAAAAGTGCAAGGGAGTTCTTCCTTTTCTTTTCAGATCCCTGTGGAGCATAGGTCTTCAACAAACACTTTCAGCTCCCTGTGGAGCATAGGTCTTCAACAAACACTTTCAGCTCCTTGTGGAGCATAGGTCTTCAACAAACACTTTCCAAGTCATTCTGTTTCTTGCCATTCTTTTAAGATTATTCCATGTCTTCCCCATCATTTTCATCTCTGCTTCCATTTATCTTATCCAAGTTTATTTTGGTCTCCCTCTTTGTCTTTTTACTTCGGGATTACAAAAATGGCATGTTGTGTAATACTCTCAGTTGGCTTCAGATGTACGTGTCCTATCTATCGCCATCGTCTTCGCTGTATGTCTTTATCCACTGGTATTTGACTGGTACTTTTCCACAATTCTACGTTAATGATTTTGCCCTGCCATTTCCATCCTTTTATTCTGATCAAGCATCCATTAATAAAGACATGTATCTTAATGATTGTCTTTTTTGTTGTCCTCCATATTTCACAGCCATATAATAGGACTGACTTAACACTGGAGTTACAAATTTTTATTTTTGTATTAACTTAATTCCTTTGGATATCGTTATTTTGGTATCACTCTCTGTTGCCCCCTCTTATATATTCTATATTGGTCTATATTGCTACCCAGTTATATGTAAGATTGTACATCTAGCAGAGGCATTTCTTCTATTGTTATTTCATTATTGCCAACTGCATTAATTCTCATGATTTTTGTGTTATCTCTATATATTTTTTGTCCCAGCTATTGTGATCTCTTATCAAGTATGTTCATTTTATCTTGCATCTGTTGATGATTGTGTGATAGAAGAGCTATGCCATCAGCAACGTCTAAGTCATTAAGTTGCTTGATCAGTGACGATTAGTTTCCATTTCTGTTCTGAGTTATTTTCCTAGTCGAATCTATGGCCAGTAGGAATAGAAATTAAGATAGAAGGCATACATGGGAGTTAGAGGTCTGGTATATTATGATTTTCTTATTTGATCAAATGGAGAAATAGTCTCTTTTTTCCCCCACGAAAACGCTACTTTAAATTATGGCATCTTTACCGTATTATCCCAATTTAAAAGGGTTATAGGAGGTCGTATATGATCAGAGAGCCAATATAGATATATATAGAGCCATTTCTGACCTAATGAAGCGAATTATGGACAGTAAACAAACACACGTAAAGACGATTAGGGGCCACAGAGATGGGATTTCTCGGAAGACTATTGAAAGTTCCATGAACAGCTACAAAGACCAACGAGGAAATTCTCCAAGAGGTCAACACAAAAAGGGAGCTCCTAGAAACATCAGAAAGAAACAATCTACATTTTTCTGACACATCATGAGAAGAGAAAAGTTGGAATATTCGGTTACAGCTGTCAAAATACAGGGAAAGGGAGATCGCGAACGAGAAAGAGAAAATATGAAGGATAGCTTGGTGTGATGGCATGGAGAATAGTCAACTACAGAACTGATACGATGCACTGTGGATAGAAAATTGCGGAGGGACATGATCGCCTACGCCAACCGGTTTGACACACGATGATAATGATGATGAGAGAATAACAGCCGCTTGTCCAGTGCAGTCATCATGAGATGTTCAGACCTTAGTGTTTGTTTCAGCACCCCCCCCCCCAAACGTTAAAAGTGCAAACGTATCGTGATTGAAGCAAGCGTCCCCCTGGTTACATTCACCTGTATATGTTACTGTGTATAGACCAGTAGAAGATAGATTGGCAAGATATATTCTCATGGGGATAGTACAAATAACAAATATACAAGATATGAAATATTATGCGGAACCGCGAATATAGTTGCAGAGAGCATGTACAATAAACATCAAATGGCATGCAACAGCTAAACTAACAGAAAAACAAGACAAACTACAACATTTCGGCAAAAGTCTTCATCAAAACTGATTTGATATGTTTTCTGCAGCTATACCCAGTGTCGTATTGAATATTTTATATATTTAATTTATGTGCTTATATCCATTTCTATACTGCCGCTAGTTATTGTTGTTTCCCCTAGTCAGCTCTGATCGTCACTGCTCTTAATTATATTTATCTTTTAACCAGACTGTGTAAATCCTGGGCACCGTTTTTTCCACCATTTTTTTTAGATCTCTGTTGTGTTTTTTGGCTTGGATTTATGTGTATAATTTGTGTGTTATACCTGATGAAAGCTTTTGCCGAAACGTTCTAATTTGTTCTGTCTTTCCATTAGTTCAGCTGCTCCACACCATTTTATGTTTCTTTTATCAGCTATATTTTACGGTACTTATAGAAAGTGCAGAACAATATATGTATAAAGTGAGCAATATTTATATAGAGCAAAAAAGATGTATGCATTGTGAAAAAGATTTATATAGAGCGAGCAAGATTTTGATAAATATGAAATTATGTTTAAGTAACATGAAACTGCATCTGTCGCTAGCAAAGTACTTCAAGCGAAAGTATTAAACTGGAAAAGCAGACAAGTAATGTGAACATCAAAACAGCTGAAGCGGTGATGATTGCAACATTGATGGCAGATGAATTAAAGTTGTAATATAATATTATATGGTAAATCAATGAAAAAATAAAACGCAATGTAATAGTGTGTGAAATGCTCAAATTAAAGTCTGGAGAAAAAGGTGAAGAAACGAAACTGAGAAATGAACAAAAGGAAGCAGTATGAAACACAGCAGATTAAAAAAAAAAAAAAAGAAACACCAGGTTATAAAAGGAATATTCGCTTGCTGCAGAACCATACAGGCAAGTTGTGCCCATGTATGTCATAGCAGTTCTACAAAGTTAACATCGAATTATAAAGATCTTCATTGACAGTTGAGTTATTGAATTATTTACGGGTCAGCATCATTGCACTCCGAACATGTCCATAGGTGCTCAGATCCCCCACCTCCCTTTTCCTTTCAGCAATTCCCTCAGTGTCCAGCGACTGACGACTCCAGTTCTGTGTTGGTTGATAAGTCTTCTTACACGCCCACTAAGTTTCTCATTTCTGGCTGTGCCCATCTTAACTCCATTCTCTTTCATCCGAAAGGGTAATGGGCTCATGGTTGTCGAAGTTCTGTGCTCTTCCCACATCTCAGAAGGCATTGATGATGTCCGCCCGATCCATTTGTTGACCGTCTTCAACGATAGCACAGCTAGCCAACCTGTCCGCTCTTTCATTTTCACGCATCCCGCATGTCCTGGGACGTAGACAAAGGTGACCTTATGTATTTTTGACTTCTGCAATGACTCTGGCCATTGCATTCGTACAGAGTCCGCCTCCATTTTTTTTATCATGCTCATAAAATCACCCAGTACGCAGGCGTGAGTGTAATCTTGTTGAAAGTTGAAATTCAAAATAATAATAATAAGAATAATAATAATAGCAAAAAATATAATAATAATAATAGCAAAAATATAATAATAATAGCAAAAAAAATATAATAATAATAGCAAAAAATATCATAATAATAATAGCAAAAATATAATAATAATAGCAAAAAATATAATAATAATAATAGCAAAAATATAATAATAATAGCAAAAATATAATAATAATTGCAAAAAATATAATAATAATAATAGCAAAAATATAATAATAATAGCAAAAAATATAATAATAATAATAGCAAAAATATAATAATAATAGCAAAAAATATAATAATAATAATAGCAAAAATATAATAATAATAGCAAAAAATATAATAATAATAATAGCAAAAATATAATAATAATAGCAAAAAATATAATAATAATAATAATAGCAAAATAATAATAACAAAAAATATAATAATAATAATAATAGCAAAAATATAATAATAATAGCAAAAAATATAATAAAAATAATAATAGCAAGAATATAATAATAATAGCAAAAAATATAATAATAATAGCAAAAATATAATAATAATAGCAAAAATATAATAACAATAAAAAATATAATAATAATAATAATAGCAAAAATATAATAATAATAATCAAATAGATTTTAAAAGTATCTAACCTGTGAAGTCTGCTCTGTTATCGCCTTTTCTTTCTTTATCTCGTTTCCTCATTCTCACGCATCATTCTTTTATTTCGCCTTTTTTTTTTGTCTCTCTCACCCTTATCTATATTTCCCTTTAATCTTCTGTATTTCCCTCTAATTTCTGTGTTTTCACATCATTTTCTGTTTCCCATTCATATTCTCTACTTTCCCCCTCATTTTTGGTTTCCACCTCATTTTGTTTCCCCTGCCATATTTTCTGTGCTTCTCCCTCACTATCGGTTTCCATCTAATTTTTCCCCCTCATTTTTTGTTGTTGATTTCATCTTATTTTCTGTGCTTCATTCGGTTTCCCCCTCATTTTTTGTTGTTGATTTCATCTTATTTTCTGTGCTTCATTCGGTTTCCCCCTCATTTTTTGTTGTTGATTTCATCTTATTTTCTGTGCTTCATTCGGTTTCCCCCTCATTTTTTGTTGTTGATTTCATCTTATTTTCTGTGCTTCATTCGGTTTCCCCCTCATTTTTTGTTGTTGATTTCATCTTATTTTCTGTGCTTCATTCGGTTTCCCCCTCATTTTTTGTTGTTGATTTCATCTTATTTTCTGTGCTTCATTCGGTTTCCCACTCATTTTTTGTTGTTGATTTCATCTTATTTTCTGTGCTTCATTCGGTTTCCCCCTCATTTTTTGTTGTTGATTTCATCTTATTTTCTGTGCTTCATTCGGTCTCCCCCTCATTTTTTTGTTGTTGATTTCATCTTATTTTCTGTGCTTCATTCGGTTTCCCCCTCATTTTTTGTTGTTGATTTCATCTTATTTTCTGTGCTTCATTCGTTTTCCCCATTTTTTGTTGTTGATTTCATCTTATTTTCTGTGCTTCATTCGGTTTCCCCCTCATTTTTTGTTGTTGATTTCATCTTATTTTCTGTGCTTCATTCGGTTTCCCCCTCAGTGACGATCTATAACTGGTCACAAACTGATCATGAAGGAAGTCATTGTTGCAGATGGTGCTACAAGATATGGCAGAAAATAATCTCTGGTGAAATTTTAGGATAGGACAGAAAAGGAACGGATCACCGTCTACAAGTTCTCTGCACACACACACACACACACGCACGCACACGCACACGCGCACGCACTCACACACACACACACACAGAGTGATCGACGAATAAATAACAATTTAAGACAATTCTGACAGGCGATGACATGACATCTAACCAAGCTAATATAACTATCAGCAGGGACGATGTTTCTCCACATATAAATCCTTTTGAATTTACCAATACTCTTGCTGCTATATGTTGTTAATGACGCATTTATGTGACAGTCCTAGGAATAATTGTAACATTAAGTGTTGACTGTTAAGAACGGTCACTTTACATTCCCGCGATGTGATTACTTCCCCTACCACCACCAGCAGTTGTTAGACCATGACAGACTCTTCAATCTCACAGAAAATGGTCAACACACTATATAGGCTATATATATTTGTGTGTACGTTGGCACCCACTTATAGGAGTTATGATCCTTCCTTACCGACTAGTATTTATAATCCTATCAGTACTTACTTTACCATGTTCTTCTCTTCCGCCGTGAGTATTTCACTACCACTTTACTTACGTTTTACCGGTTCCTTCTATCTGCTATTTAACTACCTCCTTCATACACACTATGATACCACCCTTCTACTTAGATTGTACCCCTTGGGGGCCTCCTCCTATAATTCCTATTACGCATGATGTAGCCCTTGGTTATAGAAGAATAGGTAGAATTGGATGGAAACAAAAGATAACAAACGATAAAGTTTTAAAACAACTGAAAATAAGATGAAAACTACTAAATACAATTAAGACAAGACAAATGAAATTTTTGGGGCATGTTAAAAGACACAACAGCATACTAAAAGTAATATTGGAAGGAAAAATACAAGGTAAAAGAGGCAGAGGCAGACCAAGACTAACATGGGCGAGTAACATCAAAAGATGGACAAGTCAATCTATGACAGCCTGCACCATCAAAGCAAGAAACAGAGTAGAATGGCGATCCATGGTAGCCAACCTTCGTTGCGGAGAAGGCACACAATGATGACGATGAGCCCTTGGTGCAACCACTTTTCTCAGTTTGTTCACACCTTTGTTATTCCAGACGGACTGACACTCTGTTTTACATTTCCTTATCTAGCTAATACCCACTTCTTCTTATCCCTATCACTGCTCGTCATTCACACCCTCGGTGAACATATTTTCCCTTTCCTCCCCTTCTCTACCACACAGTGGCTTGGTTCTCCCCATACCTTCTCTCGCATTTATATCTCGCGCCCACTCAAGTACAGATCGTAGTCTCAGACTAGACTTCCAGCCAGCTAAGTGTTTTTACATTTCATTTCATTTGTACATTTCATGTAATCCCAATTTTTCATTTATTACTTATCTGTAATATAGTACATTGTCTTCTCTGTTAATTCTCTATTCTAGATCCGCTAGTTTTGTTTACTCTAGAACATGTAGTTTTGTTTACTCTAGAACATGTAGTTTTGTTTACTCTAGAACATGTAGTTTTGTTTACTCTAGAACATGTCGCTTTGTTTACCCTAGAACATGTAGTTTTGTTTACTCTAGAACATAGAACATGTAGTTTTGTTTACTCTAGAACATGTAGTTTTGTTTACTCTAGAACATGTCGTTTTGTTTACCCTAGAACATGTAGTTTTGTTTACTCTAGAACATGTCGTTTTGTTTACCCTAGAACATGTAGTTTAGTTATTCTTCATTTCCTTGTCCGTTTCTGTGTTCGTGTTTTCTGAAGAAGGCGCGCATGTAGACCGAAACGTCATGATTTGTTTCGTTTCCTTTTTTTAAAGCTGTTACCATACTTTCTAGCAGTGTACGCTACACCCCACCATTAGCTTCCAACCTCATACAGGTTTGGCTGGTTTTAGATACAAAGAGACAAACAGGCTCATCCGTTTTTACTGTTATAGCAAAGGAAACTCAACTGCTGCCAGATTTTTTTTCTTCTTTTGATAAAAAAAAAATACCCACATTATAGAAACAAGAGCAGAAAACAGCGTTATCCTGCCTGGCAGAGATCCGAGACTTTGAGCTCGCATGACTGCCACAAGAGAATGAGGCCAGGAAGCCATTAGAACAAAAACGGAAGAACCGACAGCAGAAAACATGGAACAGATTAGAATTATTTGGAATGTATGAGCCGTGAAATAAGGTGGGGATTTGGGTATATATGCCACGATTGATGAGAAACTGTTAGATCAATATGCGAGGAATAATGATAAACAGTAAGATCAATATACGAGGAATAATGATAAACAGTAAGATCAATACTGATAAACAGTAAGATCAATATACGAGGAATAATGACAAACTGTAAGGTCAATATACGAGGAATAATGACAAACTGTAAGATCAATATACGAGGAATAATGACAAACTGTAAGGTCAATATACGAGGAATAATGACAAACTGTAAGATCAATATACGAGGAATAATGACAAACTGTAAGGTCAATATACGAGGAATAATGACAAACTGTAAGGTCAATATACGAGGAATAATGACAAACTGTAAGGTCAATATACGAGGAATAATGACAAACTGTAAGATCAATATACGAGGAATAATGACAAACTGTAAGGTCAATATACGAGGAATAATGACAAACTGTAGATCAATAAGTAAAGTAAGAGTAAAGTACCTCCGTCACGCCAAGTGGCGTATAGGGAATATGGTGTTAGTGACCATAAATTTTACTGACCTTCGGCACATGATTTGTGGGGTAATGTGGTCGGTATTACGCCTGTGCCGCTTTACTTTCCCAGAAAAAAATATGGTACCCATTAAAGACTGGTTGAACCTGGAAGCCGTCGGTTGGGATCGAACCCTACCTCTTGTCCTTTGTAGTCCAGTTCACTAACCACTGAGCTATCGCAGCTCGATTGTAAGCTCAATATACGAGGAATAAGGACAAACTGCAACATCAAAATCATCACTATGTGCCATATCGGTTGGCGTAGGCGATCATGACCTTCCTCGATTCTTTGTTCACAGTGTATCGCATCAATTCTGTTGTTGACTGTTGACCGTGCCATGACACCAATTCTGTTGTTGACTGTTGACCGTGCCATGACATCAATTCTGTTGTTGATTGTTGACCGTGCCATGACATCAATTCTGTTGTTGACTGTTGACCGTGCCATGACATCAATTCTGTTGTTGACTGTTGACCGTGCCATGACACCAAGATATTTCTAGTGATTTTATTTTTCTCTTTCTCATTAGTGATATCGTCATCCTTGTATTTTGTCATTTGTAACCAAGTATTCCTACTGTCCACTTCCTCTGCTGTCCATGATTTGCTTCAATAGGGACTGCTTCTAAATAGCAACGCAGAATTCTCTTTCTCTCTTTTGTTTGATGTTGCGCAAGATGTTTTAATTTTCTGAATTGAACTTTGGCTGAGCTATTCTGCTTGTTATTTCTGTGGTGCATCTTTCTTCTGGTGTTTTTATTGTGCCCAAGTATATGACATCTGTAACGTAACATCAGGGATCATCTACAGCAGTTACATGGGGCTTGAAACAGCAACTGGATAACAGTATTCTACTCTCAAATAGACGATGGAGAACAAAGCAAAGGAGTTGATTAACTGAACAGGATATCTAGGAGCAGAACTAACAATGTTAGATTCAAAGTCAATTGAATTCTGTAACATTGAATCTGCGATAATAAGTAGGATTGAGCATCACAGTGGATCTTCAGAATAATTAGGACGGAGCATCACAGTGGATCTATCAGAATAATTAGGACGGAGCATCACAGTGGATCTATCAGAATAATTAGGACGGAGCATCACAGTGGATCTATCAGAATAATTAGGACGGAGCATCACAGTGGATCTATCAGAAAACTTTCATACACCAACAACACACTTTCATACACCAGCAACACACTTTCATACACCAGCAACACACTTTCATACACCAGAAACACACTTTCATACACTAGAAGCACACTTTCATACACTAGAACACATTTCATACACCAGCAACACACTTCATACACCAGTAACACACTTTCATACACTAGAAACACACTCCATACACCAGCAACTCACTTTCATACACGGAGCAACACACTTTCATACACTAGAAACACACTTTCATACACTAGCAACACACTTTCATACACCAGCAACACACTTTCATGCATCAGCAACTCACTTTCATACACCAGCTAACACACTTTCATACACTAGAAACACACTTTCTACACTAGCAACACACTTTCATACACTAGAAACACACTTTCATACACCAGCAACACACTTTCATACACCAGCAAAACACTTTCATACACTAGCAACACACTTTCATACACCAGCAACACACTTTCATACACTAGAAACACACTTTCATACACCAGCAACACACTTTCATACACTAGCAACACACTTTCATACACCAGCAACACACTTTCATACACCAGCAACACACTTTCATACACTAGAAACACACTTTCATACACCTGCAACACACTTTCATACACTAGAAACACACTTTCATACACCAGCAACACACTTTCATACACTAGCAACACACTTTCATACACCAGCAACACACTTTCATACACAGCAACACACTTTCATACACTAGCAACACACTTTCATACACTAGCAACACACTTTCATACACTAGCAACACACTTTCATACACCAGCAACACACTTTCATACACTAGTAACACACTTTCATACACTAGAAACACACTTCCATACACCAGCAACACACTTTCATACACCAGCAACACACTTTCATACACTAGAAACACACTTTCATACACTAGCAACACACTTTCATACACTAGAAACACACTTCCATACACCAGCAACAATTGATAATTTTGTTCAAATATTTCACGTGAAAGCTGATGTCTGATGTCAGACTGCATGTTGGGTGATCCAACAAGTAGTTTGTGGACCGCGCTAAGAAACCAGCAAAAAAACGATTACTCCCATCAAACAGCGTCATAACACGGCACAGACCTTGCAGAAATATCTGGGGGTCGATAAACAGTAGCAGACCTGTCAGGTGACATAACAGACTGGTACTAGTTCTATCAGGTCATAGAGGATGACAAGTGAGAAGAGTGGAACCAGAACAGCATGGGATGGTACGTCCTTACATAAATGACACAGACTTTTGTCACTGATACTTTAGTACATTTCTTCATCTGTTCCTTTCCAGTGAGAGTTAATGCACATCATCATCATCATCGAGTGCCATCTCCGCAAGGAAGGTTGACTACCTTGGAGCGCCATTCTGCTCTGTCTCTTGCTTTGATGATGCAGGTTGTCATAGGCTGGATTGTCCTTCTTTTGATGTTATTCGTTAATGTTAGTCTTGGTCTGCCTCTGCCTCTTTTACCTTGTATTTTCCCCTCTAGGATTACTTTTAGTAGGCTGTTGTGTCTTTTAACATGGCCCAAAAATCGCATTTGTCTTATTTGAATTGTGTTTAGTAGTTCTCTTTTCACTTTTAGTTGTTTTAAGGCTTCATCGTTTGTTTTCTTTTCCTTCTGTCCAATTCTACCTATTCTTCTATATATCCACATTTCAAAGGCTTCAATTCTCTGTTCTGTTTTCTTGTCTAATGTCCATGTTACTTCACCATATGGGAATGCACATGCTTCTTCTATTATACATCCAAAGTGATTAGAAGAAGTTGAATATTAAATTTTTTTAAAAAAAGCATTTGTAGTTAAAAATTGAATAATCCATTCCCTGAAACTCTTAGATTTGTGAATCTTTGATACTTTTATTGCGAGCATTAACTAGTAAAATGTCATTCGTACATAAGTATTGACTTGAGTTACAATGTTACTTTGTGTGTGCGATGTCACAAACTGAAACCACTTCCACACAAAATGTCAATGTTAAATGTGAGTGGAATGTTCTAGACATCTTCATCCGTTAACTTTTACTATTTCCAAGATTGGAAATAAATGGCTGCTTTGAAAATAAAACAAACAGCTGTGATGTAGAGCTGCTTGAATGGTGCAGTAAGGAGACGGTGCATACATTGATAACAGGAACACGATGATGCTGGTTGTCACGTGACTAGAGACGATCCAATCAACATTCACAAAAACTACAACGTAGCGTGCTCCTGAGGTCAGCGAAAAAATACCGTGGAAACAAATAGCAACAGTTTGAGCTAGACTTGGGACACGCTGTGAATGACAAAAAACAATACGCTATAGTGTAACTGTCTTATTACCATACTCAATGTCACAATTTGAATCAACCACTGACTGGAATGAAACCTACTACAACCGTACAACGGCATCTATCGACTTTGCAATGTGAATAAGATCTATGTAGGCAATTTAAAAAAGAAAACTCTCCATTTCCATGGCAACAAACGAACGACAAATCATATGACAGTATATCTTTTTATTTAAGTATATAGACGTAGTGTTGGTGGGGGAGATAATATATGAAGTGTTTCCTGTAAGAATCACTGCGCTGAGTTTTTATTTTAAAAAAACTTGAATAAAACTGTAAGAGATTTTAATTAACAGCAAAACCATATTTTTTCCCCATAACTTATAATGCAAACAATTCAAGTAATGATGTAATTATAATTATGGTAATTTAGGACACTAATTGAAGGAACTATATTACATCGCGCAATCTGCAGCAATGTTTATGTCACAAATTATCAGGTGAAAGATCTACCTAAAAGTTTGGTCTTATGTCTGGCCTTCTCAAGTTTCAAACTCACCGTCCGTGGCTGCATATCACCTTAGTCATTACGTGCTATAACCCTCAAATTTGTGCTCAATAACTTTCACTTGTTGTGTCTTACAGGTACTATACACTGGCGCAGTAGTTAAATTATCATCACAGAGAGGATGGGAAGGTCAAAATGGGAAGGTCAAAATATACTGGAAAAAGAAAGGTGAAATTAAATCGGAAAAAATGGGGAAGACATAGAGCGATTTTAGAGAGGGACCTCAAACGAGACAGCTTTCAAAGTGTTCGTTGACGTCATGCACATGGGAGAGGGTTCAGAGGAAGATGATGAAGGAGAAGGCGAAGAAGGGGACGATTAAATCACAGGTGGTGGACTGGTTGGTCTCGAGGCAAGACGCCGATCTCTAGGCAGAGAGGTTATGAGTTCAAATCCCGGCTGCACCAGTTGGGATTTTTATTTGTGATTTCTTTCTGCGGCGACCACACCTGAGTCTCAGCAGCGAGGCATGGATTGAAATGGCAATTATTAATTTAAAAATATGAATACCTCCGAAGACGGAGCTAACTGCCTGTGTGGCGAGGGACCCCTATGTACACAGCTGCCAGGAAAAAAAAAACAGATTAACACGCACAATTCATTTCCTTCTCCAGGAACTTTGCCAGGGGTAAAAGATGGCGAATCCAAAACAGAACAAAACCAACAAAATTACAGGTGGTAGGTGATTTATGTAATCCATGGGCTCTACAACTAACTTGCAAACGCTACACCTGAAATAGATGTGCTACAACGAACCTACAGGTGTCTGTAATCGCCCACTTCTTCCCTACAGACAAATAGAAATAAAGACAGCGGAAAACTCAACGAAAGAGAAACAAATATTCTGAAAACGTCCACTTAGCGCTGGATATAATGTTCAAAAACTGTGTTTTGTTTGATATCGATTGTAGAACACTCGGGGGCAAGGAAAGATAAAACTAAATCGATTGAGAACAGTTCCCCCATCTTTAGTCTTCTGTTATTGATCATACAGAGCTGACGCTGGGATATTTAACATCAGATTTTGACTTAAAAAAAAAATAAGCCAAGGTGGGGAGAGATACTTTAAGCTCGGGAGCAAGACGAGGAATTATCTTTATCGTCCATAAGACTTGTTTTTTTTTTAAACTAACATTGTTTATTTCAATTTAAAATGCTGACATAACGACGCCATGTGTATTAAGATTTTGATTATATCAGCGAGGTACAACTCACGGCCCGCGGGTCAAATGTGGCTCGCAAGATTCCTGGGTGACACGCAGTCCTTGTTTATGGTTTCAATTAACAGAAGATTAATAATATAAGAAGAATAATATAATTGTGAGTATTGGGTGTAACAATATATGGACAGGGTTAGCTTAAAGTCACATAATTGTGAGTATTGGGTGTAACAGTATATGGACAGGGTTAGCTTAAAGTCACATAATTGTGAGTATTGGGTGTAACAGTATATGGACTGGGTTGGCTTAAAGTCACATAATTGCGAGTATTGGGTGTAACAGTATATGGACTGGGTTGGCTTAAAGTCACATAATTGTGAATATTGGGTACTCAAATCCATATTTCTGCATGTTCTATAGTTCCTGTTAGATGACAGTACAGAGCAGCCTGATTTCAAATGACTGTGTATTCCCTGCCGCAGGAAATGTAACAAGTTATAATGCTTCGATTAGAGATTCGAAAAGCTTTAGCATAGACTTCATAAGGAAAATATTTCATTTGTTCTGTCCAGTAATGAAATTTGAGTAGGGATGTTTTATATAGATATGTATATACATACATATATCTGTGATGGTCAACGGCCCCTTGTAGGAGCTTTGTGTGGCCCTCCGGTAACAAATGGTTCAACCACACGGGGTGGGCAAATTACGACTCGCGGGTCAGAACAAACTGCCAAGCGTTTTGAGTGGCCATCGAGATTGATGGCAAATTACAACATACTCAAGTCATTATGATAAAACACAAAAAGAAGTAGAACTAAAAAGTAGCACACATTAACAGAATAATAGTTCTATCAGCATTAAAGAAAATCATCATTTGCTCTACAGTTGAACCAAAAAGAGAAACAAAACTTTATGGAATCCTTGATTGTTCTAACTGTACAGATCAGACTTGTATACGTTCTATAATTGTGCGGGATGAAAAGGGTGATATAGCTTTGTCTTTAGTGTCGGTACTGGAAAGGAATCGCGGTGATGACAATGGATGTTGAGTATATTTTAAATAATGAAAGGCTCGAAAGTTAGATTATGAGACTCTATGAACGATAGTAGACTGATCTACTTTTGACAATTTTACGAGATCAAAAGTATGATTTAGCCTTGTCTGTTGTGTCGGTTTGAGCAAGGTAAAGTTTAGAAGAACGGGATGTACGAGCTGTCTGTTTTCGACTACAAATTGTCCACCAGCTGGACTGTGGTCGAATAAAGAATCTCACCGAAGTGGAGGTTTGACTTCCTTTGTTGGGACAGCTATTATTGTTGTGGCATGCTCATTAATCGGGAGCCGTGATAGGTCAGTGGTTAGTGAACTGGACTACAATGAACAAGAGGTCGGATTCGATCCTGATCACCGGCTTCCAGGTTCACCCAGCCTTAAATCGGTACTAGATTTTTTTTCTGGGAAAGTAAAGCGGCACGGGCGTAATACCGACCACGTTACCCCAAAAATCAAGTGAACAAGTTTTGTAAAAATTATAGTTACTAACACCATATTACCTATACACCACTTGGCGTGACGGGACTCTTTACTTTACTTATGCTGACCAATCTCAAGTCCATGGATTTGGCGCAGGCGTTTGGAGATGTGCTGCTACAGACGGCCGTTACAACAACCCAGATGTGTCCATTATGAGCTGCACGCCATTTGTACAGAGTGCAACGCGTTCAATATTACACAGTTTTGTGCGCATCAAGTAGTAGCGCACCATTTTCACAGAACGCAAGGTGTGCTATGGAAATGTATGAACGATCGGGATGGACATTTTGTTGCTTGCTGCTGCAAATGGAGCTGAACGGACACGGGGCTATCCCGCCTGCAATGAAGCCACTCCATTCTAAAGTCAATGTCAAAGAGTAAGGGGAAGGTATCGTTGTAGCAGAAGTGGGTGATATGTACTTTGAAATGATTTCAAATGAGTAACATCTGTCACGACTTTGCAGCACGGTGGTACTAGCAAGCAAGGAAAAGTAGATAGAAAATGGTGTGTTAAAATTGTACTTAACATGATTTCTTTGATCTACATCGTGGGAACACAGCATGTCTTGTCTGTAGGGGAAGTAACTGCAACTCACCATGGAGCCTATGAGTTCTCCACTTATCTTGTATAATTTATTGTTTAATTTTTCTTTCTGTCCTTCTTTCTTTCTTTCTTTCTTTCTTTCTTTCTTTGTATTTAATTACCCTGTCTTTCTTTAACCACCATCTTGTCTATCTTTCATTCATCTTTCTTCCATTTTCCCACCAATAATATTATTTCTACATTAAAGCAGCTTGTACACGAAAAATAGGTTTCCTATATATGCATGTGTACATTCGGCCATGTAATGAGAAGGGAACAGATGGAAAATATTGCGATAACAGAGAAAGCTGAGGGACGAAGGGATAGAGAAAGCAAAGAGAAAAGGATCTAGATAGCTTGAGCTTGAGAATGGCTTGACAGAAGGTCAACAACAGAAATGATAAATAACTGTCGAGATCGAAAGTTGTGGAGAGACATGATTACCTACACCAGCAGGCATGGCACTTGATATGTTGATGTTGATGATGATGAAGATGATGACTTATCTCCTCTTTCTTCTTTCCTTCCTCATTTGCCTTTCATCGTCGACGGAAGATATAATTTGCGGTCTTTTGCTCTTCTGTTCGCTTTTGTTGCTGTTATGTTTCCAAGTGCTTCTAATATTCAATCGATCCATCTTTTTCGTGGTCAACTCTTGGGTCTGGTATTCCCGCAGCGTTTATTGAGGGCTCGTTGTGTTGTATTTTTATCACTCTGCCTTTTGTCACGTGGCCAAACCATTTTATTGATTGTTTCTTTATATATTCTATGTCAGGGGTTATTCCTAGCTTTTTTCTCAGTTCTTCATTATTGATCTTGTCTCTCAGACTGTTTCCTGTCATTCGTCTGACACATTTAATCTCTGTAGAGGTTATTTTTTTTTATTGTTCTTGCATCTAGTGTCCAGGACTGGCATTGGTAGCACAAAGTTGGGATAAAGATTCTATTGTACAGTTCCCGTTTTGCCTCTAGATTTATTTCCTTGTTGGACAATATATGATGATACATACTTGTGTATATCTGGCCGTCAACATCTTCTTCAAACTTTTTTTAAGAATGGTAGTTGGTGTTTGAAAGGTTTCCTTCTGATGTTTGTCGAATACATTTGTAAAGAAAAATGTTGATAACCGTTTCACTTACGTTAAATGTATTCGGATGATATTACATTGCATTTTATTTTACAATACCGAAATAAGTAATATTCATTTGTTAGTTTTGGTACATCTTATAAAGATACATGGGTTCCTGCTCAGAGGATGTACTGACATTATTTTTAGTTATTATTCTCTTCTCTTCTATTCATGGAATTACTTTCACTGCATCTTCAACACAATCTTCTTCCCAACGTTGTGCTACCAATGCCAGACCTGGACCCTAGATGCAAGAACAATAAGAAAAATAACCTCTACAGAGATGAAATGTGTTAGACGAATGACAGGAAACAGCCTGAGAGATAAGATCAGAAATGAAGAACTGAGAAAAAAGCTAGGAATAGCCCCCGACTTAGAATATATAAAGAAACAACATATAAAATGATTTGACCACGTGACAAGGCAGAGTAATCTAAAACAAAACAGAACGAGCCCTCAACAAATGTTGTGAGAACACCGGACCCAAGGGTCGACCACGAAAAAGAGGATCGATAGAATCATTTAATTAGAATTAGAAGCATTAGGAAACATAACAGCAGTAGAGGTGAACAGAAGAGCAAAAGACCGCGAATTATATCTCCCCACGACGTCGAAATGCAGATGAGGAAGAAAAAAAGAAGTTTCACTGCAGTCGGGGTATCCCCATAACCGACTCCACCACCCATCCCAGCATTTCTCGAGGCGTAAACAGACTGATACTTCCTATAAGGTATTGATTGTAGATACATCTGCTTCTCCCACTAAGCTCTCCCGGTCGACCAGACCCCCTTCCCACCTTTAGACTCCTCAGACTCTCAATGTGTACATCCTTGTCCCACCCACCCATCCTCCCCTCCTCAATGTGTACATCCTTGTCCCACCCACCCATCCTCCCCTCCTCAATGCATACATCCTTGTCCCACCCACCCATCCTCCCCTCCTCAATGCATACATCCTTGTCTCAACCACCCATCCTACCCTCTTCTCTTAAAGAATGAAGAACAAACAACAGTTTAACAACAAAGTTCCAATGCGCGGTAGCACCGATAGCGGACACTGGTTATCTGACAGAATTCGGCTTGATAATATTGCAACCAGTGGTCTATAGATCACAGGTGTGTGGTCTGAAATCTTATGCCAAATTAGTGTCTACCAAAAATACCACTTGCGTTATAATTAATTACAAAACACACTACAGAACAAAATATTTGACGGACACATTCAGGATATAAACTGGAGACAATATCTTCTAATGGGTTTGTATGACACAGCAAAACTGATGAAGATCTCACAATTTATGAGTAACAAAACGAACAAACAGCGCCATAATGAAGCGATCACTTCGCAAGTCAAATCTCAGAGAAACCATCCTCCTTCTCGTAAAGGCAATACTATAAAAACATTCATGTTCTCATTGCAGCTGACACCTCCGAAACCATATCAGCCTGATCGTTCATCTCCAAACTGGGAATGAGAAGAGTAAGCTCCTCGCCAGCATTGGAGCCAGACAAAGGAAGATAACAACACATATTCCAGGGTAACAATAGCGATGAAGTGAGGCAAATGAAGATAACAACACATATTCCAGGGTAACAATAGAGATGAAGTGAGACAAATGAAGATAACAACACATATTCCAGGGTAACAATAGAGATGAAGTGAGACAAATGAAGATAACAACACATATTCCAGGGTAACAATAGAGATGAAGTGAGACAAATGAAGATAACAACACATATTCCAGGGTAACAATAGAGATGAAGTGAGACAAATGAAGATAGCAATAACATATTCCAACAATATCAGTAATGCAAGGCAGAGAAAGATAACCAAAAAAAAAAACATATACTAGACATTTTGGCTGTCAGGTATGGGAATAGATCACAAATAAAATCAATAAACATGACAATGAAAACAGGAATCCGTGGACCGCTGATTCCACTCCAACAGTCACGATACAATATGATACAATATGATACGGGACAAGAAGTTGTACTTCTATAACATCGCTTTCTCCTCAATTAAAAATAATTAATATTATTGATGAATTTACTTTCCTGCCTTTTTTGTTGTAACTTGTGTGTATTGTCCACTTCTTAGACTTAAATAAGGGTCATGTTTAATGTTCAATTATCTTCATTGACAAAGCAGCCTCTCGTTGTTTGAATGTTCTGATTTCTTTGGTTTCCAGCTTGTCTCGCATGTCCGGTAGTTTGATTCACTTTGTTCTGGTTACCTTCCGTTCAGATTTAGAATATGTCTCGTGAAGGTCTTCGCTTTCATTACAGTAAATCGATAGACGAGTATAATGGCGTTCCTTCTCTGGTACACGTGGCAGTTTGTGGCGACAGCGTATTTGTTTATCGGAAGGTCTGTTAACTTGGTTTAACATCTGAGCAAACCACGACCGTCGTGTTCTTGTTAATGTCTGCTTTAGTTGATAGCTTGTTTGCGCAATTATTATCTTCTTCTTGTCTCCCACCACACCCTCTTACTACAGTATTAGTAAGGCCCGCTAGCTGAAGGATATCACCAAAAGTTTGTGACGTTTTCGACTTTGTGGGTGAAATGACGCCAGTCTTCTATAGCTCGCATATCTAGAGACGTCAGAAACATTTTGAGATTCGGGATTTCTGTCTCAGCTAGCAGGCTTTAGTAAAACTATAGATGGATGTGTTCCTACAACTGGGTGTGCCTTACGCTGAGTGTACCCTTACACTGGGCTTGCCGTTACATTGGGTGTGTTCCTACAACTGGGTGTGCCCTTACACTGGGTGTGCCCTTATATACTGGGTTTACCCTTACATTAGATGTGTTCTTACACTGGGTGCACCCTTATATACTGGGTTTACCCTTACATTAGATGTGTCCTTACACTGGGTGCACCCTTATATACTGGGTTTACCGTTACATTAGATGTGTTCTTACACTGGGTGTGCCCTTATATACTGGGTTTACCCTTACATTAAATGTGTTCTTACACTGGGTGTGCCCTTATATACTGGGTTTACCCTTACATTAGATATGTTCTTACACTGGGTTTGCCATTAAACTTGGTGTGCCCTTACACTGCTTGCGCCCTTGCACTTTGTTTGCCGTTACACTGGATGTGACCTTACACTTGGTATGCCCTTACACTGGATGTGACTTTACACTGGATGTGACCTTACATTTGATGTGACCTTATACTTTGTTTATCCTTACACGGGGTGTGATCTTACACTTGGTGTGACCTTACACTGGATGTGACCTTACACTTGGTATGACCTTACACTTGGTGTGACCTTACACTGGATGTGACCTTACACTGGATGTGACCTTACATTTGATGTGACCTTACACTGGATGTGACATTACACTGGATGTGACCTTACACTTGGTGTGACCTTACACTTGGTGTGACCTTACACTGGATGTGACCTTACACTGGATGTGACCTTACATTTGATGTGACCTTACACTTGGTGTGACCTTACACTTGGTGTGGCCTTACACTGGATGTGACCTTACACTTGGTGTGACCTTACACTTGGTGTGACCTTACACTGGATGTGACCTTACATTTGATGTGACCTTACACTGGATGTGACCTTACACTTGGTGTGACCTTACACTGGATGTGACCTTACACTGGATGTGACCTTACATTTGATGTGACCTTACACTTGGTGTGACCTTACACTTGGTGTGACCTTACACTTGGTGTAACCTTACACTGGATGTGACCTTACACTGGATGTGACCTTACATTTGATGTGACCTTACACTTGGTGTGACCTTACACTTGGTGTGGCCTTACACTTGGTGTGACCTTACACTTGGTGTAACCTTACACTGGATGTGACCTTACACTGGATGTGACCTTACATTTGATGTGACCTTACACTTGGTGTGACCTTACACTTGGTGTGACCTTACGCTGGAAGTGCAACTAGCACGACATATTTTGTTGCCATGACAACATGATGCCTTTGCTTCAACTAGTGTGAAGACAGCCTCCAAGCAGAGATTCCTAGACATTGAAACAACATTATTCATCGCGACTAATTGTTTCCATCGAGACATTGAAACAATATTATTCATCGCGACTAATTGTTTCCATCGAGACATTGAAACAACATTATTCATCGCGACAAATTGTTTTCATCGAGACATTGAAACAACATTATTCATCGCGACAAACTGTTTCCATCGAGACAGAAAGCCCTGACGTAAGAAAGAGAAAGCAAGACACTGACAAATTTTATTTTATTTTTAATACAGCAGACAATTCACGCTTGTGTTGTTCATTAAAGCTTACTAAATGTCTTTTATATAATTGTCGATTTTAGAGTCTTTTTACTTTTTATCCTTCTAAATATTCTTCCCTCGATTTTTAATTTGTCATCACATGAGCCAGCTCTCTCTCTCTCTCTCTCTCTTTATATCTCTCTCTCTCTCTCTATATATATATGTATATATATATATCGCTCTTCATTCAGTCCGCCAAACAACGAAACTTTCTTCGTATGTTGTTAATTATCTTTCTTTTTGCCATAGAATATGTTACAATATTGTCATAATTCTATTAAGATCAATTCCCTTATTAACATTCATCTGTAAGACAATATTAATTGTCCCTGATCTACTCCTATATGTCAGTACTGGATCTACATAATACTGGCGTAGATTTTTTTTTTTCAAATTTACATCGAGGAAGATGAATTTTGAATACATTTTCAAATCATGGAGATAAACAACTAGAAATACCTGTAATAATTCTAACATTGCTACTACTAGCCATTTAATTACTGGTTATTATACCCCACGAACACAGGCCCTGGTATCTATACCTCACTACCATATCTACTACCAATGCTAGCACACACCACTACAGACATTACCGCTACTATAAATAAACCTGTACAATTACTACATTGTGATCTAGCTCGATAACCAAAGTGGTTTGTCATTTTGTTGTCAATTCTTCAAGTTCACCACGGAGACCTGCAACTGATTTCTGGGTCTGCCGGTGGAGGGGGTGTGGCATGGAGTGGGCCTCACGTGACTGTGGCGCGAGCACTGCAGCACTGTCTTGGCTCACCTTCACCTTGATCACTTGGGAGCGTTTATTGTATCGAACAGAAGGGAGGTCTGGTTGTATGCATCCGCCGACGATTTTTCCACTACCTTATTAATTCTTAAAGGACGTTCAGTGAGCGTAAATGTGGCGTATCGTGCGCTATAGGAAACTGCGATGTCTGTCATATTTGCTCAGTACATCCGACTAAACCGTTTAATTCTTGGTACCAATTTGCACTCCCTTTTAACTTCTGCTGGCTTCGGTAGTCATGGTTACAGACTAACCGAGGGGAGTTGATCTGGGATCTTGTTCAGTTTTAGTTCGTTGATCATGACATAACGATCAACAGTTGCCCCAGCCGAAGTCCCTCAACTCTTCAACTCCTATCGTCCGCTCATAACAAGCAACAGTTGCCCCAGCCGAAGTCCCTCAACTCTTCAACTCCTATCCTCCGCTCATAACAATCAACAGTTGCCTCAGCCGAAGTCCCTCAACTCTTCAACTCCTATCCTCCACTCATAACAATCAACAGTTGCCTCAGTCGAAGTCCCTCAACTCTTCAACTCCTATCCTCCGCTCATAACAATCAACAGTTGCCTCAGCCGAAGTCCCTCAACTCTTCAACTCCTATCCTCCGCTCATAACAATCAACAGTTGCCTCAGCCGAAGTCCCTCAACTCTTCAACTCCTATCCTCCGCTCATAACAATCAACAGTTGCCTCAGCCGAAGTCCCTCAACTCTTCAACTCCTATCCTCCGCTCATAACAACCAACAGTTGCCCCAGCCGAAGTCCCTCAACTCCTATCCTCCGCTCATAACAACCAACAGTTTCCCCAGCCGAAGTCCCTCAACTCCTATCCTCCGCTCATAACAATCAACAGTTGCCCCAGCCGAAGTCCCACAACTCCTATCCTCCGCTCATAACAACCAACAGTTGCCCCAGCCGAAGTACCTCAACTCCTATCCTCCGCTAATAACGATCAAGAAGCATTATTGTCAACATTTTACTAAACTCTTTCTATTTATCTTTTGTTCGCCATTGGCGTGAGTATGTGACATCCTGATTGTTGTAGTGCAGCTTTTGGCTAATTGCCTCCGACTTAAACTTGCTAGAGTAGACTGTGGTCTTGCTCGGTTGTAGGAAGGCCTGCCCAGTCTTGGTTTTCAGTCCCTGGTGACTGTTAAACACCCCCCCCCCCCCCCGACAAGGAGCTGGCCTTGATGAGGACCAAACTCTTTCAATAATATTTTCATGTTCTGCTTTGTTTGTTTGATACTTTAACAAGTGTTAATTATTAACGAAATGTACATAGAATTACCTTTATGAGATGAGATGTTCATTCGGATGATTCCACTGGCACAGGAAGTTGATCAATTATGGATTTTAATTCGTTTGCAGTGATACCGGGGCCTTCAACTAACTACAACTACTACAACTACTACAACAACTACTACAACTACTACAACAACTACTACAACTACTACAACAACTACTACAACTACTACAACAACTACTACAACTACTACTACAACTACTACAACTACTACAACAACTACTACAACAACTACTACAACTACTACAACAACTACTACAACTACTACAACTACTACTACAACTACTACAACTACTACAACAACTACTACAACTACTACAACTACTACTACAACTACTACAACTACTACAACAACTACTACAACTACAACAACTACAACGACATAGTGCGTGATGACTTGCCAGACCATTCAGCGGAAACAGGAACGTCAACACCGGAGTTAATAATTTAATATCTTGATGTGTCCACTGTACACAGTTCTGTTCATGTAGACATTTATTATACTCGACAGAACAACTAAATTGCTAACATTCATGTTCACTCATATTCACAGAACTAAGGCCTCAGCAATCAGTATCATCAAGAAGCCAGTGGTGGGGAATGTTAGACACTCCAAGGTATGGTGACAGCTTTACACACAAGGAACACAACACAATACTGACGTTTCGCAATCAATATCATCACATTCATCCATACAACTGTTATATTACCATGCAACTGTTATATTACCATGCAACTGTTATATTACCATACAACTGTTATATTACCATACAACTGTTATATTACCATACAACTGTTATATTACCATGCAACTGTTATATTACAATACAACTGTTATATTACCATGCAACTGTTATATTACCATGCAACTGTTATATTACCATACAACTGTTATATTACCATACAACTGTTATATTACCATACAACTGTTATATTACCATACAACTGTTATATTACCATACAACTGTTATATTACCATGCAACTGTTATATTACCATACAACTGTTATATTACCATGCAACTGTTATATTACCATACAACTGTTATATTACCATGCAACTGTTATATTACCATGCAACTGTTATATTACCATACAACTGTTATATTACCATACAACTGTTATATTACCATACAACTGTTATATTACCATACAAATGTTATATTACCATACAACTGTTATTTTAGATCATTACATTGTAGTTGTTATTTTGATAAACACATATCACTAGATAATGAAAAAAGAGCAATGAAGGCTCTAACAGATTTAAACATTTCCAATAGAATTGGCTTATAAATAACATAAAGAAACATGTCAATACTATGAGCACTTCATAATCAGTGGTCTGGAGAAAACAATAATGGAAGACATGGACCATGGGTGCAGCCGCGACAGCTCAGTGGTTAGTGAACTGGAATACAAAGGACAAGGGGCAGGGTTCGATCACAACCGACGGCTTCCGGGTTCACTCAGCCTAAATGGGTACCTGATTTTTTTCTGGGAAAGTATAGCGGCACGGGCGTAATACCCGGACACATTACCCCAAAAATCATGTGTTGAAGATCTGTAAAATTGGTGGTCCCTAACACCATCTTCCCTAGACGCCACTTGGCGTGACGGGGCTCTTTACTTTTTTTTTCACTATGGATCATGGGTGGCGCATTAAGGACAGACCAAGAAAAAGGTGGTTTAACACATCAAAAAGACATTGAAAATGATAACATAAGAAGGTAGAAGTCTAGCTAAAGGTGTAGTGACGTTCAGGCAGGCTGTGGTAAATGCAACGTTTTATGGGAGATCTGGGTAGAGGTGGATGATTCTTTCAGGCAGACTGTAATAAATGCAACGTTTTATGGGAGATCTGGGTAGAGGTGGATGATTCTTTCAGGCAGACTGTAATAAATGCAACGTTTTATGGGAGATCTGGGTAGAGGTGGATGATTCTTTCAGGCAGACTGTGGCAAATGCAACGTTTTGTGGGAGATCTGGATAGAGGCAGAGATTCTTTCAAACGGGCTGTGGTGAATGCAACGTTTTATGGGAGATCTGGGTAGAGGTGGATGACTCTTTCAGACAGACTGTAGTAAATGCAACGTTTTGTGGGAGATCTAGATAGAGGCAGAGATTCTTTCAAACGGGCTGTGGTGAATGCAACGTTTTGTGGGAGATCTAGATAGAGGCAGAGATTCTTTCAAACGGGCTGTGGTGAATGCAACGTTTTGTGGGAGATCTGGATAGGGGCAGAAATTCTTTCAGACAGACTGTGGTGGATGTAACGTTGTGTGGGAGATCTAGATAGAGGCAGAAATTCTTTCAAACGGGCTGTGGTGAATGCAACGTTCTGCAAAGGACATGCGATGTGATGATGACTACTTTACCAAGCAACTATTGCTTTACTAAACACCTATCACTACCAAATTCAAGTGACAAAAATCGACCCCTGTGAATGCTACAGGAAACTGCACTACGTCCAGCCCATTTCAGTTTCATAAACAGCAGTTCTCATTCAGAGCTGGCAAAGTTCATACTTATCATATACACACTTTGTATCAATACGTTTGTGTCAGTGGAAAACATAAATAAACACATTTTCCAAATTGCCAGCTTACACATTTTTAAACAGCATTTATTCTATGACTCAAAAAAGTTAACAACGATATCGCTTTGGGTAACTCGATCGATAATAATTTATTTATATTTTCATCTCGACTTACTATCTCAGGGGTTATTGAGTGCACCCGGTGATAGCAAACATTCATGGTTTGATGGTTGAGAAAGTTCACTGAAGCACACACATAGATTTGTAGATGACACAGTAGGGATAGCACGACGAGATACTCCCTTTATAATGACACAGTAGGGATAGCACGACGAGATACTCCCTTTAAATGACACTTTAGGGATAGCACGACGAGATACTCACTTTAAATGACACTTTAGGGATAGCACGACGAGATTACTCACTTTAAATGACACAGTAGGGATGGCACGACGAGTTACTCACTTTAAATGACACAGTAGGGATGGCACGACGAGTTACTCACTTTAAATGACACTTTAGGGATAGCACGACGAGATACTCACTTTAAATGACACAGTAGGGATAGCACGACGAGATACTCCCTTTAAATGACACTTTAGGGATAGCACGACGAGATACTCACTTTAAATGACACTTTAGGGATAGCACGACGAGATTACTCACTTTAAATGACACAGTAGGGATAGCACGACGAGATACTCACTTTAAATGACACTTTAGGGATAGCACGACGAGATACTCACTTTAAATGACACTTTAGGGATAGCACGACGAGATACTCACTTTAAATGACACAGTAGGGATAGCACGACGAGATACTCACTTTAAATGACACTTTAGGGATAGCACGACGAGATACTCACTTTAAATGACACTTTAGGGATAGCACGACGAGATTACTCACTTTAAATGACACAGTAGGGATGGCACGACGAGATACTCCCTTTAAATGACACTTTAGGGATAGCACGACGAGATACTCACTTTAAATGACACTTTAGGGATAGCACGACGAGATACTCACTTTAAATGACACTTTAGGGATAGCACGACGAGATTACTCACTTTAAATGACACAGTAGGGATGGCACGACGAATTACTCACTTTAAATGACACTTTAGGGATAGAACGACCAGTTACTCACTTTAAATGACACTTTAGGGATGACACGACGAGTTACTCACTTTAAATGACACAGTAGGGATGGCACGACGAGTTACTCACTTTAAATGACACAGTAGGGATGGCACGACGAGTTACTCACTTTAAATGACACTTTAGGGATAGCACGACGAGATACTCACTTTAAATGACACTTTAGGGATAGCACGACGAGTTACTCACTTTAAATGACACTTTAGGGATGACACGACGAGTTACTCACTTTAAATGACACAGTAGGGATGGCACCACGAGTTACTCACTTTAAATGACACAGTAGGGATGGCACGACGAGTTACTCACTTTAAATGACACTTTAGGGATAGCACGACGAGATACTCACTTTAAATGACACTTTAGGGATAGCACGACGAGATACTCACTTTAAATGACACTTTAGGGATAGCACGACGAGTTACTCACTTTAAATGACACAGTAGGGATGGCACGACGAGATACTCCCTTTAAATGACACTTTAGGGATAGCACGACGAGATACTCACTTTAAATGACACTTTAGGGATAGCACGACGAGATACTCACTTTAAATGACACTTTAGGGATAGCACGACGAGATTACTCACTTTAAATGACACAGTAGGGATGGCACGACGAGTTACTCACTTTAAATGACACTTTAGGGATAGAACGACTAGTTACTCACTTTAAATGACACTTTAGGGATGACACGACGAGTTACTCACTTTAAATGACACAGTAGGGATGGCACGACGAGTTACTCTCTTTAAATGACACAGTAGGGATGGCACGACGAGTTACTCACTTTAAATGACACAGTAGGGATGGCACGACGAGTTACTCACTTTAAATGACACTTTAGGGATAGCACGACGAGATACTCACTTTAAATGACACTTTAGGGATAGCACGACGAGATTACTCACTTTAAATGACACAGTAGGGATGGCACGACGAGTTACTCACTTTAAATGACACAGTAGGGATGGCACGACGAATTACTCACTTTAAATGACACTTTAGGGATAGAACGACGAGTTACTCACTTTAAATGACACTTTAGGGATGACACGACGAGATTACTCACTTTAAATGACACAGTAGGGATGGCACGACGAATTACTCACTTTAAATGACACTTTAGGGATAGAACGACCAGTTACTCACTTTAAATGACACTTTAGGGATGACACGACGAGTTACTCACTTTAAATGACACAGTAGGGATGGCACCACGAGTTACTCACTTTAAATGACACAGTAGGGATGGCACGACGAGTTACTCACTTTAAATGACACTTTAGGGATAGCACGACGAGATACTCACTTTAAATGACACTTTAGGGATAGCACGACGAGATACTCACTTTAAATGACACTTTAGGGATAGCACGACGAGTTACTCACTTTAAATGACACAGTAGGGATGGCACGACGAGATACTCCCTTTAAATGACACTTTAGGGATAGCACGACGAGATACTCACTTTAAATGACACTTTAGGGATAGCACGACGAGATACTCACTTTAAATGACACTTTAGGGATAGCACGACGAGATTACTCACTTTAAATGACACAGTAGGGATGGCACGACGAGTTACTCACTTTAAATGACACTTTAGGGATAGAACGACTAGTTACTCACTTTAAATGACACTTTAGGGATGACACGACGAGTTACTCACTTTAAATGACACAGTAGGGATGGCACGACGAGTTACTCTCTTTAAATGACACAGTAGGGATGGCACGACGAGTTACTCACTTTAAATGACACAGTAGGGATGGCACGACGAGTTACTCACTTTAAATGACACTTTAGGGATAGCACGACGAGATACTCACTTTAAATGACACTTTAGGGATAGCACGACGAGATTACTCACTTTAAATGACACAGTAGGGATGGCACGACGAGTTACTCACTTTAAATGACACAGTAGGGATGGCACGACGAATTACTCACTTTAAATGACACTTTAGGGATAGAACGACCAGTTACTCACTTTAAATGACACTTTAGGGATGACACGACGAGTTACTCGCTTTAAATGACACAGTAGGGATGGCACGACGAGTTACTCACTTTAAATGACACAGTAGGGATGGCACGACGAGTTACTCACTTTAAATGACACTTTAGGGATAGCACGACGAGATACTCACTTTAAATGACACTTTAGGGATAGCACGACGAGTTACTCACTTTAAATGACACTTTAGGGATGACACGACGAGTTACTCACTTTAAATGACACAGTAGGGATGGCACCACGAGTTACTCACTTTAAATGACACAGTAGGGATGGCATGACGAGTTACTCACTTTAAATGACACTTTAGGAATAGCACGACGAGATTACTCACTTTAAATGACACAGTAGGGATGGCACGACGAGATACTCCCTTTAAATGACACTTTAGGGATAGCACGACGAGATACTCACTTTAAATGACACTTTAGGGATAGCACGACGAGATACTCACTTTAAATGACACTTTAGGGATAGCACGACGAGTTTACTCACTTTAAATGACACAGTAGGGATGGCACGACGAGTTACTCACTTTAAATGACACAGTAGGGATGGCACGACGAGTTACTCACTTTAAATGACACTTTAGGGATAGAACGACTAGTTACTCACTTTAAATGACACTTTAGGGATGACACGACGAGTTACTCACTTTAAATGACACAGTAGGGATGGCACGACGAGTTACTCACTTTAAATGACACAGTAGGGATGGCACGACGAGTTACTCACTTTAAATGACACAGTAGGGATGGCACGACGAGATACTCACTTTAAATGACACTTTAGGGATAGCACGACGAGTTACTCACTTTAAATGACATTTTAGGGGTGACACGACGAGTTACTCACTTTAAATGACACAGTAGGGATGGCACGACGAGTTACTCATTTTAAATGACACAGTAGGGATGGCACGACGAGTTACTCACTTTAAATGACACTTTAGGGATAGCACGACGAGATACTCACTTTAAATGACACTTTAGGGATAGCACGACGAGATACTCACTTTAAATGACACTTTAGGGATAGCACGACGAGATACTCACTTTAAATGACACTTTAGGGATAGCACGACGAGTTAGTCACTTTAAATGACACTGTTCCACACCACGTGTATGCACGCTTGTGACATTGATCTCAACAACAAAATGACATCTATCAATTCACCCAATTGAGATAAGATACTTGTGCAAGTTCCTGTGTATCTCATATTGTAATCACGACTGTACAGCTCGGAATATAACCAGAAATCGATCAACACGATGATCTCCATACTGGCGTTATGATGCCAAACTTGAGAAGGTACAATTTGTCACTCACAGGAGGTGTGAAAGATAGGTCACCACATGGAAGCTGTGTGACCAGATAAATGCCACCAAGGAATGGATCTCGACTTCGGTAGAAAGCAAAAAAGGTAACAACTAGAGACAGAAAACAGGAAGATTAATAATTGTGTTCGTTTACATTATGGCACCTACTCATTAAGTCATGGCACACACCTGACCGAACTATGGCGGTTATCATTTTCTCTTACATTTTTTTGTAATCATGTCAATGTTGTTGCAATATTTTTTGTGTCATAATTTCATTTCTGGTTTTGTGTCTTTTGCAATATTAGTTTTTATATTCTCTCCCCTTCTTCCCCTCTCCCCCACCTCACTTTATTTCGTATTCTCTCTCGTTCTATCTCACGCTTCATGAAGTATCTCCAGTGGTGTGAACTCTTTAATATAATTCCCTCCTTGTAATCCATATTTTTCATTATCCTTGGCAGATAATACGCTGACATTCTAGCCTCCTTTATCGTTTTTTTATGTTTCTGTTCTCAAACATTTTCCTGACAGGTTTTTGTTGTTTCCTTCTTTGACGTTCTATATCGCCACGTCGTGTTGGTTGCACCGATTAACCGTGCAGAGTTATAATGTGTAGATATGCTAATTTAGTAATTGTGCGGGGAGGGGAGGAGAAATGTGTATAGATAAGTTACAAGCATAGAATAGATTCATCATCATCATCAACAAGTACCATGCCAGCATGTGTGATCATGTCTCTCTTTGATAACTTTGATCTCGACAGTTATTTATCATTTCTATTGGTGGCCTTCTGCCAAGACATTCCCTTAAGCTTTCTGGTATCTTTTCTCTTTGCTTCCCGCTATCTCCTCGTTCCTCAATTTTCCCAGTTGTTACAATATAATCCAGCTGTTCCCTTCTCATTATATGGCCAAACAATTATGACTGTTTCTTCCTAATATTGGAAATTAGCTCTCTTTTTGCTGTTGCCTCTTTCAGAACGTTTCCATTACTCTTCTTAGCTGTCCATGGTATTCTCAACATTCTTCTGTAAAAGTAGAATAGATAAGAAAACTGACATTAACATAGCAGATTTGCTAATGGTAAATGCAGGTAGTTAAATTGGTAGAATTGGTACAAGTATATCACTTTATGATATATATATAAGAAAGAATACGAAACGTTTGAAGATAGGTCATGACTGTGCAAAAATCAGCATAATCTTTGAGTCCCTTTTCCGCATCAAAGGCTGGCTGCCATGAAGCGTCATTCCGCTCTGTCACTTGCTTTGATAGTGCTGGTTGTCAGAGGCTGACTTGTCCATCTTTTGGTGTTACTCATCCATGTTAGTGGTGGTCCGCCTCATTTACCTTGTATTTTCTCTTCCAAGATTACTTTTTGTAGGCTGCTATGCCTTTTAACATGCCCCAAAAATCTCATTTGTCTTGTTCTAATTGTGTTCAGTAGTTCTCTTTTCATTTTTAGTTATTTTAAAACTTTATCGATTGTTTTCTTTTTCTTCCATCCAATTCATCCAATTCTTATATAAAACCACATTTCAAAGGCTTCAATTTTCTGTTCCGTTGTCTTGTCTAGTGTCCATGTTTCTGCACCATACAGGAATGTTGAGTAAATTAAAAATTTTGCTATTCTTAGTTTAGGTTTGCCAAAAAAAAAAAAAAGTCTAGGAAAAAAGAAACTGGAATGAAAATGTAAAAGTTGGAAAACATATACTAATGGTGAAACTGTTGGAAAACATATACTAAGGGTGAAACTGATGGAAAACATATACTAATGGTGAAACTGTTGGAAAACATATACTAATGGTGAAACTGTTGGTAAACATATACTAATGGTGAAACTGTTGGAAAACATATACTAAGGGTGAAACTGTTGGAAAACATATACTAATGGTGAAACTGTTGGAAAACATATACTAATGGTGAAACTGTTGGAAAACATATACTAATGGTGAAACTGTTGGAAAACATATACTAATGGTGAAACTGTTGGAAAACATATACTAATGGTGAAACTGTTGGAAAACATATACTAAAGGTGAAACTGTTGGTAAACATATACTAATGGTGAAACTGTTGGAAAACATATACTAATGGTGAAACTGTTGGAAAACATATACTAATGGTGAAACTGTTGGAAAACATATACTAATGGTGAAACTGTTGGAAAACATACTAATGATGAAACTGTTGGAAAACATATACTAATGGTGAAACTGTTGGAAAATACAAGTACAAATACAAGGAAAGAGAGGTCGCGGACGACAAATAGAGAAGATACTGGATAATTTAACTAATACTGGAGACCAAATGGCACTCAAGTGCTGAGAGATAAGGATGTTTGCATGGCTTCTTGGAGGGAATTCTCTATCAGTGAAAGAAACTTGAAAAAAAAAATTGTCTTCAGATCTTAGCATTTGGAGAAAGTCATTAAAAAAATGGTCCTGAAACTTTCCAGGCAGCGCTGATATCAAATTCAGAAGACAGGCGCAGAAGAAAGAGACGAGGCCAGGCAGCGCTGATATCAAATTCAGAAGACAGGCGCAGAAGAAAGAGACGAGGCCAGGCAGCGCTGATATCAAATTCAGAAGACAGGCGCAGAAGAAAGAGACGAGGCCAGGCAGCGCTGATATCAAATTCAGAAGACAGGCGCAGAAGAAAGAGACGAGGCCAGGCAGCGCTGATATCAAATTCAGAAGACAGGCGCAGAAGAAAGAGACGAGGCCAGGCAGCGCTGATATCAAATTCAGAAGACAGGCGCAGAAGAAAGAGACGAGGCCAGGCAGCGCTGATATCAAATTCAGAAGACAGGCGCAGAAGAAAGAGACGAGGCCAGGCAGCGCTGATATCAAATTCAGAAGACAGGCGCAGAAGAAAGAGACGAGGCCAGGCAGCGCTGATATCAAATTCAGAAGACAGGCGCAGAAGAAAGAGACGAGGCCAGGCAGCGCTGATATCAAATTCAGAAGACAGGCGCAGAAGAAAGAGACGAGGCCAGGCAGCGCTGATATCAAATTCAGATGACAGGCGCAGAAGAAAGAGACGAGGCCAGGCAGCGCTGATATCAAATTCAGAAGACAGGCGCAGAAGAAAGAGACGAGGCCAGGCAGCGCTGATATCAAATTCAGAAGACAGGCGCAGAAGAAAGAGACGAGGCCAGGCAGCGCTGATATCAAATTCAGAAGACAGGCGCAGAAGAAAGAGACGAGGCCAGGCAGCGCTGATATCAAATTCAGAAGACAGGCGCAGAAGAAAGAGACGAGGCCAGGCAGCGCTGATATCAAATTCAGAAGACAGGCGCAGAAGAAAGAGACGAGGCCAGGCAGCGCTGATATCAAATTCAGAAGACAGGCGCAGAAGAAAGAGACGAGGCCAGGCAGCGCTGATATCAAATTCAGAAGACAGGCGCAGAAGAAAGAGACGAGGCCAGGCAGCGCTGATATCAAATTCAGAAGACAGGCGCAGAAGAAAGAGACGAGGCCAGGCAGCGCTGATATCAAATTCAGAAGACAGGCGCAGAAGAAAGAGACGAGGCCAGGCAGCGCTGATATCAAATTCAGAAGACAGGCGCAGAAGAAAGAGACGAGGCCAGGCAGCGCTGATATCAAATTCAGAAGACAGGCGCAGAAGAAAGAGACGAGGCCAGGCAGCGCTGATATCAAATTCAGAAGACAGGCGCAGAAGAAAGAGACGAGGCCAGGCAGCGCTGATATCAAATTCAGAAGACAGGCGCAGAAGAAAGAGACGAGGCCAGGCAGCGCTGATATCAAATTCAGAAGACAGGCGCAGAAGAAAGAGACGAGGCCAGGCAGCGCTGATATCAAATTCAGAAGACAGGCGCAGAAGAAAGAGACGAGGCCAGGCAGCGCTGATATCAAATTCAGAAGACAGGCGCAGAAGAAAGAGACGAGGCCAGGCAGCGCTGATATCAAATTCAGAAGACAGGCGCAGAAGAAAGAGACGAGGCCAGGCAGCGCTGATATCAAATTCAGAAGACAGGCGCAGAAGAAAGAGACGAGGCCAGGCAGCGCTGATATCAAATTCAGAAGACAGGCGCAGAAGAAAGAGACGAGGCCAGGCAGCGCTGATATCAAATTCAGAAGACAGGCGCAGAAGAAAGAGACGAGGCCAGGCAGCGCTGATATCAAATTCAGAAGACAGGCGCAGAAGAAAGAGACGAGGCCAGGCAGCGCTGATATCAAATTCAGAAGACAGGCGCAGAAGAAAGAGACGAGGCCAGGCAGCGCTGATATCAAATTCAGAAGACAGGCGCAGAAGAAAGAGACGAGGCCAGGCAGCGCTGATATCAAATTCAGAAGACAGGCGCAGAAGAAAGAGACGAGGCCAGGCAGCGCTGATATCAAATTCAGAAGACAGGCGCAGAAGAAAGAGACGAGGCCAGGCAGCGCTGATATCAAATTCAGAAGACAGGCGCAGAAGAAAGAGACGAGGCCAGGCAGCGCTGATATCAAATTCAGAAGACAGGCGCAGAAGAAAGAGACGAGGCCAGGCAGCGCTGATATCAAATTCAGAAGACAGGCGCAGAAGAAAGAGACGAGGCCAGGCAGCGCTGATATCAAATTCAGAAGACAGGCGCAGAAGAAAGAGACGAGGCCAGGCAGCGCTGATATCAAATTCAGAAGACAGGCGCAGAAGAAAGAGACGAGGCCAGGCAGCGCTGATATCAAATTCAGAAGACAGGCGCAGAAGAAAGAGACGAGGCCAGGCAGCGCTGATATCAAATTCAGAAGACAGGCGCAGAAGAAAGAGACGAGGCCAGGCAGCGCTGATATCAAATTCAGAAGACAGGCGCAGAAGAAAGAGACGAGGCCAGGCAGCGCTGATATCAAATTCAGATGACAGGCGCAGAAGAAAGAGACGAGGCCAGGCAGCGCTGATATCAAATTCAGAAGACAGGCGCAGAAGAAAGAGACGAGGCCAGGCAGCGCTGATATCAAATTCAGAAGACAGGCGCAGAAGAAAGAGACGAGGCCAGGCAGCGCTGATATCAAATTCAGAAGACAGGCGCAGAAGAAAGAGACGAGGCCAGGCAGCGCTGATATCAAATTCAGAAGACAGGCGCAGAAGAAAGAGACGAGGCCAGGCAGCGCTGATATCAAATTCAGAAGACAGGCGCAGAAGAAAGAGACGAGGCCAGGCAGCGCTGATATCAAATTCAGAAGACAGGCGCAGAAGAAAGAGACGAGGCCAGGCAGCGCTGATATCAAATTCAGAAGACAGGCGCAGAAGAAAGAGACGAGGCCAGGCAGCGCTGATATCAAATTCAGAAGACAGGCGCAGAAGAAAGAGACGAGGCCAGGCAGCGCTGATATCAAATTCAGAAGACAGGCGCAGAAGAAAGAGACGAAGCCAGGCACCACGAATGCATTTTGTTCATTCTGTGGATGGATCTGTCTATCCAATATTGGCATATTCAACCATAGAGAAGCTTTTCAGTAAAGTAGCATCAAGCATAAGACACTAATATTTGTTTACCAAACTACTGACTTATAATGATTGCATTTTACCAACCGTCTGTCAAGACGACAAAAGCTATATATATATATTTTTTCTGATGTTCATCTTATGCGCCCACGTACTTTATTTTCTTCATGCTCTCTATTGTTTTATTTGTTACCAAAATCCTGCACTGTTCTATATGGTTCCTTTATTCATTCCGTCTCTGTATCGCAGCTATAGCCCACATTCCATTGGCGTCTCCATCTCAACAGAAGCTATCGGGCATGTAAGATCGCAGCCCCCAAACTATCAACGTTCTATTTACGCCCTGCTGCACAAACCCTTTTGCCTTCCTGATCGATGGCCTAGAAAATGTTCCTTGACTTCCCCTGGTTTTGTTTTTGGGAACAGCCACTCTATCCACTCTCAGCAAGTGATAACAGAAGGCTAGCGAGCGTCAGTGTCAGACTGTCTCCGTTCTCTCCTGATAGTGTTTTCTCTCCCGTAAAAAATAACGCTCCGTTTATTGCCTCAAATATTCACGAGCACAAACACACACAATGCATGCATACTACACACACACACACACACACACACAATCACACACACGCATACTTCTTTCACATTCCTCAAACAGAACCACATAAACACACGGCAGGTAATCCTGCAACTTAATACGTCACAATTGTCGAATCGATTGGCAGTTACGTCATAATAGCAGCTTTTCGTCTGTGATCGATAAAGGCTTTTCTGTCCAGCCCGATCTTGCATGTATATAATATGTATCTACATATATCGATACGGGATCTGGAAGGATCATGCTAGTGTCAGTTCATTGAATGACGTCAAACAACTGAGGAAACTCCACATCAGAATTCCCAAATCGAAAGAAGTGACATTAAAAGAGATAATGACATCATTGGCACCAGGAATTAATGAATAGGGGATAGCCGGTATTTATTTACATTCGTGTTTACGTCATGCATATAATCTTGTGTACATAACAAGGGGGTGTTTTCCATTCTCAAAACACCAAAAATGGACTGAATCGATGTCCCTCTCCTGTTTGACGTCATTGGACTAGCCCACTGTTTGTCTAAACTTACAACAAATAATTGTTGCTTGGTTTAACGTGGGAATCACTAGGAGAAAGTACACAGAAAGTAATCTTTAAAACAAAAAAAAAACACACAAAAAATGTGTTTAAAAATGTAAGTCATGAAGTTATCCTCCAAGGTCGAGGAATCCCGCTAACGCGCCAATTCTGCAGACACTGCAAGTTGTAAGATATATCAGGGGATTGTACATGTAAGTCAATAACAGGGCATGTATACAGCAACAGATGAAATAGCTGCTGTGGAGTGTTATTAAGATGTAATCTCGGACTAAGAAAACAACCAGCTTAGATTGTTATGCAACATTCAGTTATTTCATGTCTACTCTAGTATGATCTGGATGTTGTCGATCGGGCTGTTATTTTTGTGTATAATCTTCTCGTTTGTAAAAGTGGCAATAGAGAAGTGGTTAGCCCACAAGTCTGGTGATAAAATGATTAAGGTTTAATCCCGAAAAAAAACTTGCACAGTCGATTCATGAAAATGGGTACAGGTTCTGTATCATTTGTCCTCTTCCCTACTCTACACATCACTCACTCTCCATTTTTGTGTTCTCCCCTACTTTAAAGATGACTCACTCTTCCTCTCTGTCATCTCTCCCCTACTCTACACATCACTCACTCTTTCGCTCTGTCATCTCTCCCCTACTCTACACATCACTCACTCTTCCGCTCTGTTATCTCTCCTCTACTCTACACATCACTCACTCTTTCGCTCTGTCATCTCTCCCCTACTCTACACATCACTCACTCTCCCTCACTGTCATCTCTCCCCTACTCTTACACATCACTCACTCTCCCTCACTGTCATCTCTCCCCTACTCTACACATCACTCACTCTCCCTCACTGTCATCTCTCCCCTACTCCACACATCACTCACTCTTCCTCACTGTCATCTCTCCCCTACTCTACACATCACTCACTCTTCCTCACTGTCATCTCTCCCCTACTCTACACATCACTCACTCTCCCTCACTGTCATCTCTCCCCTACTCTACACATCACTCACTCTTCCTCACTGTCATCTCTCCCCTACTCTACACATCACTCACTCTTCCTCACTGTCATCTCTCCCCTACTCTACACATCACTCACTCTTCCGCTCTGTCATCTCTCCCCTACTCTACACATCACTCACTCTCCCTCACTGTCATCTCTCCTCTACTCTACACATCACTCACTCTTCCGCTCTGTCATCTCTCCTCTACTCAACACATCACTCACTCTCCCTCACTGTCATCTCTCTCCTACAGATCACTCACTGTTACTCTTCCTCTGTGTCATCTTTCGGCTACTCTACACATCACTCACTTTTCCGCTCTGTCATCTCTCCTCTACTCAACACATCACTCACTCTCCCTCACTGTCATCTCTCCCCTACAGATCACTCACTGTTACTCTTCCTCTGTGTCATCTCTCGGCTACCCTACACATCAATCACTCTTCCTCTCTGTCATTTCTCCCCAACTCTACACATCACTCACTCCTCCGCTCTGTCATCTCTCCCCTACTCTACACATCACTGACTCTTCTTGTGCCATCTCTCCAATACTCTACACATCACTCACTCTTCCTCAATGTAATATCTCCCCTACTCTATACATTACTTACTCTTCCTGTGTCATCTCTCCCCTACTCTACACATCACTCACTCTTCCTCTATGTCATCTCTCCTTTACTCTACACATCACTCTTCCTTTCTGTGTAGAATAATGTAGAGGTTAGCTAGACATAGAATGATGTAGATGTTAACTAGACATAGAATGATGTAGATGTTAACTCGACATAGAATGATGTATATGTTAACTAGACATGGAATTATGTTGATGTTAGCTAGACATAGAATGATGTAGATGTTAGCTAGACATAGAATGATGTAGATGTTAACTAGACATAGAATGATGTAGATGTTAGCTAGGCATAGAATGATGTAGATGTTAACTAGACATAGAATGATGTAGATGTTAGCTAGACATAGAATGATGTAGATGTTAGCTAAACATAGAATGATGTAGATGTTAGCTAGGCATAGAATGATGTAGATGTTAGCTAGACATAGAATGATGTAGATGTTAGCTAAACATAGAATGATGTAGATGTTAGCTAGACATAGAATGAAGTAGATGTTAACTAGACATAGAATGATGTAGATGTTAGCTAGACCTAGAATGATGTAGATGTTAACTAGCATAGAATGATGTAGATATCCATGTTCTTTATTATACTTAGATCTTTTCTATCTATGTTTATGCCTTCTAACTTGCGATTATTTCTAGATGCTTTACTTTGTCAAATGCCTTTGTATAATCTATGAAACATTAGTATAGATCTGTTTTCATAATTTTATATGGTTTACATATGGTAACCCTCATTTATATATATGTTAACCTGGTTTATATATGGTCACCCTGGTTTATATATGGTCACCCTGGTTTATATATGGTCACCCTGGTTAATATATGATTACCCTGGTTTATATATGGTCACCATGTTCTATATATGGTCACCCTGGTTTATATAAGATCACCCTGGTTTAAAAATGGTCACCCTGTTTTATATATGGTCACCCTGGTTTATATATGGTCGCCCTGTTTATATATGGTCACGCTGGTTTATATATGATCGGGAACAGGCAAATAATTGCAAAGCTGCGGTAAAGCCGGTAGCAAAAAGCCAGTGGTGGGGAGTATTAAACACTCCAAGGTATTGTGACAGCCTTACAAAAAAGGAACACAACACAATACTGACGATGGTTTATATATGGTCACCCTGGTTTATATATGATCACCATGGTTTATATATAGCCACCCTGGTTTATATATGATCATCATGGTTTATATATGGTCACACTGGTTTATATATGGTCACCCTGGTTTATATATGATCACCATGGTTTATATAAGGTCATCCTGGTTTATATATGGTCAAGGGTTAAGGCATGAAAATGCGAAGCTACAGTAAAGCTGAATGTGAGGAAAAATAAAAAAATAAAAAAATGGTATGTAAGAAGCTTTACGTGATAAGTGGACGACACAGACATATATTTATGGTCACCTTGGTATATTTATGATCGTCCTGGTGTATTTATGGTCACCTTGGTATATTTATGATCGTCCTGGTGTATTTATGGTCACCTTGGTATATTTATGATCGTCCTGGTGTATTTATGGTCACCTTAGTAATATTTATGGTCACTTTGGTATATTTGTGGTCACCTTGGTATATTTATGATCACCTTGGTATATTTATGGTCACCTTGGTATATTTATGATCGCCCTGGTATATTTATGGTCACCTTGGTATATTTATGATCACCTTGGTATATTTATGGTCACCTTGGTATATTTATGATCGCCCTGGTATATTTATGGTCACCTTTATATATTTATGATCGCCCTGTTATATTTATGGTCACCTTGATATATTTATGATCGCCCTGGTATATTTATGGTCACCTTGGTATATGATCGTTCTGGTGTATTTATGGTCACCTTGGTATATTATGATCACCTTGGTTTATTAATGATCGCCTTGGTTTATTTATGGTCACCTTGGTTTATTTATGATCGCCTTGGTTTATTTATGATCGCCTTGGTTTATTTATGGTCACCTTGGTATATTATGATCACCTTGGTTTATTTATGATTGCCTTTTTGTATTTATGGTCACCATGGTATATTATGATCACCTTGGTTTATTTATGATTGCCTTGTTGTATTTATGGTCACCTTGGTATATTATGATCACCTTGGTTTATTTATGATCGCCATTGTGTATTTATGGTCACCTTGGTTTATTTATGATCACTTTGGTTTATTTATGGTCGCCTTGGTTTATTTATGGTCACCTTGGTTTATTCAATTGTGTCTCGGTTGGTGCTGTGGAATGTCTACAAATGATGACTGCGATACTTGGTTTTCGTAAAGATCTCTAAAGCTTAGTGTGAATTTATTGTCCTTATGGTCTCATGGCAGTGAAGGAGCGGATGCGCTGACCTCAAAGACATTATTGTTCTGGTGGCTCATCATGAATAGGAAGACATAGTAGAAATAAGAGAGTACTTGATATGGGTCTTCAATCTACAAGAAATTAATACTGAGCAAAAATGAGTTTCAAGAAAACAATTAACGTGTATGATAGGAATATCCTTACAAGCAGTGAGGTGCCACATTCGTTATCAGCGTGTATAACCTTCTTATCTGGGGATTGATAAATATTGAGGCTGGCTGTATTGTCAAATCCTCTTAATTTTCTTCTTAAAATGTTTTTTGCTGGATCGTGCTGCAATGTGTTTTTCTCCGTGAGGTCCAGCACATCCTCTCTTTAATACACTTGTGTTACTTCTGCCAACCTTGACTTTAGTTTTCATTGATATTCTAGGTAGGCAACAGTTGTTTGTAGTCAGTTATATATCTCCTTTCAGATAGTCCTAACAGACAAACGTGTATTTCACACTTCAGTTGTTTCAATGTTTCCTTTCGTTGGATGAATTGTTCGCCAGAATTAATGTGGTACTCATATATGGTTAATGTGGTACTCATATATGGTTAATGTGGTACTCATATATGTTTAATGTGGTACTCATATATGTTTAATGTGGTACTCATGTATGGTTAATGAATGTTCTTCGTGAAATGTCCTTCACCAAAGTGTTCGACTTTGGCTTACACTTGATGCAAGACTTTTATCTTCTGAATTATTCTCTTCAAGTTCGCTGATTTCTTACGCAGAACAAACTCATGAGAACTGATTCGTAGCTTCAGGTTTTCATTTTTTTAAAAATAAGTTTGCATATTTAATCAACTCGCTTGCGTGGCTATTTATGGGTGAAACGTTAACATAACGCAATCAATGTAAACTCATTTGTGGCAAAATAAATGACAAAGTTGTTGTAGCATGAACAAGCGCACAGAGAAGGTCGCGAAATATGGGGCAGGTAAAGAGATAGATACAGGCGATTTAGAATATTCTGAATTAGACAAAATTATGTAAACCTGTGTACAAATAACTTGCAGAAATACCTGAGCCGTTATTAGTGTCATCTATTTCAAATTAATGACAATTGTTTCTTGTGGAGCCTGTATCCCGTATCCTCGGCATAATCTCGTGCATTTTAATTGCCTCAAGTATATGTTGTACAACTTGAGCAATTATATAAAGTTAAAGGCACAAAGATCTATATTCTTGACTGTAGGCATTTTAGACAATTAAATTGCGATGCCATATTTTGTTTACATTTGACATCTGGATTTAACTTTAGTTTTGTAGATAAGCGGCTGCGAATGTGAAAGACGTTATATGTTCGGTAGCTAATTCCACGACATACACGGGGGACCTGGGTAGACTACATTTTCGGTAGCTAATTCCACGACATACACGGGGGACCTGTGTAGACTACATTTTCGGTAGCTAATTCCACGACATACACGGGGGGACCTGGGTAGACTACATTTTCGGTAGCTAATTCCAAGACATACACGGGGGGACCTGGGTAGACTACATGTTCGGTAGCTAATTCCACGACATACACGGGGGGACCTGGGTAGACTAAATGTTCGGTAGCTAATTCCACGACATACACGGGGGGACCTGGGTAGACTACATGTTCGGTAGCTAATTCCACGACATACACGGGGGCCTTGGTAGACTAGAAGTACGATGTCTGTCTCAGGAGAGGAAGGAGCCGGGTTCAAAGCCCGAAGTGGTTGAGATTTTTCAAAAAAAGGAAACATTAATCCGTGGTTTCTTTATACCGTTACCCTCCCTGGTCTCTTGGGTAGCGAGATGCGATATGTCTAGCCCTCTCGGATAACGGCAATAAATAGGAAGTCCCGTGTGCACTCACACACGTTAAAGATCACTTCGCAGTTTAAATCGGAAATGAGCCATAAATATGGCCGCTGCTCGGGCAACATTGTCAACAGAAACCTACCCACACAGTGGATCCCAGGCCGTGCTATGGAGTTCGTGCACGTGGGTCAGGATTCTCCTCGGATTTTCTCGACATTCTTGAGGGAGATGTCAGGGCACCTATGGGTTCGTCCAGTGTGCAGTGATGATGACCCTAACAACAACTAAGTACACAAAGATGACAATTAATATTTAGAACACTTGATTTTTGTATCGGAAAAAAATGGGTTAGTTTGATCTCATTTGTAAAAAAATAAAACTAATCGCTGGAAATGTGTTTAATTAAAGACTGGTAATTAGTTTGTAAACAGTTTTATTTTTGTTCACTAAAATTATTGATACAAATTGCTTATTCGAGAAAAAGTAGCGGAAAAAAAAGAATAGTGTCCAGCGACTGACGACTTCAAAAAGGTATAGATACCATGGCCACCGGACTTTAGATTGTTAATTACATAGTGGCCTGCTGACTTTTTTATTGAGTTATTGAGTTATTTGCGGGTCATCATCATTGCACTCCGAACATGTCCATAGGTGCTCAGATCCCCTCCTCAGCAATTCCCTCAGTGCCCAGCGACTGACGACTCCAGTTCTATGTTGGTTGATAAGTCTTCTTACACGGCCACTAAGCTTCTCATTTCTGGCTGTGCCCAACTTAACTCCCATTTCCATCATCCGAAGAAGTGACGTGGATCTGTGTTTGTCGAAGTCCTGTGCTCTTCCCACATCTCGGAGGGCATTGATGATGTCCGCCCGATCCATTGGTTGCCCGTCCTCAACGACAGCGCAGCTAGCCAACCTGTCCGCTCTTTCATTTCCCCGCACTCCCGCATGTCCAGGGACATAGACAAAGGTGACCTTACGTATTTTGGATTTCTGCAACGACTCTACCCATTGCATGCGTACAGAGCCCGCCTCCACTTTTTTTTATCATGCCCATCGAATCACTCAGTATACATGCGTGGGTGTAGTCTTGTGACTCTAACCATTTGAATGCCTTGGTCACTGCCATCGCCTCCATTGTCATGCTACTCGTGGTCACGACGTTTGCACCAGTGTCTTCCTTGACTATTCTGCCTGCCTAGCGTGCTGTAAATGCCATGCACTTCTTTGGTGTCGTCTTACAGATCCGTCTGTATAGATGACTGCATCTTACTCATTGGTGTTATCGCAGATGAGACCGTTGACCTCAGCATTAACCACGACCGGGTTCTGTTCCCTACTTTTCCTGTCGAGTGTGACAATACACTAGAAAGTCCCAGTACGCCCACAGACCTGTTTGATGACATCTTCTGCTCGGCCCACCCATGATTTGCCTCTTTTTAACCTCGCACCTTTCAATGTGTTGAGCACGTGGTACAATGGATGCTCTATATCTGTACTAACCTTCACGTATGCTCGTGCTCTCCGTGCTTTTTTCTTTTGATCTAACGCTGTTTAGTAGCATGTTTTGTTACGTCAGGTCTTAAAATTTAGTTCCTTCTATAGTCCGTTCAGATTCGTTTGCCGAGATGTTATGATTTATAATTCAAAAAGTTCTTGATGATTTCACATGATTTTTGGCATACGGTGTTAAAATGTCCATGTCACGAGAACATATGTGTTACTCGATGTCTAGCTATAACGGTTTTCTTAAAGCGGCGAATTCCTTTGATCTTTGCCCATGTAACTATTATTTTGACCCTAATCAAAATGTTTTACAGTAATCTAGTGTAACGATGACCCATAGGCGTGTCCATAAAATTTTACTTGGTGGCAAGTATACAAATTTTAAATTATATATAGAACTTTTGTTCGTAGAGTCAATTTGATATAGTTCCATGCTCTTGGTGTGAGTTTCCCAAATGTTGTCGCTGCCTTTCAAATACGTACATTTAGTTCCTCATCTAAGGAAAGTGTGGCTGTAATAGTGGATCCAAGATAGCTGAACTTCTGTACTGACTCAAGCAGGCTTCCATTCAAAGTAATGGTTGTTGGTTTGCTTATAACATATTTTTGATTGCTTGGGTGGTCTTGAACAATAAACTGTTTAACAAATCAACTAGGAAATTTTGCAAATCAAACTATTTATCTGTAGACTTAATCAGAGTAATGATCATTCAGAATCAGACGAGTCAAATAGGTCGATTACTGCTTTCGGCTGAACAAACAACAAACCATCCTTTTTCCAATATTCCTCTTCTTGTCGTAACACATGACCCTCACATTTTACCCAGTAGTCTTTATTTATATTTGATAGAGCCTGATTTGTAAGTGTCTCAACATCGCATAATTTGAAAGTTTTATTTGTATATGCTACGTGTCCTTTAACTTTTGCCCAAACTAGTTCTATAGGATTTAAGTGTGCATGATATGGAGGTAGTCTCAAACATCTATGGCCATGTTCTTGAATTAACTTGTCTATTTTAAATGTCTTTGTACGTTGTGTCTGTTTTACAAGGCTAAGCAATTCGGGTTTCAAGTAGCTGTCGTTAACTTGTATGTGTTCTTTTATGAGCCACGTTTTGATTGCATCTTTTGTACTTGATGATGTTGGGATTCTATCTTCTACGTTAACTACGTTATGGTATGAAGCATTGTCCATTATCAGACAAGAAGGTCGATCTAATATTGGAAGGTTACTTTTCTCGATCCAGTCTTTAAATATGTGCCCATTCATTTCGGAGTGGTAGTCTCTATTGTCTATGGATTTTGAAATGAAAATGAGATGAGCATTCTGCAACAACCCATTATGTCTGCTACCTGCATGTGCAACTATCAAACGTTGCCCTTTACTGCTTGGTACTGATCTTTTAATACTTCCATCTGCTAACTGCCATTCCTTTTCATTTGTATGATGAGCGTTGATCCAAGTTTCATCTAAATAAACAATATCATAATCATTTTTGCGCATTTCCTTCACTTCACTTAAATACTTGCTTCTAAGAGCTACTAGATGTGGCTTCTCACAAATAATGTTTTTTCCACCAGCATACTTTCTAAAGGTGAAGCCTGCACTTCTTAATATTTTCCATAATGAAGTTTTTGATATTTCAATGTCGTTGTTAGTTTTCAGCCAAAGCTTCAACTTTCTAAGTGTCACTTCTTCGTTTATATCAAACATTCGACATATTTCTCTTTTTACTAGGTCCTTATCAAAACTGTCTAACGTTTCTTTCCTTCCTTGCTTTCTTGTATTTGTTGGCAATAAATATCCGCTTCCTTTAACTATTCGATCAAATGAACGTTTACACAAACCTAAAATATGCATTGTTCTCTTCTCAGGGTTTGATAAAGAACAATAAAGATGTCCCTTTTTACGCTCTCTGCAGAAGTATTGATAAATCTTTATAGCAATGTTATGCTCAGTAAAATATTTTGCCTTTATATTCATTCTCACATAGACTTGCAGAAGATAATATGGATAGTGTCGCCTCCTTTCTGTAAATATTGAGATTTGCCTCTGAATTATGACTCGAACTCGAGTCTACGGCCGTGATTTTGACGTCACATAATTTCCGGTTTCGGCTAAAATGTCATTTTGTGCTAAACGGGAAATTTCATATGTAACATTTCTTTATACAAATTTATAGTGGAAACATAACTATTTTAGGACGGTGCGCATTCAGCCGTGAAGGTCATGCCTATATGTTGAAGAATCAGCTGTGAGATGTAAGCATCTACATAATCCCGCCGGTGTTTATAATATCGATTAACTTTTTTTTAATATAGGTTAAATAAGGCATCTTTGAAACTGGATCACATTTCTTTGATAAAAAAATATTTTTATAGCGACATTAGTATTCTAAACCTAACTTCAAAAGATCAATGCAAATGAACAATAAGTTTTTGAAAAAAATAAATTAATGTCTAGGCAAACGAATCTGAACGGACTATAGCTACGTTTTTGGGTTGAGAATGTTTTGTTATATAATTTTAGGGTATTTTTGTGAGTTATGTTTAGTGTATTGTCGTTAGTTTGCCTTTATTTGTTCTTATAAATTATTAACGTTTATCACACTAATTTCTGATCAGCAGGTACAGTTTACAGCACTATTTTTTTTATCCTCCAGGAAATATTAATTCCCAATAACCAGGCAAAGTTTACTACAACCTCTTGCCTCTACATGTAGCATTACTCTACCTAATTCCATTTATTAGACAGAGTTTACTACAACCTCTTGCCTCTACATGTAGCATTACTCTACCTAATTCCATTTATTAGACAGAGCTTACTACAACCTCTTGCCTCTACATGTAGCATTACTCTACCTAATTCCATTTATTAGACAGAGCTTACTACAACCTCTTGCCTCTACATGTAGCATTACTCTACCTAATTCCATTTATTAGACAGAGCTTACTACAACCTCTTGCCTCTACATGTAGCATTACTCTACCTAATTCCATTTATTAGGCAGAGTTTACTACAACCTCTTGTCTCTACATGTAGCATTAATCTACCTAATTCAATTTATTAGACAGAGTTTACTACAACCTCTTGCCTCTACATGTAGCATTACTCTACCTAATTCCATTCATTGGATAAAGTCTACCACAACCTCTTGCCTCTACATGTAGCATTACTCTACCTAATTCCATTCATTAGATAAAGTCTACTACAACCTCTTGCCTCTACATGTAGCATTACTATAGCTACTTCCATAGAGCTTACCACAATCTCTATATGTAAAATGCCTCTATATGTACAAAAAAAAAAAAAAAAAAAAAAAAAGTGAAGAGCCCCGTCACGCCAAGTGGCGTATAGGGAATATGGTGTTAGTGACCATAAATGTTACAGACCTTCAGCACATGATTTTTGGGGTAATGTGGTCGGTATTATGCCCGTGCCACTTCACTTTCTCATAAAAAATTCCGGCTCCCATTTAAGACTGGCTGAACCCGGAAGCCGTCGATCAGGATCGGATACGACTCTTGTCCTTTGTAGTACAGTTCACTAACCACTGAGCTATCGCGCTCCCCCACTAATATATTTAGACTTACTATATTCAACCCCCACTCATTAAGTCAACTTAGCAGCAACTTCCTCCCCTATAAATTGAGTTACTATTGTTCATCTCAACCACTAGGTAGAGCAAAGAAGAACATAGATTCATTCGAAACAAAATGCTACAGAAAAATCCTTAAGATACCTTGGATAATGAAAAGAGCAATAACGACATATTAAAAGTGGTGCCAGTTGGATAAGCTATTAACGATATATCACCTACTTCCATGTTCCGTGCCAATATATAATGTGGTGCCAAATGGATAAGCTATTAGCGCTATATCACCTACTTCCATGTTCCGTGCCAATATATAATGTGGTGCCAAATGGATAAGCTATTAGCGCTATATCACCTACTTCCATGTTCCGTGCCAATATATAATGTGGTGCCAAATGGATAAGCTATTAGCGCTATATCACCTACTTCCATGTTCCGTGCCAATATATAATGTGGTGCCAAATGGATAAGCTATTAGCGCTATATCACCTACTTCCATGTTCCGTGCCAATATATAATGTGGTGCCAAATGGATAAGCTATTAGCGCTATATCACCTACTTCCATGTTCCGTGCCAATATATAATGTGGTGCCAAATGGATAAGCTATTAGCGCTATATCACCTACTTCCATGTTCCGTGCCAATATATAATGCGGTGCCAAATGGATAAGCTATTAGCGCTACATCACCTACTTCCATGTTCCGTGCCAGTAGCTGTCTCTCTCTCTCTCTCTCTCTCTCTCTCTCTCTGCGTTCAAGACTCAATCAGAGTAGGATTCCAGACTCTCTCATGAAGTCAGCTGTCTGTTTAAGCGAATCAATTGCCCCATATAGTTTCTCTTCCAGGGAGGTGGCGTGGATCACATTGCTCCTCTCAGGTCTGTGTACTGGGGGTAATCCTGTAGAACATGTTTTGTAGTCATATTGTCCAGTGTACAGTGGCATAGGCTGGTTGTACCTATTTTGAATTTGGTGAACATGTGATTTCTCATTCTATTGTGGCCAGCGCGTAGGCGAAGTATGATGACTTGATTCCTCCTTGATAGTTGGTGGTATCCGTCACTCTCGTTATGCTTTGTGTGTTCTCGTTTCCATTTTTCATTGAAATGACCTTTGAGGATGGATTTGGCTTCATCATAACTGAGCGGATGGTTCTCTTGTGGTAATCTCCCTCCTTCTTTAGCTAATATGTCTGCGCATTCTTTCACGTGTATATTGTATTGTGATGGTATCCACTGAATGACTACTCTCTGGAAGTTACTACATAGTTGGTCCAGGGTTGTTCTCAAGTCATCTAGTTCATTGTTCTTGGGTCTTTTTAGGGCAGATAGTACTGTCAGTGCATCAGTCAGAATCACCAATTTATTGTGCATGTTATTTTTGTGTTGAGTAGCCAGTGTTACAGCATCTCTAATGGCCTCAGTTTCTGATTTACAGTTGTTTGAGAATTTTCCAGTAGCTATTGACTAGGTGATCTCGTCCTGATTATTCAGCGTCAAGAACATACATCCCCCTCCATTTCTGGTGGCATTTGTAGCAGAACCATCTGTGTATATGTGGGACCAAGAGTCCTGTGGGTTGGTATCGTGTATGTATTTTTCTGCTACGTGTTTTCTTTCTGTGTCTGTTTGGGTGCCTTTTTTTCATGATTCCTGTTTTGTTTTCCTTAAGTTCTGGTATTTTATGTTTTCCATGAGGAGACATATCAGATGGGCCCAAGGGTTTCGATATTGTTTGGGAAAGTACTGGGTCTCCAGTAGTTAGTTCATTGGCAATTGCAACAAAGTTGCTCCTCTTTAGTCGTACAATTCCGGAACCAGTTATTCTTTGGTGCATGGGGTGGCTAAGGAGCCTTCTATATTTCTCCGCTTGTAATACTTTAGTGACCCGTCTGTCATCTAAGGATTGTAAACCTGATACTGTTTCTAGAGTCTTGATAGGTGTAGGTTTCATAGCACCAGTGATGATACGGGCAGCTTGGTTCTGTGTTCTGTTAGTTTTGCTAAGGTGTGATTTGGAAGCCATAGCCTAGGCTGTGACTCCATACTCTAGAACTGGTCTGACTCTTCCTACGTATAGTCTTTTCAAAATATTGCTGTCTTCCCCCCCCCCCCAGTCCGTTCCTGCCAATTTCTTCATATTTGTTCGTTTTCTGGCTTTTTTCCTTGCTCTGTCTATCTGATTTTTCCAAGTCATTCTGCGATTCATGGTGACGCCAAGATATGTTGGGTTTTGGTCAATAGGGAGTGTATGGTCTTTTATCTTCAAGTTTGCAGAGAGTGTGTTTCTTGATAGGCTGAAAATTGTATATGTAGTTTTTTTTCTTTGATTGGTAAGAACCAGGTGTTCGTCCATTTCTCAAGTTCACCTAGGGCATCTTGCATCCTGGGTCCAGCCACCGATATACTTTCCTCGCGAGTCCATAACGCCAGATCATCTGCGTATATTGCTGAGTGTATTCTGGGTGGAATGTCCATTACGATGTCATTTATAAAAATTAAAAAGAGTGTTGGGGACAAGACTCCGCCTTGTGGAACACCTTGTTCGATAGAGACCTTCTTACTTAGTTGACCTTGAACTTGTACTATGGCCGTTCTATCCTGAAGGTATTGAGAGACCCAATTGAATAAACGACCCTGGATGCCAAGTCTAAAAAGCTTGTTCTTTAAACCCTGTCGCCATACCCTATCAAAAGCCTTCTCCATGTCGACCCACACTGCTAGTGTGTGTTTCTTTTCTTGTAGAGCATCCTCTATTTCATGTGCAATGTAGGTGACCAGGTCTTCAGTTGATCTGTGCTGACGGAAGCCACTTTGTTGTGGTACGATTTGTTGTTTTGTCTCCAAATGCCACATAAGTCTTCTGTTAACCAGCCTTTCCATGAGTTTACTCAGGCAGCTCAGTAGGCTAATTGATCTATAGCTAATTGAGTCTAGTGGGTCTTTTCCACGCTTAAGGATGGGCACCATAATAGCTTCTTTTCAGATTGCCGGCACATGACCTCTCTTCCAGCTAGCATTTATTATCCTTAGAAGCTGGCTCTTGGCTTTCTGTCCCAGATTTAGGAGCATTTCGTTGGAGATTCCATCTTTTTTGTTGTTATGGATCCAGCGACCTTTGAGCTGATGCCCTTCGGCCCAATGCCATGTAGTAGTATCTGCAGGTATTTTTAAGTTCTGCTGTGGTTCCGTACAGAGTATTCCATTTGGAATGTCTTTGGAGAAATAGTGTTGTTCTAATGCCAGTGAGCTCAGGACATTGAAACAGGTGGTGTTCTACAGTTTCTTGTGGGTGATTACAGAGTGGACATACTGGGGTATGGTTTTGTTGTATTCTATTAATGTGGTTATTCAGCATAACATGTCCTGTTCTCAGTCTGAAGATGGTGGTTTGGTCTCTTCTTGTTAGGTTGTTGATGTTGTCTTGTGGATTTGGTCTTGCCATATATTTAAAAAGCTCTCTCCCTGTTTTCCCTAAGGCCTATCCATTCAGTCACTCCTCCCTACTGTTGGAGTTTATGACTTGTTTGGCTGTGTCTAGTGTGATGGATGTATGTATTTGTGTCTGTCTGGATCCTCTCTTAGCTAATGTATCTGCCTTATCATTTCCTGGTATATTTGAGTGTCCCAGGATCCATTGCTTACCAATAATATATTATGTGCTTCAATGAGTTTGTCTGTGTCTATGATAAGCTGTGTGAGTTCTGTTTTGTTCGTGTTGTTTTCCAGTGCTTGCAGAGCCGATTTGGAATCCGTAAATATAACTGTGTTTGTTTTCTTTGATGGTGTGGTATCGAAAATCGTATTGAAATGATAAATTGCTGTTTCAATAGCTGTCATTTCTGCTTCATAATTATTACAGACTTCACCACAAGGGCCACAAATTTCTTCTGCTGTTCCATCTGGATAATGTATTAATATTCCATATCCAGCTTTTGAAGTAGCGTTAGTGGCTGCATCATCTGTGTATATATGTATCCAGTCTTCTGGATTCTGGATCTATTGTTTTCCTTGCTGTTAGTGTTACTGATACTGGGTCTGCCCTTTTATCTGTTTTGTCACATATCTCTACATTTATTTCAGGTTTTTTATAATTCGTACTTAGTGTCATTTCTTTGATGACTCTTGATGTTTGTAGTCGTTTTTCAGGTAGATGGAATTTCTCTTGTATATTTCTAACATGTTGTAATACTGACATCTGCTTAATTCTTTGTTTTGGAGTCCATGTATCTACTAATTTTCTGTTAGGGTGGTCTTTCTCCATTCTTTTTTGTCTTTCATAGAGAACCATATCGGTCTTGTTTCTCCTCAACTCTAAAGGTTCCACATTGCAGTGAATTTCCAGGTTGCAACTGGAGTAGACCTCATTGCACCACTGATGAGTCGTAATGCATTATTTTGTATCTTGTCCAGTGACGTGTTAGTTGTTTTGCTGCATGTCACTAGGAGCGAGCTACCATGGTCCAAAACAGCGAACATATCCCAGATAGAAATTTCTAAGTGTTTCTTTGTCTGCTCCCCATAAGGTACTGGAAAGCCTTTTCATTAGTTGAAGTCTTTGTGTTGCTTTCTTAGTGAGATTCTCTACGTGTTTCTTCAGGTTCAGTTGTCGGTCTAGTTGTATTCCTAAATATGTAGGGTGTTCCTCTTTTTGAAGACTATTGTTTTGGAGATTGAGTTTGATGTTTGCCTTAGCTATTATGTTACTTCTAGTAAATACTGTATATACTGTTTTCTGTACATTTATTTTTATTTTCCAGGTATTACAGTATTCTTCTAGGTGCCTCAGGTCTTTATTTAGTTGTGCTTCAACTGTTCTAATATTTTCGTTAGTACTCCACATGACCAGATCATCCACATAGAGAGCTTTTTTATTTATCAGGGTTTTGGCCAGATCATTGATATATATATATATATATATATATATATATATATATATATATATATAAAGGGTACAACTGAGTGGTGATCCCTGTGGTAATCCTTCTTCTAGCACCTCTTTGTCTGAAATGGATTCATTTAATTTAGTTTGTATTGTTCTGTCAACTAGGAAATATTTGACCCATTTGTACAGTTTCCCATGTATTCCGGCATCTCTCATCTTCAATAAAAGCCCATTACGCCAGACTCTATCGTAAGCCTGTTGCAGGTCCACTAGGATGGCTAGAGTATGTTGTCTCTTCTGAAATCCATCTTGGACCTGTTGTATTAACCTGATGATTTGGTCTTCTATGTTATTGCCTGCCCTGAAACCAGCTTGTTCGTAGCACAGAGTATTAGAGGTTTCCAGATACCAGTATAGTCTGCTATTGACCATACTCTCAGCTATTTTACCTATGCATGATGTTAAAGATAGGGGACAATAGCTTCTGGGGTCATCTGGAGGCTTGTTCTTTTCGAGCAATGGCACTATATAGTCATTTATCCATGTCTTGGGAATTTTGCTTTCTTTCCATGACTTGTTGATCAGTCTGAGTAATGTTTCTTTCCCTGACTTGCCGAGATGTTTTATCATCTTATTGTGTATCTTGTCTGGGCCTGGGGATTTTCTACATTTTAATTTTCTTAATGGCTTTTCTAGTTCCCTCATGTTAAAATCTTCTTTAAATATTGCAGCATTTGTTGTTGGGGTTCTTTCAATTAATTTTAAATTATGTAGCTGAATTTTATCGCTATCTGAAAGTTTGTTCGCTCTGTTGACTGAGAGATTCCATCTTTACCAGAGGAACTTTTGAGCTTCAATCCTTTGAGGGCAACATCTAATTCAATTGGGGTAAAGATGGTCGTCTGATGCTCTTCTGTTGCTAAAGGCATGTGATTTGCATCTTGGTTTTCTCGTCTTGCAGCTTTCTGTTTGTCTATTGGAATGTTTATTCTACTAATGTTTTTGTAAGTCTCTATCAGTAGATTTGCTGCCCTTTTGCTTGTGAGAATGTTATGGACGTGTGCTAATGATATTGGAGGTCGGCAGTTGTTTTCGTCACTCAGAGCTTTCGCAAGTTTCCATAGTTTATGACCATTTTTGTCTAGATTAAGGCTCTCTATTTTGTCTATCCAGCTCTGTCTTGCTGATATCATGACCTCACGTCTGTGTTTGGTCGAGGCTGCTTTGTAGGCAATGTTGCTCTCTGTGCTGTGTGATGTTTCAGCTAGTTCTCTGGCAGAGTCCAGTTCCTCTTCTAGTCTGTGTATTTCCTTGCTCCAGTATGGCTTGTAGTTTCTTCTTGCTCCTCTAGGAATGGATTCTTTAGCAGCTCTCAGGATCCAATTTGTTAACCGCTCTATCATATTATTTACCTCCTTGTGGGTGTTGATAGGCGCAGTATATGCATCAGTGAGCCTGGCAAACTTTGCCCAATCTGCTCTCTTATAGTTCCAGCGGGCAAGATGTATTTCCAACTCTTGTTTGTGAGCAAGAGCCACTGAAAGTTTGACTGGTCTATGGTCACTATCTCCAAGTTGGTTCAGCACTTTTCTGGTTATTTTGATAGATATGTCTCCAGTTGCAAATGCTAGGTCGGGAGTGGAAGTTGTTTTCCATCTTCTTGAGTAGAAGGTTGGGGCGTCCTCCCTAGAGTTTATGAGGAATAGGTTGTTGTCTATTTCCCATTTTTCCACTTCTTCACTTCGAACATTGGACTCCTTATATCCCCATCTTTCAGAGTGGCTGTTAAAGTCTCCTACTACCAGACACTTTGATGGTGTTATTTCCATTGACTCCAGCTTCAGTAATTTGTCATTTGGACAGTATATATTAAATATCCTTATACTAGCGGAGTTAATGTATAGGTCTGTACCAATGATCTCTGCCTCTCCGTTTGTGACTACATCTATCAGTTTTGCTGGGATGGAATTTTTAATAAGTATAAGAATTCCACCCTTGTGACCTTCCCTGTCTTGTCTAAATGTTTGGTAGCCCCTGATCATAAATCTGTGCTGAGGATTAAGATGAGTTTCCTGGATGCAGGTAACGTGTATCTCCTCCTCTGCTAGTCTGATTGTTAGAGCTTGCTTTTTGTGGTATATGCCCTCCGCATTCCAGTGTATTATATTCAGCTGTTTCTTGAAGCCTTTCCGGTCAGCGGTAGTTTCTATCATAATTAGAGTCTGTTAGATCCAGTCTGATTGATTACTTGTTAAGACGTTGCATTGTGCTCTGCTCCAGTGGCCCAGTGCATCCGATTTCAGCCAGCATTTTATTCAGGTTTACTTTCCTTAACCTTTGATTGTCCCCAATCTTCCTGCAAGGCAGTAGATTGTCTTTTCTGTAGGGGGATTCTGCCCTTAAATGGTCGGCCCTCCCAGGTTTACGAGCACCATCTGCCCAAGCTTGATGTAGTAATTAGTTGGTGATTAGACCATCACCATCACACATCAAACAACAGACTATAAGACCCTCCTAACTATCACGAACTTCCGGGAGTCTCACCGATACTGACAAGTCATGTACGAAACCCCACTTCGTCTTTCATTGATTAGGGTACGACCGTCCTGGGGCTATGCAACTAACTTGATGATGTAGCTCACACAACAATGGCTGCACTCACAATATCCCAGTTACTATAGTAAAAGCAGCCAACAGCACACGAAAAGCTGATGCACAATTTCCAAAGTGAAAATTGCTACTGACTAGACTGAGCAGAGCTTAGCAAGGAGTTGTACATTGCAAGAGGTTGACGTCATACAATAGTAGTATACAAGGGTCCAACTGTTTAGCATTTAGGCGCGAATTAACAAAGATATATAGCAGGCGCATTTCGCGCGAAATGTACACGAGAGACAAGGTGAGTTAACCATGACCGCTCGTGTCGGGATGTTGACCTCTAGTCCCGGTGACCCCGGAAGTGACCTGTTTATGTCTGGTATAGGCTGACGTTGGCGCTCTTCATGTACTTAATCGATAGTGATAGGTTAGTAGATTATACAACATCAATGAAAACCAATCAATATAAAACAAAAGACAAAAGCTATTTTTTATTCTTTTATTATCTCAATAGGTGTATAACATACATTGATATTATATAACATTACAAAAAATATTTAGTACACGAAGTAAATATATAGTACAAGGATAACATTTATTTATAGCTATGTAGTTGCGTGTCTGCTTAGCTCTATGTCATAAATGAATCATAAGGAGGTGAAACTGTTAGAGATTGCTGGGTAGTCTATGCTGGTAGTGTAAAGAGTTAAATATCTAAAGGCGTAGTCGAGACGTTATCATCAGCTACCTTTCTTTTTATATAGAAATAGGAAAGAGCGTTCTCTCCATTTATCCATATCATCGCGCCTTCCTTCTCTCTCTCTCTCTCTTTCTCCCCTATCGTCTCTTAGACTTCTAACCTATCAGTCCACCCTCCACCTCTCCCTTTAGCTCCCCCGCCCTCCCTCATATTTTTAGCGTCCCTCCTATTGTAACACTTAATTATTCTCACCATTTATACCTAGCATCTCGCCTTCTTTCTCATAGGCTTCTCTCTCTCTCTCGCTCTCTCTCTCTTCTAACCCCTACTAGACTTCTCTCCTACCATTCCACCTTTCTTCCTCTCTCTCTCTCTCTCTCTCTCTCTCTCTCTTTACCTCGCCTAGCGTTCCGCCTTCATTCGTATTTTTACCTTACCGCCAGTGTAACACATTAATAACATTGAATATCAATTACAAAAAGACTTGAAATATCTACTTTTTAAAGAACCAATAAGATAAACATATGAAAAACGAAGGAATAATACACTCGACAAGGCTTAACATACGTACTTTATACACATCACTATTAATACAACTGAAATTCCTTTAATGATAACCTATCACATCGTTATGAGCTAAGAGAAAAACAGAAAAAAAAATTCAACTTACACCGTAAAATATTCCACTACAACACAGACCGCTAGACTGACCAGTACTATGAAAATAAACGTCCGTGAATCAAGCACGCTTATAACACGAAGTCTCACATCCGACTAGTTTAAATATAATCTGGTAAATAAAAGTTAGGAGGCAAGGGCAGAAACCTAGGAGGCAAGGTCAGAAACCTAGGAGGCAAGGGCAGAAACCAAAGAGGTAAGGGCAGAAACCTAGAAGGCAGGGGCGGAAACCTAAGACGCAAGGGTAGAAACCTAAGAGGCCCTTACCTCTTTGGTTTCTGCCCTTGCCTCCTAGGTTTCTGACCTTGCCTCCTAGGTTTCTGCCCTTGCCTCCTAACTTTTATTTACCAGATTATATTTAAACTAGTCGGATGTGAGACTTCGTGTTATAAGCGTGCTTGATTCACGGACGTTTATATTCATAGTACTGGTCACTCTAGCGGTCTGTGTTGTAGTGGAATATTTTACGGTGTAAGTTGAATTTTTTTTTCTTCTGTTTTTCTCTTAGCTCATAACGATGTGATAGGTTATCATTAAAGGAATTTCAGTTGTATTAATGGTGATGTGTATAAAGTACGTATGTTAAGCCTTGTCGAGTGTATTATTCCTTCGTTTTTCATATGTTTGTCTTATTGGTTCTTTAAAAAGTAGATATTTCAAGTCTTTTTGTAATTGATATTCAATGTTATTAATGTGTTACACTGGCGGTAAGGTAAAAATACGAATGAAGGCGGAACGCTAGGCGAGGTAAAGAGAGAGAGAGAGAGAGAGAGAGAGAGAGAGAGAGAGGAAGAAATGTGGAATGGTAGGAGAGAAGTCTAGTAGGGGTTAGAAGAGAGAGAGAGAGCGAGAGAGAGAGAGAGAGAGAGAGAGAGAAGCCTATGAGAAAGAAGGCGAGATGCTAGGTATAAATGGTGAGAATAATTAAGTGTTACAATAGGAGGGACGCTAAAAATATGAGGGAGGGCGGGGGAGCTAAAGGGAGAGGTGGAGGGTGGACTGATAGGTTAGAAGTCTAAGAGAGGATAGGGGAGAAAGAGAGAGAGAGAGAGAGAGAGAGAGAGAAGGAAGGCCCGATGATATGGATAAATGGAGAGAACGCTCTTTCCTATTTCTATATAAAAAGAAAGGTAGCTGATGATAACGTCTCGACTACGCCTTTAGATATTTAACTCTTTACACTACCAGCATAGACTACCCAGCAATCTCTAACAGTTTCACCTCCTTATGATTCATTTATGACATCATAGCTAAGCAGACACCCAACTACATAGCTATAAATAAATGTTATCCTTGTACTATATATTTACTTCGTGTACTAAATATTTTTTGTAATGTTATATAATATCAATGTATGTTATACACCTATTGAGATAATAAAAGAATAAAACATAGCTTTTGTCTTTTGTTTTATATTGATTGGTTTTCATTGATGTTGTATAATCTACTAACCTATAACTATCGATTAAGTACATGAAGAACGCCAACGTCAGCCTATACCAGACATAAACAGGTCACTTCCGGGGTCACCGGGACTAGAGGTCAACATCCCGACACGAGCGGTCATGGTTAACTCCCCTTGTCTCTCGTGTACATTTCGCGCGAAATGCGCCTGCTATATATCTTTGTTAATTCGCGCCTAAATGCTAAACAGTTGGACCCTTGTATACTACTTACAATTACATCAGCGGTTTTGAAACATCACACGATGTGTTGACGTAATTCGCATATATCGCTAGGCAGGGGAAGATCGTATTCACAAACGTTTGACTTAACAATGAAGAACAATGAGGTGAGTACAACCTGCCATCATCGGCGAACTTTGCTAACTGGATCAGTTGATTAGCTCAGACGCAGAAAATTACACCGTAGCACCGAAGCTAATCAGTTCCCTAATGTAACTTCTGCAGCGGTCCAGCGAACGTGACCTCATTCGACCAATGTTTGGAGACGGAAGTCACGGAATCCTTTTTAATAGGGGTCTCCAAATACTTCAATAAACTTTGGCAGCCACAGTCTGTTCCTCTGCAATAAACTCTGTGAAAATAACTCATTTGCTGTGGTAGAAGCAGACCAACGTGCAGGGTCACAGAGGTCGTGCCAGTATCTAATGTGGTGCCAAATGGATAAGCTATTAACGATATATCACCTACTTCCATGTTCTGTGGCAGGTTCTATATTTGCTGGCCCATCTCCAGAATCTGACGTCATATATCTATTTTCTCAGTTTTTTTTTTAATCTCTTTTTCCGCCTTTCATTGCTTCTGTTATAACGATTTTGGTCAGGCCGTTAGATCATGTGGTGTGCTGTATCAACACAATTTATTCACTTTTTTTCCTTCTCTTTGTAAAGAAGCTACATATATGAGCCTACTTTAAAAAAAATGCCTCTACATTTTCCCATTTCTGGGGTCGCGACATTAATAGCGATAATTTTACAAATGTAATAGTTTCTCTTATTACTAAGCAGATTTCCTTTCTTGTCTTTGATAAAGGCGTTGATCTGTTTGTATTTTCCACCTAATTTCTTTGAGCTGTTGTACAGTTCTTTCATATTCCCTTTATTTGCTGCTTCTTCTGCCTCTTTAGCTAGTTCATCTATATATTTCCTCTTATCCCTTTTAATGCATCTTCTCACTTCTTTGTTCACCTCTGTGTAAGCTTCCTGTGTCTTGGCTTTATTACTTCTTGTTTTGCTTTTATTTATGTCTGCTTTCTTGTTCTTTATTTCTTTAATTTTATCCAGGGTCTCTGCTGTCATCCATGCCTTATTCTGGCGTTCTCTTTTCCCCAGTGTTTCTTCGCATGTCTCTTTCCATATATTTTTTACCTGTTTCCAATGATCTTCTATATTTATTGTATTTTCTAGTTGTTGGAGGACTTGGTATAAGGGAACAAATGGAGAGATGGAAAGAACACTTTGAAGAACTTTTGAACAGACCCGGCTCAAATAATCCTCCAGATATACTACCAGCAGAAGAATAGTTACACGTTAACTGCGGAAAACCAAGCAAAGAAGAAATAATGAAAGCCATCAAACTATTAAAAGATGGTAAAGCCACAGGACCAGATGAAATTCCTTCGGAAGCCATCAAAGCAGATATTAACACCTCTACCAAGATGTTACAGGATCTATTGGATAAAATTTGGGAGAGGGAAGAAATACCTAAAGACTGGAGAGAAGGTTATATGATCAAACTACCATGGAAAGGAAGTTTACAGGAGTGCACAAATTATAGGGGAATTATGCTACTATCAGTTCCAGGAAAAATATTAGGCAGAATCATTATGGAGAGACTAAAAGAGGCTATAGAGAAACACTTGAGAGATGAACAAGCAGGTTTTAGGAAGAACAGATTTGGTGCTGATCAAATAACTACCCTACGTATAATAGTTGAACAAAGTTTAGAACTAAAATCCCCACTATATATTGGATTCATAGATTACGAAAAGGCATTTGATAGTTTAGACAGAAGAATGCTTTGGAAGTTGCTGAGTCATTACGGAATCCCCATAAAGTTTATTAACCTGATAAAAACAATGTATGAATGAACAAAATGTAGTGTGGTGCATGAAGGACAGCTTACAGAAGCATTTGAAATAAGAACAGGAGTAAGGCAAGGATGCCTCCTGTCTCCATTTCTCTTTCTACTGGCCATAGATTGGATTATGAAAATAACTCAAAACAACAGAAATGGGATCCAGTGGTCACTGACCAAACAACTTGGTGATTTAGACTTTGCTGATGACATAGCTCTCCTATCACACAGCCATCAACAGATGCAGGATAAAATGAGTATATTAGATGAGAGATCACAACAGCTAGGACTAAAGATTAATAGAGATAAGACCAACATTATGAGAATTAATGCAGTTGACAATAACCATATAAAACTAGGAGAAATACCTCTACTAGACGTACAATCTTATATATATCTGGGCAGTAATATAGATAAAGAGGGAGGAACAGAAATGATACCAAAATAAGGATATCAAAAGCAAGAGGAGCTTTCATTGCACTGGGAAACATATGGAAATCCAAAGAAATTAGGCTAAATACAAAAATAAAAATTTTCAACTCAAATGTTAAGTCGGTCCTATTATATGGCTGTGAATCATGGAGAATGACAAAATTGACAATCACGAAAGTACAGACTTTCATTAATGGATGCTTGCGCAGAATAAAGGGATGGAAATGGCAGGACAAAGTCACTAACGTGGAATTATGGAAATGTACCGGTCAAATACCAGTGGATAAAGAGATACAGCGAAGACGATGGCGATGGATAGGACACACACTACGGAAGCCAACTGAGAGTATTACACAACAGGCCCATTTTTGGAATCCCCAGGGGAAAAGACAAAGAGGAAGACCAAGGAATTCTTGGAGAAGACAGATAGAAGCAGAGATGAAGATGATGGGGAAGACATGGAATGATCTTAAAAGAATGGCAAAAAACAGAACGACTTGGAAAGTGTTTGTTGAAGACCTATGCTCCACCAGGAGCTAAAAGGTAAAAGAAGAAGAAGAAGAATAGTTTTTAATTTTACAAATGTAATAGTTTCTAACTTTACAAATGTAATAGTTTCTGATTTTGCCAATGTAATAGTTTCTGATTTTGCCAATGTAATAGTTTCTGATTTTGCCAATGTAATAGTTTCTGATTTTGCCAATGTAATAGTTTGTGATTTTGCCAATGTAATAGTTTGTGATTTTGCTAATGTAATAGTTTATGATTTTGCTAATGTAATAGTTTCTGATTTTGCCAATGTAATAGTTTCTGATTTTGCCAATGTAATAGTTTGTGATTTTGCCAATGTAATAGTTTCTGATTTTGCCAATGTAATAGTTTGTGATTTTGCTAATGTAGTAGTTTCTGATTTTGCTAATGTAATAGTTTCTGATTTTGCCAATGCAGAAATTGTTTCATATTATATGGTAATGTGTTATGTCTATGAACGCAGTAAACATCAAGAGAGATCTCTAGAGTGCGATGCCTAATCTTTCAGGAAGAACAAAGTCAATACCATTCAATAACCACAAGCTCATCTTGACCCCGATCATGTGACTCGGTTATGTTAATTTATCCGCCACGGTCGATGGCTTCCTGCAAGTTATTGCGCTCAGTGACGTCATGATAACTTCCCCACGTTGTTTAGCCTGCCAGCTGAGAGCGTTTCCGGGTGTGTCACGTGGAGACGTGCATGGGAGAAGGGCCAGTGCTTCTGTCCGTTCTACAACGATTGTACAATAGAGTACAAGAGAACACTACTACCTCAACCTTTGACTTACTAACCCTACATTTGTTAATAAACAAATAATTGTGCTTGAAGCAACATAGCGTCGTTGTTGTTTATTTATTTATTTTTTAAATCAAAAGTTGTTGATGCAATCGATCCATCATTCAGAATAGAGTTGAATCTTATTTCAGGGGACAGAATTCAATCATCGTGCTACATTGGCTAAGCACAATTATCTCCTTTTAATTGGCCTTTCGCTTCTGATGGAAAAATGTAGACAACCAAGAGAATGGTTCCTTTCATACAGTAACAAAAATATGAAATTAAAGATCCCCGTCACGCCAAGTGGAGTATAGGAAATATGGTGTAAGTGACCATCATTTTTTTACAGACTTTCGGTCCATGATTTTTGGTTAACGTGGTCGGTATTACGTCCGTGCTGGTTTACTCTCCCAGAAAATAAAAAAAATCCGGTACCCATTTAAAGCTTGGTGAACCTGGAAGCCGTGTCTTGTCCTTTTCGTTAACGCTCCAGGTGTACACATTTAGTTATTCACACATAATCCAGATGTACACATTTAGCTATTTACACATAATCCAGATGTACACATTTAGTATTAGTAAACAAAGTTGAACGCATTCGAAAATAAATGTCTAAGGAAAATACTTGGTATAGAATGGAACGAATTCAAAACAAACGAGGAAATTAGAGAAATCGCCAATCAACCACTAATATCTTCAGTAATAAAGAAAAGACGATGGTCATACGTTGGACATGTGATGAGAAGAGATAATAATCGAATAGCAAAGCAAGCCCTCATATGGGAAACAACAGGTAAAAGAAAAAGAGGAAGACCCAGGGAGACACTGAGAAGAACATTGATGAGAGAGGCAAGAGCAGCAGGAATCGGCTCCCTCAATGAGATAGAACTGCTTGCACAGAACAGAGACAGATGGCGAGATTTGATAAAATATCTTTAAAAGAAAACTGCTAGAACAAAAATTCATATAGGAGAAGGTGTATCTTGGTCTACGCCCTATGGGCCGGTTACGGCTCGAAAGGTCAATAGATAGATAGACACATTTAGTTATTCACACATAATTCAGATGTACACATTTAGTTATTCACACATAATCCAGATGTACACATTTAGTTATTCACACATAATCCAGATGTACACATTTAGTTATTCACACATAATCCAGATGTACACATGTATATAGTGACCGTAATGTTGTCTTTTTATTTACACTTTTGGAGTCCCATAACTCGACTTATAGCAGGCACAGTAACAGTGTAGACATAGTCTAGCAGTGTAAGCATAGTCTAGCAGTGTAGGCATAGTCTAGCAGGGTAGGCATAGTCTAGCAGTGTAGGCATAGTCTAGCAGTGTAGGCATAGTCTAGCAGTGTAAGCATAGTCTAGCAGTGTAGGCATAGTCTAGCAGTGTAGGCATAGTCTGGCAGTGTAGGCATAGTCTAGTTGTGTAGGCATAGTCTAGTTGTGTAGGCATAGTATAGCTGTGTAGGCATAGTCTAGCAGTGTAAGCATAGTCTAGCAATGTTGGCATAGTCTAGCAGTGTAGGCATAGTCTAGCAGTGTAGGCATAGTCTAGCAGTGTAAGCATAGTCTAGCAGTGTAAGCATAGTCTAGCAGTGAAGGCATAGTCTAGCAGTGTAGGCATAGTCTAGCAGTGTATGCATAGTCTAGCAGTGTAGGCATAGTCTAGTTGTGTAGGCATAGGCTAGCTGTGTAGGCATAGTCTAGTTGTGTAGGCATAGGCTAGCTGTGTAGGCATAGTCTAGCAGTGTAAGCATAGTCTAGCAGTATAGGCAAAGTCTAGCAGTGTAAGCATAGTCTAGCAGTGTAGGCATAGTCTAGCAGTGTAAGCATAGTCTAGCAGTGTAGGCATGGTCTAGCAGTGTAGGCATAGTCTAGCAGTGTAGGCATAGTCTAGTTGTGTAGGCATAGTCTAGCAGTGTATGCATAGTCTAGCAGTGTAGGCATAGTCTAGTTGTGTAGGCATAGGCTAGCTGTGTAGGCATAGTCTAGCAGTGTAAGCATAGTCTAGCAGTGTAGGCATAGTCTAGCAGTGTAGGCATAGTCTAGCAGTGTAGGCATAGTCTTGTTGTGTAGGCATGGTCTAGCAGTGTAGGTATAGTCTAGCAGTGTAGGCATAGTCTAGTTGTGTAGGCATAGTCTAGCTGTGTAGGCATAGTCTAGCAGTGTAGGCATAGTCTAGCAGTGTAGGCATAGTCTAGCAGTGTAGGTATAGTCTAGCAGTGTAGGCATAGTCTTGCAGTGTAGGTATAGTCTAGCAGTGTAGGTATAGTCTAGCAGTGTAGGCATAGTCTAGCAGTGTAGGCATAGTCTAACAGTGTAGGCATAGTCTAGCAGTGTAGGTATAGTCTAGCAGTGTAGGCATAGTCTAGCAGTGTAGGCATAGTCTAGCAGTGTAGACATAGTCTAGCAGTGTAGGCATAGTCTAGCAGTGTAGGCATAGTCTAGCAGTGTAGGCATAGTCTAGCAGTGTAGGCATAGTCTAGCAGTGTAGGTATAGTCTAGCAGTGTAGGCATAGTCTAGCAGTGTAGGTATAGTCTAGCAGTGTAGGCATAGTCTAGCAGTGTAGGCATAGTCAATGTTAAGTTGCTAACCTTGTGGATGGTAGCAGTAGAAATAACTGGTCATCTGGCTATGGTTGTGTGACGGTTACTGTGTGAATGTTGATTAGACTGGCAGCGATGGGTTTGATCTATATACTTCATAGCTGTTTGCTTTTATCTGAAAGTAGTGCTTTAGTTAAGTCAGTCCTATTATATGGCTGTGAAACATGGAGAACAACAAAATTGACAATCATGAAGATACAGACTTTCATTAATATATACTTACGCAGAATAAAAGGATGGAAATGGCAGGACAAAATCACTAACATAGAATTATGGAAATGTACCTGGCAAATACCAGTGGATAACGAGATACAGCGACGACGATGGCGCTGGATAGGACACACACCGCGGAAGCCAACTGAGAGTATTACACAACAGGCTCTTTTTTTGGAATCCCCAGGGAAAAAGACAAGAGGAAGACCAAGGAATTCTTGGAGAAAACAGATAAAAGCAGAGATGAAGATGATGGGGAAGACATGGAATGAATATAAAAGAATGGCAAGAAACAGAACGACTCGGAAAGTGTTTGTTGAAGACCTATGCTCCACTGAGAGCTGAAAGGTAGAAGAAGAGATGCTTTAGTTATAATCATAGAAACGTTGCTTCAAATATGATTGAAGATTTCATGAGGAAACTACTTTCTGTTCATTCTTGAGATTGATATGTTAATGGAGTGGATTAAAATTAAGATCGTCATCATCATCATCATGTGTCATACCGGTTGGCGTAGGCGATCATGTCCTTCCACAATCCTCTATCTACAGTGCATCGTTTCAATTCTGTTGTTAACTGTTTTCCCATGCCATGTCACTAAGCTATCCATTATTTTCTCTCTTTGTCGTTCGCGTTCTCTATTTCCCTTTATTTTTTCAGTTGTAACCAAGTATTCCAATTTTCCTCTTCTCATGATGTGCCCGAAAAATGTTGATAGTTTCTTTCTGATGTTTTTTAGGAACTCCCTTTTTGTGTTGGCCTCATTGAGAATTTCTTCACTGGTCTTTTTAGCTGTCCAGGGAACTTTCAACATTCTTCTGAGAAATCCCATCTCTGTGGCCTCTAATCGTCTTTTCATTTGTTTGTCTACTGTCCATGATTCGCTTCCAAAGGTCAGAATTGGTTCTATATAGCACCGATGAACTTTCTTCCTTACTTCTATTGACAAAGATTTGTTGCATAAGATATTTTTCATTTTCTGAAATGCTATTTTGGCCTGAGCTATTCTACTTTTTATTTCTGTGGTGCATCTTCCATCTGATATTATTATTGTGCCCAAGTATTTGACGCGTTGCACTTGTTTCAGATTTGTCTTGTTTATTTTTATGCTGCATGATGGTGAAGATTGTTTCTTTGATATGACCATTACTTCTGCTTTCTTACTATTCAGACTGAGACCTTTCTTGTTGCTTTCTTTTACTGTTATGTCTATCATTTCTTGTAGTTCATTCTCTGTCTCAGCTATTAAGGCTGTATTAAAGTGAGATACTGGACAAAAATATTAGTATTCTAGAATAGTTGACTTTTTACTGTTGATATTTTAGTCTAAAAACGTTTATGTGAAGAAATATTTAAAAACTGAGACAAATTTAACCTTTTCTGGTGTAAAATAACCACATTTTAACCACAAATATAACTTATAGCGTCTTATGATCATTGTTAATGTACTATATAATAATTTAACCACAAATATAACTTATAGCGTCTTATGGTCATTGTTAATCTACTATATAATAATTTAACCACAAATATAACTTATAGCGTCTTATGATCTTTGTTAATGTACTTTAGAATAATTTAACCACAAATATAACTTATAGCGTCTTATGATCATTGTTAATGTACTATAGAATAATTTAACCACAAATATAACTTATAGCGTCTTATGGTCATTGTTAATGTACTATATAATAATTTAACCACAAATATAACTTATAGCGTCTTATGATCTTTGTTAATGTACTATAGAACAATTTAACCACAAATATAATTTATAGCGTCCTATGATCATTGTTAATGTAAGTAAAAAAAAAAGTAAAGTACCACCGTCACGCCAAGTTGCGTATAGGGAAATATGGTGTTAGTGACCCTATATTTTACAGACCATCCGCACATGATTTTTGGGGTAATGTGGTCGGTATTACGCCCGTGCTGCTTTACTTTCGCAGAAAAAAAATCCGGTACCCATTTAAGGCTGGGTGAATCCGGATGTCGTCGGTTGTGATCGAACCCTACCCCTTGTCCTTTGTAGTCCAGTTCACTAACCACTGAGCTATCGCGGCTCCCTAATGTTATAATGTACTATAGCACAATTATACTCAAATCATGCTTCGCAACTAAGAACATTTTCACAAGACTACTAAAATATCATGATCAAACAGCAGTACTTGTGATCTCTGCCTTGGTCATACTGAAAGATCTCAGCAACATGTGACCAGTCAGATAAACGGTCATTTCCTAATTTAGTGTCTTTCTGCTAAACGTGAGATCTCCCCTGATTGAGCGCACGTATTTGAATTATCAATAGCTTTTAGTGTTTGTGCATTTTATTTATTTTTTTTTTTCAACAAGGTTTAAAGTATTCCTAACCCGAACCCAAGGGTCTTCTAATGGCAGGTTAGAGAACGACTGAATAATGCAAAAGGACGTTACTCCTAGCAGTAAGACGCCAAACTAGGACTTTATCGAATGAATCAAAACTTGCACACGCCTTATGTAGACGCAATAATATGCAACATCAATTAATAGAGAAAATCAGGATAACCGTAGGCGGGTAATTTACTGATAAACCTGAATACTATAATTTCTTGCGAATTGAGGACAAGAAGAAACATGAATTATCGATGAAACAGTTTGTGCGATCAAAGGGATGAAAGACCAGCATCCGCATCTCTCATAGTCGTCATCGCAGGTCATGCTGTAATCACAAAGAATACATTGTCATCGGTCCTTGATAAAGTGGACTCAAAGACGAGCGATGACATGAATGCTTAATCCTGAAGTGTGTGCTAGAGTCATGACGAATGTAATTGTTTTTGATCAGACGGGATAATGCCGGGGTTTGACTTTCTCATCGATCTCTTTTGGACAACGTATGTTGTTCTGTTTGCCCTCACAGCGTTCTCAACAGCTCTGAGCAATCATCAACAACACTCTCTAGTACAAAAAGATCAATCATCATCATCATCATCATGTACCATACCGGTTGGCGTAGGCGATCATGTCCTTCCACAATCATCTATCTACAGTGCATCGTATCAGTTCTGTTGTTGACTGCTTTCCATGCCATGACACCAAGCTATCCAGTATTTTCTCTCTTTGTCGTCCGCGATCTCTCATTCCTTTTATTTTGCCAGTTGTAACCAAGTATTCCAACTTTCCTCTTCTCATGATGTCCCCGAAAAATGGTGATTGTTTCTTCCTGATGTTTTTTTAGGAGCTGCCTTTTTATGTTTTGTGTAAAAAATCAATACAGTGCGGTTTTTCCGTTTTTTTTTTTTGTGAAATCTGTAAAATGATTTTTCTATTTTTCTCATCGTTAGAGTTCCCTTAAAACAAAATCGTACATGTCTTCTTGTCCTTGTTCATTCACAGATCACTCATAGGGGGACTGGTTGGTCTTGGGGTAAGACGTCGGCCTCGAGACAGAGAGGTTGTGGGTTCTATCTATCTTTCGTTCGCCTGAAGCATTGTCTATATCTGCAATGTCGTTTCCTGTATAAATGTTACTGTCTTTTGTAATTCTTGCAGTGGCCCATATAGTTTTGTCTGTAGTGTTGTATCTATGGGCCAATGGATTTTCCTCAGTCTACTATATTCAGTGCAGTCTTGAAGTATGTGTTCAGCAGTCTGGGGCGCCTGTTCACATGTACAAGTAGATGAGGTGCCGATCTTGAATTTTGTATACATGTGACTATGGAGTCGATTGTGTCCTGTTCTGAGACGTATAATGATAACTTGTTCATATCTATTCATATTATAAAAGGCATCCTGATTTGGGGCTTGTGGTCCTCTGATTGATTTGATTATCTGTTTCTTATGATGGTATGTAACAGGTGTATCTAGTTGTGTGCCTGTTGAACCTTCCTTTGCCAACTGATCTGCTTTCTCATTTCCTGGTATTCCACAGTGAGATGGGATCCACTGCAGGGCAACCCTGTGGTGCTTGCAGAGTTCAGTCAATAAGGTCTGCAGATGTGGTAATTTTCTGGATTGTAGTGCCTGGAGTACTGATCTTGCATCTGTCAAAAACACTACAGGCTGCGGGCTAAGATTAATGTTCAGCAGTTTTTCTATTGCTAACTTTATTGCTTGTATTTCTGCATCATAATTGTGACAATATTTCCCTGTTGCTATTTTATTCATATCCCTAGTGTTATTTGGGTATTCTATATATGCACCTGCTCCCCCATTTTTTACTGCATTCTGTGCTGATCCATCTGTATACACACGAATCCATAGGTCTTGTGGGTATTCTTCATCCAGGAAACTGAGAGTTATTGTTTTTCGCTGTAGACTATTCTGTTCCTCTTTATCAACTATTCCTTTCACTTCTGTCCGTATTTGAACTGATAATCCAGATTCCTCTGTCCAGGGAGTCTGTTCTGGTATGGGCAGTAGGGGGTTAACAGCTCTTGGCATGTCTGGTGTTTGTCTACTAATACGCTTGGCTTGGTGGATAAAACTGCTTCTCTTAAGTCGTCCCAATGCAAGATTTTGGAATCGGTCCTTCATTGGATGTCTCGGCATGCAAGCAAATTTTTCTGCCTGTATCAGCACCTTTGTGTCCCTCCGTTCTCTCAGTGCTGGTATCCTCCACAATTTCTCCATCTCTAATATTGGTGTTGATTTCATTGCTCCTGTGATGACCCTAAGTGCCTGGTTTTGTACTTTATCCAGTTCTTGAAGTGTGGTGTTTGATGCTGAACACCATGCAGATGATCCATATTCTAAATGTGGGCGTATACTCTGTTGGTAAACTTTACTGAGTATTTTCCCACTCGCACCCCACGTAGTTCCACACAGCTTTCTTAGAATAGCCAATTTTCTCCTTGCTTTTTGGGTTGCCTTATTTATCTGCTGTTTCCAAGATAGTTTGTTATCAAATGTAACTCCGAGATACGTAGCCTGTATGTCTTCTTTCACAGGCTCATTGTTTATATAGATGGCTCCTGCTTTTTGTTTTGGGGAAAGAGTGAAAAGTGTAGTACTGCATTTGTCTGTATTGATGCTGATACACCATCTATTTGTCCATGAATTCAGTGCATTCATAGCTCTTTGTAACAATTTGGAGGCCACTGTTGCATACTCCTCTGTGCACCACATTACCAAGTCATCTGCATACATTGCCACTTTGATACCATGTGGTAGTTCAGTAACTAGGTCATTGATGTAGATCAGAAAAAGTGTTGGAGATAGTACCCCTCCCTGTGGAACGCCCTGGCGCAGTAAGACCTTCTTACTCTTAAGACCATCCAGTTGCACTCTGACTCTGGTTGTGGGTTCAAATCCCGGACTCGCCGGATGGGATCTTCTTGTTCATTCACAGATCACTTTTAGGGGGACTCTTGGGGCAAGACGTCGGCCTCGAGACAGAGAGGTTGTGGGTTCAAATCCCGGACTCGCCGGATGGGATCTTCTTGTTCATTCACAGATCACTTATAGGGGGACTCTTGGGGCAAGACGTCGGCCTCGAGACAGAGAGGTTGTGGGTTCAAATCCCGGACTCGCCGGATGGGATTTTTATTTATAATTCCTCTCATCGTCAACCACCAACCACCACTGGTCTCAGCAGCCAGGCCAGGCTTGAAAGGTCAATTATTCATCGACGGAAAACAATTTGAGTAGAGAGTTTTCGTTAGAGGCGAACAAAAAAAATGCTGGCGAACAAAAAAAAAAAAAAAGAAAAAAAAATCACTTAAAAATTATATCACTTAAAAATTATATCACAAAATAAATTATGACTTGGTCGATGCGAAATGCAGTTTTTCAATAAATAGTAAATTATTTTTGTTAAACAAATAAACACTTTACTACTGATCTAATTATACATAAGAATGAGTCTGAAAGAAAGCATATAGGATTCTGTTAATGCCGGCATAACGTGACAAACTTTGCGTGATGTACGGACGTCTTTATTGTGGTTAGTGCTTGATATTTGATTCGCCTTAACTCAAATAGTCATTTGTGTCGTCTCGTCGGTACAAATTGTGTACCATTATTCCACTTAAAAGAGCAATCAATTCTATAGAAATATACAAATAGGACGCTTTGCCTGTAATTTAACAGTAATTGTTAATTGTTAATTGATAGTTGTAAATTTAAAATAAAATAAAAAAATATTCTTGCCCATTAACGACTTTTGTGTCATAAATAGTCTGCCCCTGAAAGAGTTAATCACGAATATGCCAAACTGTAACAGCAGATGCCATGATATATCTCGTCGGCGTCAGAAAAGAACTGACACTTTGAATGTCCATTTACCAATAATTCGTGGCACATCCCATTCTCTTACTGAGGCGATTATTGAAACAACGACGCCATATTTCGTCCACTCCATCTTTGCTTCCAAGGTCGATGTTGACAGTAAACTTGACTGGGTTCACAGCCTGAGATCTTATCAAAGTCGCATCACTAGGCCGGCGTTTGACAACAGAATCCATATAGAGCCTTGCCACTCATCATTGTTCTCTATCGTGTACAACATTGTTCTCTATAGTGTACAACATTGTACTCTATAGTGTACAACATTGTTCTCTATCGTGTACAACATTGTACTCTATAGTGTACAACATTGTTCTCTATAGTGTACACCATTGTTCTCTATAGTGTACACCATTGTTCTCTATAGTGTACAACATTGTTCTCTATAGTGTACACCATTGTTCTCTATAGTGTACAACATTGTTCTCTATAGTGTACACCATTGTTCTCTATCGTGTACAACATTGTTCTCTATAGTGTACAACATTGTTCTCTATAGTGTACAACATTGTTCTCTATAGTGTACAACATTGTTCTCTATAGTGTACAACATTGTACTCTATAGTGTACACCATTGTTCTCTATCGTGTACACCATTGTTCTCTATAGTGTACAACATTGTTCTCTATAGTGTACAACATTGTTCTCTATAGTGTACAACATTGTTCTCTATAGTGTACAACATTGTTCTCTATAGTGTACAACTCGTCAACACTTTCTCGTTTTTTTGTTTTTTCTTTCCCACTTAGCAAGTAAGAATGTGCATACATATTGAGCAATGAACCAAATTTGTCGATAATTTTTTTAACATCTCATTCTACAACTTCAAACTATAATCTCATTCTAACACCTCATTGTACCATCTCATTCTAACACCTCATTGTAACATTTCATTCTAACACCTCATTGTAACATCTCATTCTAACACCTCATTGTAACATCTCATTCTAATCAAACGTTTATATTATAATTATTTATCAAACATTTATATATTATATAGAATTATGTTTGTGTTTATATATATATATATATATAAACTATGCAATAAAGACTTCATCCCAACGTTGTGCTACCAATGCCAGACCTGGACCCTAGATGCAAGAACAATAAGAAAAATAATCACCACCGAAATGAAATGTGTCAGACGAATGGCAGGCAACAGCCTGAGAGACAAGATCAGAAATGAAGAACTGAGACTTAGGACTCCTCTTGTTTTAAGTCACCCATCTCTATTCCGGAGAAGATCTTTTCCTATGAGTTTATTCCTGCCAACTTTGATCTTCTGTCAGTGTTCTTGTCTATTGTCTTTCTATGCCTTCCTTTTTTGTGTATCGTGATGTCTCCCAAATATGACTTTATTTTGAAACTCTTTTATTGTCTCTTCTGAACACATGCATGAGGTTATGCCCATCATGTCTTCCTAATTTTAGACGAGATCGTTGGTTGCATGGTCGTTTCTCTTATCTCTATGTTAGTTGTGTTTATATCCTTCTTGAGTATACTTCTTCAGTTGGGTATAGGTGGTGGTTGAGTATACTTCTTCAGTTGGGTATAGGTGGTGGTTGAGTATACTTCTTCAGTTGGGTATAGGTGGTGGTTGAGTTTACTTCTTCAGTTGGGTATAGGTTGTGGTTGAGTTTACTTCTTCAGTTGGGTATAGGTGGTGGTTGAGTTTACTTCTTCACACTTCTTCTTCGGTGGAGGTCTCGATAGCCTAGTTGGGGAAACAACCCGACTGGATTACCGACGTTCGGACAACCCGTGTCCGATTCCCGCTGGGAGCAGTGTGAATTGTACTCGTGGTTGGAAAAAAAAATACCCCCACGGTCGACCCAGCCGTTGGCAGAAATGGGTACCAGGGTATAACCCTGGGAAGGTGAGGAATGTCGCTTTACATCTGAGTTTCGATGCTTGAGGCGACACTATACAGAAATCTCCGAACATTTCTGGATAGGCGACCGAGCACATATGGGTATATACTCGCGTGCTAAGACGCCGGTTCAAGTCTCGTACTTTACTTTACCTTTACTTCTTCAGTATCTTCTTCTTCTTCTTTCCTTCCTCATCTTCCTTTCAGCGTCGAGGGGAGATATAATTTGCGGTCTTTTGCTCTTCTGTTCGCCTCTGCTGCTGTTATGTTTCCTAGTGCTTCTAATATTCCAATGACCCATCTTTCTCGTGGTCGACCCTTGGGTCTGGTGTTCTCACAACGTTTGTTGAAGGCTCGTTGTGTTGTGTTTTGTTCTTTCTGCCTTGTCACGTGGCCAAACCATTTTATCTGTTGTTTCTTTATATATTCTATGGCGGGGGCTATTCCTAGCTTTTTTCTCAGTTCTTCATTTCTGACCTTATCTCTCAGACTGCTTCCTGTCATTCGTCTAACATATTTCATCTCTGTAGAGGTATATTTCTTATTGTTCTTGCATCTAGGGTCCAGGTCTGGTATTAGTAGCACAACGTTGGGATGAAGATTGTATTGTGTAGTGCTCGTTTTGCCTCCAGAGTTATTTCCTTGTTGGACAATAGTGGTGATAACTGTCCGATGATTTGACAAGCTTTGTTGCATCTTGATTCTATCTCTGCTGTTTGGGAATTATCGTTTGTCATTAGACTTCCTAGGTATTTGAATTCCTCCACTTGTTTTAGTTGTCTGCCTTCTATAGTTATGTTGATGTTCTGTTTATTTTTGGCGACATTCATGACTTCTGTCATGATCTTTGTTGATGTTGATTTTCCCGTTGTATTTTATGCCTGAGATGTTGAGTTTGTTTGTTTGGTTGTTCTTGTAGGTCTTCTATTGTTTCATGTATTATAGCCTGCTCGTCTGCAAATAAAAGCTCGTTGATCTCCTCTGTCCCTGATGGGTTGGCTAACTTACATATATGGTCCATGTATGTAATAAACAGTAGGGGCTTCTTCAGTATGTGCCTTCAAAAGCGTTGTTTCTGAATCCAGCTTGCAGGGACTATTGGTGCACAAGCATAACTCTGAGGACATCTCCACAAATACTGTTAGACCGCCCCGTGTGATCTTTTTGACAGGAGAAGCGTCAGCATTTCAACGAAAAAGACAACATTGATCATTCTTGTTTACATTTCTCGTTCCACGCGATCCCCTGACCGCAAACGTTCCTCGAGTGGGGTTAAACAGATCTGGTTAGGTCCAATAATGACTCACAAACCTTGAAGCTCCTTCGATGAAGCAATGTGGAATAGATTTGAAAGAACTGGAAAATGGACTGAACCATTCTTCAACTTGTCTCCTGGAATTCATCATCCATAATGATTGTCATAATAGAGTCTGACACTACTTGCCACATACATCCACATACGTTCATCATCGCATATAAGTGTGCATCAGTCTGGCATAACGGTTCGTGCACTAGACAGAAATTAATCAGCAGCGGCTTATCCATAGCAAAACAAAACCTAGAAAACAAAGTGTGACGTATTCATGATGTTTCAAGAAACAACCATCATCATGATGCAGCATAAAAATGAACAGGACACATCTAAAACAAGTGCAACGTGTCAAATACTTGGGCACAATAATAACATCAGATAGAAGATGCACCACAGAAATAAAAAAGCAGAATAGCTCAGACCAAAATAGCATTTCAGAAAATGAAAAATATCTTATGCAACAAATCTATGTCAATAGAAGTAAGAAAGAGTTCATCGGTGCTATATAGAACCAATTCTGACCTATGGAAGCGAATCATTGGGAGTAGACAAACAAATGAAAAGACGATTAGAGGCCACAGAGATGGGATTTCTCAGAAGAATGTTGAAAGTTCCCTGAACAGCTAAAAAGACCAATGAGAAAGTTCTCAAAGAGGCCAACACAAAAAGGGAGCTCTTAAAAAACATCAGAAAGAAGCAATCAATATTTTTTTGGGCACATCATGAGAAGAGGAAAGTTGGAATACTTGGTTACAACTGGCAAAATAAAAGGAAAGAGATACCGCGGACGACAAAGAGAGAAAATACTTGATAGCTTGGTGTCATGGCATAGAAAACAGTCAACAACAGAACTGATACGATGCACTGTAGATAGAAGATTGTGGAAGGACATGATCGCCAATGGCAACCGGTATGACACATGATGATGATGATTCATGATGTTAACCTGACGATGTAGCCTAAGATCTTTCTACCTGGACACGAAACTAGGAAATATAATCTTTGGTCTAGTTACATCGACTCTTATATGAGAAGCATTGGCTTTGTAAGATAGACTCAATGATTAGAATAATGGCGGCACTGAACGATCATCTTCCTGTCTAACATCAAAGTTCACATCAAAACTGTGTCAGAAGATGAATTAAATCGACCGCTTGCCTGGTGATTATATTGATTCCATTAGCCAGAAATAAACCGCGACTTAGGATAATATCAATGTCTATCACGACTTCGTGCACTGTCAACATCGGTGGCATCCCCTTGCTCCTCACATCCTTCAATTTATTACTAGAAGTTGAATAATTCAATCGCCGGAATTTAGATCTGTAGTTATATCTTTTGTTTTTTTTAGAGCAATAGGTCAGAAATTCTAGATTCTCCGTTGTTCTATAGAGCAATAGATCAGAAATTCTAGATTCTCCGTTGTTCTATAGAGCAATAGGTCAGAAATTCTAGATTCTCCGTTGTTCTATAGAGCAATAGATCAGAAATTCTAGATTCTCCGTTGTTCTATAGAGCAATAGGTCAAAAATTATAGATTCTCCGTTATTCTATAGAGCAACAGGTCAGAAATTCTAGATTCTCCTTAATTCTATGGAGCAATAGGTAAGAAATTCTAGACTTTCCGTTCTTCTGTGGAACAATAGGTCAGAAATCCTAGACACTCCGTTGTTCTATAGAACAATAGGTAATAAATTCTAGACTTTCCGTTTTTCTGTAGAATAGGTCAGAAATGTTAGACTCTACGTTGTTCTGTAGAATATGTCAGAAATGTTAGACTTTCCGTTGTTCTATAAAATAGGTCAGAAATATCAGATTTTCCGTTGTTCTATAGAACAATAGGTAAGAAATTCTAGACTTTCCGTTGTTCTATAGAATAGGTCAGAAATGTTAGACTCTCCGTTGTTCTATAGAATAGGTCAGAAATGTTAGACTTTCCGTTGTTCTATAGAACAATAGGTAAGAAATTCTAGACTTTCGAGCGCCATACCGCTGTCTCTTGCTTTGATAGTTCAGGTTGTCATAGTCTGATTTGTCCATCTTTTGATGTTACTCGTTACTCATGCTAGTCTTGGTCTACCTCTTTTTCCCTCTGTCTGTATTTTCCCTTCCAAGATTATTTTTATTTTATGAGGCTGTTGTGTCTTTTAACATACCCCAAGAATCTAATTTGCCTTGTTTGAATTGTGTTTAGTAGTTCTCTTTTCATTTTTAGTTGTTTTAAGACTTCAACGTTTGTTTTCTTTCAACCCAATTCTTCATACTCTTCTATAAATCCACATTTCAAAGGCTTAAATTTTCTGTTCTGTTTTCTTGTCTAAATGCCCATGTTTCTACCATACAGGACTGCTGAGAAGATTTTGCTTTTCTTAGTTTTAGCCCTGGTGTTATTTGTTTTGATGTTAGTATATTTTACATGGCATTAAAATTACTTTTTGCCATTTCTATTTTTTGTTTGGACAGCTAAGAAGAGTAATGAAAATGTTCTGAAAGAGGTCAAAGCAAAAAGAGAGCTAATTTCCAATATTAGGAAGAAACAATCATCATTTTTTGGTCATGTAATGAGAAGGGAACAGCTGGAATATATTGTAACAAATGGAAAAATTGAAGGACGAAGAGATAGAGGGAAGCAAAGAGAAAAAATACCAGACAGCTTAAGAGAATGGCTTGGCAGAGGGTCAACAACAGAAATGATAAATAACTGTAGAGATCGAAAGTTGTGGAGAGACATGATCACCTACGCCAGCAGGCCCAGTACTTGATGATGTTTTTTTGTTTATTTCAGGTGTACATTTTCCATGACAGGATGAGTAAAACAGTTAACATAAGCTTGGAGTAACAGACTTGTCTCCTCGCGGCAGCTCTAGTTGTGGCTTCACACTAACTTGTGCCAGAGATTAGGTTAGCGAGGATAAGCAGCTGAGAGGCGACACCAAAGGGGGAAATAACTTGATGGACATACAGAGTTGTAGCCCACACTTCAAGGATATCTTGGGCAGGTACGGCCAGGTGGTAACAGCTGAAAACCACGTTTCGTTGTTTTAGAGCAGAAGAGGCTTGCCGGATATGGAAGACAACAGCTGCGTCAAGAAGAATAACCGGCGCCAGGATGTTATCACCAAGAATGGTGATACCATCTAGGTATATACAGTATTAGGAAGCCGTGATAACTCAGTGGTTAGTGAACTGGACTACAAAGGACAAGGGGTAGGGTTCGATACAAACAGACGACTCCCGATACACCCAGCCTTTAATGGATACCTTATTTTTTTTCTGGGAGAGTAAAGCGTCACGGGCGTAATACCGACCACATTACCCCCAAAATCATGTGCTGAAGGTCTGTAATATTTATGGTCACTAACACTATATTCCATATACGCCACTTGGCGTGACGGGGGTACTTTACTTTTTTTATATACAGTATTAGATAGACAGCCATAGACAGATGCTGGACATGTGATGAGAATAGATAATAAGCGAATAGCAAAGCAAGCCCTCAAGTAGGAAACAACAGGAAGGAGGAAAAGAGGCCGACCCAGAGAAACACTGAGATGAGCATTGATAAGAGAGACAAAGACAGCAGGAATCGGCTCCCTCAATAAGATCGAGATGATTGCACAGAACAGACACAAATAACGAGATTTAATAAAAAAAAATGTTTGCAAGGATTGAGAAGCTAGAAAAAACATGATGAAACAGGGAAAGAGTATGGAAGTCTATGCCCTGTGGGCAGATAGATAGATAGATAGATAGATAGATAGATAGATAGATAGATAGATAGATAGATAGATAGATAGATAGATAGATAGATAGATAGATAGATAGATAGATAGATAGATAGATAGATAGATAGATAGATAGATAGATAGATAGATAGATAGATAGATAGATAGATAGATAGATAGATAGATAGATAGATAGATAGATAGATAGATAGATAGATAGATAGATAGATAGATAGATAGATAGATAGATAGATAGATAGATAGATAGATAGATAGATAGATAGATAGATAGATAGATAGATAGATAGATAGATAGATAGATAGATAGATAGATAGATAGATAGATAGATAGATAGATAGATAGATAGATAGATAGATAGATAGATAGATAGATAGATAGATAGATAGATAGATAGATAGATAGATAGATAGATAGATAGATAGATAGATAGATAGATAGATAGATAGATAGATAGATAGATAGATAGATAGATAGATAGATAGAAAGATATATAGATAGAGATAGATAGAAAGATATATAGATAGATAGATATAAAGATATATAGATAGATATATCCCAAGTAGACTTTAGTAACAGAAGATCTCCAGAGCTATTCAGTTAAGATAGTTTAATAATGTATATATTTTTGGCTTAGAGGTTCGAATAGGTAATTTGAACAGAGCAGCAGTTTATAGGAATATCATTTCACAAGGAAAGAGCTAAGGTTTGTGTTGTGGTTGAACGTAAAATATTACTATAGATGTTTCTATAGCACGTAGCGTTTAATATATTCACGGAGAGCTGGACTGTGTGAGCTAACCTCCTAAGATGTGAACAAGCTACCAGAGAGTTCGCTGCCTATTCAAAGTGTTTCTGTCAAGTATTGTCCAGACCAGTCTGTCTCCAGAAATCAAAAGGGCCAACTACAAGAAATGCACCTATCTTCCCCTCCCACATCAAAACTAAGGAAGCGAGAGTCATCGCACTATCCCACTGTTATAACTTTCCACAACTCAGGCAAACAGGAAGTGTATCATCTAAAATAAGTCTACTGTAGACTGCCCTATCACTAATAAGCCGGTTGAATGTACACGTTAAGTCACACTGTGATCATGGGCGGCAATTGAAAACCGTATCTTATTGTTCTGTTTCTTCTTCTGTGTTGTTACAATGATTACTCCCCTTTGCTGCCTGCCTATACATCTTATTGATACATTTAGCTGTCCAGGGAACTTTCTCAGAAGAGTGTCAAACGTTCCCTGGACAGCTAAAAAGACAAATGAGGAAATTCTCAAAGAGGCCAACACAAAAATGGAGCTCCTCAAAAAACATCAGGAAGAAGCAATCAACATTTTTCGGGCACATCATGAGAATAGGAAAGTTGGAATACTTGGTTACAACTGGCAAAATAAAAGGAATGAGAGATCGCGGACGACAAAGACAGAAAATACTGGATAGCTTGGTGTCATGGCAAACAGTCAACAACAGAACTGATAGGATGCACTGTAGAAAGAAGATTGTGGTAGGACATGATCGCCTACGCCAACCGGTATGGCACATGATGATACAATTGATGTTAACTGGGCATAGATGCATTAAGATTGTCAAACACATCTGACATCAGAATGACATTTTGTGTACCAGGTTGCCTTTCCTCTTAATCTCTACTCGCTTGACCTAACCTGATTAATTAGTCTGACATCAGCGTGGGGAGGATCTTGGTCAGCTGCAGTTAATGAAAGTAGTTCTTGCGAATCGTTGAACTCTGTCAGCTTAACCCCAAATAATTCAAGCTTACGTCACAACAAATAGCCATGCTAATTGAAGACTGGTTGGTCTCAAGACAGAGAGGTTGTGAGTTCAAATCCCGGCTGCACCAGTTGGTATTTTTATTTCTGATTTCTGTCTGCGGCAACCAGCCCTGGTCACAGTAACGAGACCCTGCCTGAAGCATCACGCATCGACGGACGGAAATATGACTACCTCCGAAGTCGGGAGTTATCTGCCTGAGCGGTGAGGGACACCTATGCACATAGCTGCCTGGGAAAAAACGGATTAACACGCCAATTCAGTTCCTAGACTCTTGGTACTGTCTGAGATGGAAACTGAAAAATAGGAGGTCATTGTGGTCCACTCTCACCACCCTGGGAGATAAACTATAGGAGACACTGGAATCACTGAACCAATCAGCAGCCTACATAAGAGAGTCCGCAATCCTGGTCTGAATGACCTCATGATCGCAGAAGCACAGTGTAATATATTAATATTTGTATTAAAATAGAGCAATCACACAAAGTAGTGAATGACAGGGGCAAAGTACTGGTGGTGATGTTTCTGGTATTATCATTACTACATGTACAAGACCTTTGTTGTCCAGGTTGATACTATGGAGCAAGCAATCAGTTAATGTCAACAGATACTCTCATGTGTCTTCTTTTTCTTAGCATTCGCGCATGTTGTGGGGAGGAGAGCATGTTGACAGTTTGCGATAAAGCTGCGATATCTACGCCTTTCGGCCCGCCACATCCGTCATTAACAAGGCAGACTTGCTTAACAATTTTGCCTGGGCAGCAACCATTTCTGGCCTACTTTATTTATTATCTGAGAGAGCTAGACATCGGATCTCACTGCCTAGAGAGAGCTAGATATCGAATCTCACAGCCTAGAGAGAGCTAGATATCGAATCTCACAGCCTAGAGAGAGCTAGATATCGAATCTCACAGCCTAGAGAGAGCTAGATATCGGATCTGACTGCCTAGAGAGAGCTAGACATCGAATCTCACTACCCAGAGAGAGCTAGACATCATATCTCACTGCTTAGAGAGAGCTAGACATCGGATCTCACTACCAAGAGAGAGCTAGACATCATATCTCACTATCCAGAGAGAGCTAGACATCGGATCTCACGGCCTAGAGAGAGCTAGACATCGAATCTCACTGCCTAGAGAGAGAGCTAGACATCGAATCTCACAGCCTAGAGAGAGCTAGACATCGAATCTCACAGCCTAGAGAGAGCTAGATATCGGATCTCACAGCCTAGAGAGAGCTAGACATCGAATCTCACAGCCTAGAGAGAGCTAGATATCGGATCTGACTGCCTAGAGAGAGCTAGATATCGAATCTGACTGCCTAGAGAGAGCTAGACATCGAATCTCACAGCCTAGAGAGAGCTAGACATCGAATCTCACGGCCTAGAGAGAGCTAGACATCGAATCTCACAGCCTAGAGAGAGCTAGATATCGGATCTGACTGCCTAGAGAGAGCTAGACATCGAATCTCACTACCCAGAGAGAGCTAGACATCGAATCTCACTATCCAGAGAGAGCTAGACATCGGATCTTACTACCCAGAGAGAGGTAGACATCATATCTCACTATCCAGAGAGAGTTATACATTAGATCTCACTATCCAGCGCTAGACATCAGATCTCACTACCCAGAGATGGTTAGACATCAGATCTCACTACCCAGAGATGGTTAGACATCAGATCTCACTACCTAGAGAGAGCTAGATATCACTACCCAGGGAGGGAGGGTAAAGCCAAGAAAAAAACCCAGATTTGAAGTGACAAATTGCCACAGCCTATGACGGACTTGAATCCTGGACCTTCTTGCCCATGGGTCAACATCTTGCCTCTATTTTGAAATTTGTCATCAAGTTCCCCTCAGATACAACTATACCTCTCTCTATTCTGCATGATCACCAGATCTTGGATGCCTCACTAACATCTGTACACATTACATTTTGGCTGTCGAAATACCTTATCTAACGCTTCTTAAATTACTTAGTGATTATTACCCATCAACCAAAAATACTTGCTCAATCTGTCCCACTTCTGATGATCAGATTACATACAGCTGAATAGTTTCATATAAGAAATTGTGTATCAGTCCGTCTTGTTGCAGGAGCTACTGAGTCAAGTGCTCTGTGCACACTGTGAGCTGTGTGCTTCATCCGTTTTGATCATGTTTAGATATTCCAACTGTTTACAATGAACGATGATATCGTATGACAGGGAACAGTTGGCTGCGTTCACTTTCTGTGCAGTTTCGCCTTATGTCCTTTGGCGTGTGCTGAGACTGCTAAGATGGGGACTACAGCTACCTTTCTTTGTTTGGGAGATGAGTTAGTAATTCAGACGATTCCACCGGCATGGGCGGCTGAGCAATTATGGATTTTAATTCGTTTGCAGTGATACCGGGGCCTTCCATGAGCACAAATTGTGTATTACTAGTGCTGCTGAAATGTTTATTGTCACAGCCACAATGCTCCACACAATTTAAAATCTGGAAACTGAACTTAAACTGCAGAATTGTAGAAGTGGATCACTTTAAATAGCAGCAAATGGTGGAGTGTAAAGTTCACTTCCTACAGGGCATGGTAACAGCGTAAAAAACAAGAACAAAATACTGATGTTTGACCATGTAGGAGTGTACATTACACCCCACCATTTGCTCCTTGCTACCAGCTTTACAGCAGCCCTGCAATTATTTGCCTGTCCCCAATCACTTAACGTGCAATCCATACTCTGATATGCAGCAGAAACATGGAGAATGAACCACAGGAAAGCTGACTGAGAACAGCAGTTACACTTCACAAACAAAGACATCACCAGAAGATCAGGCATTAACAATATCAATCAAGAACTGAAAAGAAGACATTTGAAATGGCTAAGAGACGTTTATCTACAAATGGAATGAAATAGGCATCCGCACCTAGACCTAGAATTAACATGGATGCCACCTAGCAAACGAAGAAGATTAAGTTAATTTTGGACAGGGCAATGAACCATACATGATGAAAGGATAGAAAGTGAGAGGTCCAGGGTAAGAGCTGTCTATGCTTGCTCCAGACCGGATTGGGCGACATCTCTTGCGAGGGCCCTATGCTCTGATAGGAGTGTAGACGATTAAGAAGCTGGGATGTCCAGGGTGAGAGCTGTCTATGCTTGCTCCAGACAGGATTGGGTGAGATCTCTTGTGAGTGCCCTATGCTCTGATAGGAGTGTAGAGGATTAAGAAGCTGGGACGTCCAGGGTAAGAGCTGTCCATGCTTGCCCCAGACCAGATTGGGGCGACATCTCTTGTGAGGGCCCTATGCTCTGATAGGAGTGTAGAGGATTAAGAAGCTGGGACGTCCAGGGTAAGAGCTGTCCATGCTTGCCCCAGACCAGATTGGGGCGACATCTCTTGTGAGGGCCCTATGCTCTGATAGGAGTGTAGAGGATTAAGAAGAAACTCCAGAATAACCATTAATCTGATCATGCACCTGAGACACTCCAACAAAAAGTTTACAATTTAAAACACAGACTACAAGTTAGACACATATAAACAATGAAGAAAACAAGGACAAATAAAAGTTACTCAAGCATATAAATATACAAGAGTGTATAGGGTACATACATCAAAAAGATAATCATATTTGAAAGTTTAAAAATAATTAACAATAATCAAAATAAAGAATACCTGATGAATTCAAGTTGTGAAGGGTAACAAACATAGATGGTGTTTACACACACACACAAAATACAAAGAGAAGTCAAGTTATACAAACATCAGTCTATATTTAGAAAACTGAAGAGGATCAACTGAAACACCAACGGTAGTGATGTGAAAATTGATAAAAGTTGTATAGGAGCACAAAGACATATCCACAAATGCTTTACCAGCAAATATAACATTCACTGTCGTTATCACTTACAAAGCAGAGCACACTGGATGTCGATCAAATGATAGGAATTCCCCAAAAATGAAACATTTAAACCAAACTAAAATATAATGCTACAGCGTCAAGAACTTCTAAATAAAAATTTTACTTAAATATTTCAAGCTGAGCAAAATTTAATATAAAAATTCAAACCTACAACATACATATGATATAACCTCATTAATCACAACATAATGAAGTATGAGCTACAATTTACTCAGAAGCTGGCAGTTTCATCAAGAAATCATTTATCAGATGAAAATTACGTCAACCTCAACATATGCAAATTATTCAACATAGGAAGTTCACTTCAAAAGAAGCTTAAAGGTTTAAAACATGATTCCTACATTCAGCAGTTCCTACAGACAGAAGAGATGCCTCTATGAAACTGGTCAATAGCACAGTGTCACATAATTTGTCTACCACTGTTAATAGTTTTGAAGACCATTATTTATTCACACAACAGGTGTGGTACTTATCACATCATTTCTAAATGTGCTGAAAGTCAAATAAATATATGACTACCTACATCAGAGTTGTGCAGAAGGTGTGGCAGCCACCATTATCTGCTAGTTGACAACAGGGAGAAGGCTGGGCTGAACCAACTTCAATTGAGTGGAAAGGACTCTGATTAAAGGCTGGGTCAAAGGTTAATTTTCTTGGAAATATGGGGAGGGAAATGAGTCTCACTTCCATCCCATTAATCATTAGGCAGACCCCACAATAAAAAAACTAAAATTAATGGGTACTTTAAACTTATGCTCTCTGGTAGAGAAAATATCCTACAAACTAACCAGCCATACAGGCCACAGTATTGAGTCACTAATGGCTAAACACAGTCTGGTAGAGAAAATATCCTACAAACTAACCAGCCATACAGGCCACAGCATTGTGTCACTAATGGCTAAACTCCACAGTCTGGTAGAAAAGCTGTAAATGACTCTTTCCCAGCAACACTTATCCTAACATTTGACCAGAAAATTCACCAAATTCTTATCAAATCTCAAATCTAATTCTTCCCCAGTGATCAATGGTGAACAGATGTGTCTATCTCTTCATGAATCTCAGTGAGCAATATGTCTACAAATAAGCCATATCATTACCCTTCCATATGTTTTATCTTGGTGACAAGCATCAAATCTTAGATCTGTCTTGATTAAATGTCCAGCAGCCTAATTTGGCACACAAACCATAGGCAGCAGCCATTTCTTTTAGTTTAAAAGTGGTTACTTAAAGCATCCTGTTTAGAATCAAAAGTCTGTGATTTGTTGTTTCCTTTTCAATTTTTGAAAACATTTATTTGTTCTTTGTTGCCAGGTATTTTAATGTTATTTTAGTTAACTCTTTCCGTACGGAAGCTTTTTACTGACGCAACAGAAGAGATTTCAGAGACAAAATTTTTCATGGTTCAATCTACATATTTATCTAACATATAACATATTATATATGAATTCTTAGATAATCAAAGGTATTAGATTACACCAATATCAAGATGATACAAGACATGTAAAATGAATATGGTTTGATGGCGCTCACACTAATCAAATTGAGCGTGGCGTACTATGCGGCGAATCATACGCTGCCAAAATCAGCAAGGAGTGTGCGGCGAAACGTATGGAAAGAGTTAAGGTTTCAGATTCCTCCTTTGATACATCAATGAGACAATTTTCTGCTTATGTGTATCCCTAGATGCTGTGAAAGAATCTTCCAAGCATAAATTAAAACTTAGCCTAATTTAATCTACCATGGACTTTAGCAGTAGTTAAAATGTAACAACAGATGTTAACAATATATAAATGAGTATTTGCAAGATAGAAATCTATTAATATTAGAATTTGTTGGTCATAGCAAATTAAAATACTACAGCTCAAATGTCTTAATGAAATGATGTAGCAGCATGTAACGTCACACAAGTATGTATGTAATGTCACACAAGTGTATATGTAATGTACTGATCACACAGGTACACATCTGCTACAACATGCCATTCAGTAACACAAAACATAAAAGTTGTGTGTGACAACTACAGATATCCTCAAACTACATACACAAATGGATTCATACACAAATTCTTCCAGTGTAACTCACATATGTTGTATGACAGAATAATGTATTTAGAAATGTTCTATGGTGTCTGAAATACAAAAGTCCATAGACAGGAAACATCTAGCAATAACTTACAATACTGTTTATATATATACTACCGACAGCACATACACACAGCGGTTACTAGTTAGAAAAGGTTGGGAAAACTGCCTCCATGAAGGCTGCATGCAATCTCAGAAATTCCTCAGAAAACCCATTAAATAATGTCATGTTCCTGTATAGTGCAGAAACATGGACATTAGACAAGAAAGCAAAACAGAAAATTTAAGCCTTTGGAATGTGGATTTATAGAAGAATAGGGAGAATTGGATGGAAAGAAAAGAAAACAAACACAGTTTTAAAACAACTAAAAATGAAAAGGGAACTACTAAACACAATTAGAACAAGACAAATTAAATTTTTGGGGCATGTTAAAAGACACAACAGCCCAATAGAAGTAATACAGGAAGGAAAAATACAAGGTAAAAGAGGCAGAGGCAGACCAAGACTAACATGGACGAGTAACATCAAAAGATGGACAAGTCAACCTATGACAATCTGCACCATCAAAGCAAGAGACAGAGTGGAATGGCACTCCATGGTAGCCAACCTTCGATGCATAGACAGCACTCAATGATGATGAATGTCATGCAAACTGTGAAGAAGATGCAAAATTCATCAACATTTTTTAAACTAATTCTCAACCATCTAAACTTTGTCAAATAAGAATTCTAAAAATATTTTTGATTAACATTTTAATCCAGATTTAAGTTACTTTAATAAATTATAAGAATTTTGGGTTTAAAATACAGATACATCGCAAAATGATGATAAATATTTGGGAAGATTAAAAAGTTGTGTTGAAAACATGACACAGTCATACCATAAATATGAAGTGTCACAAAGGGAGAAAAATCAGTACCAGGAAATAACATTTTCAGGTCAAATGTTATTTACAGAGGAAATAACATTTTCAGGTCAAATGTTATTTACAGTGAGATGCTCCACCTTCTGGCCCAATCTGTTAATGCACATCTCAAATCCTTTAGATGTACACGATGAGTAGCCATCGGACAGGTAATGAGAAAAAAGATAAAGACTTCTGGTAGCGCAAACACACAAAATGGCCAGATAATTTAAGAGAAACTTTGCAAAAACAGCAGGCAATCAGTCTCTTTCCTTAGATGATAAAATATAAAGAAATGAATGATATCTGCAGTTTACATAATTATGATTACATACACAAATTTCTCATAAAGTTCATTCTAAACCATCTACCCCAGCAGACAGACAGTTTGCATCATAACAGAATCAATTTGTCCCTGAATCCTGATAACATATTTTATGTTTCAATTTTGCTTAAGGACTCTATCACCATCACAAGAAAAAACATTATCATGAACCAAACCCACGTGCAGTGTGATCAGGCAGGTTGTATAAATTAAGTGGGAAGTCAAGTTGAAATAATAAATAAATAAGTATTGTTTCAAGAAGACATGAATCCCTCTAGCCTCAAAATAAACGATACAATGAGAAACTGTAAAATAAATAGCGTACGTCTCACCACTGTGGCTAACATATAGAACTTTAAACATTCTTTTGAGGTTGTGACATAATGCTGTCAGCATCTGCACAACTGTTGTATCTGACAACTCATATATGGAGAAAAGAAGGTCCTAAGTGGCAGAACAAGTGATATGTTACCATTATATGTCCATGCCAGTTATAGAAGGTGACTGTGTACCTAAACAACTTCATGTCCTCTGTTTATGTTGTTTGTGTATTTTGTTAGAATATCCTGTACCTTGTCTCCCTCTCTGTCAACTTACAGCTAATAAATTGTGCTAGTCTTCACAATGATAAACTGTCTCTAGGTAAAATGTGCAAAAGTTGTACATATTCAAATCAAATATATCTGGAATGTTCTCTAGAGAGAAACTAGAACCACTTGTGGTATCTTATCCTGTGACTAGATCCAGTTTATATGTAAGAAACCATAATTTTTCCTCCCACTACTACCAGGTATTTATACCATTTAATAAGTAAAGTAATCATGTCTGGCTTCTATATTATGTCCTATATTTGCTCAGGTATAAACCTACACCAAGACTTGGTCAACTGCCGTGAGATGACCTGGAAATAGAAGACTAGGTGGGTGCTAACAAAAAGAGTGGAGAACACTTTCAAAATCAGCCCTGAACGAATAATTCAACACTAGGCTCTCACACGGCAAGCTCTGTGTTATAGCACTGAACGAATAACTCAACACTAGGCTCTCACACAGCAAGCTGTGTTATAGCACTGAACGAATAATTCAACACTAGGCTCTCACACAGCAAGCTGTGTTATAGCACTGAACGAATAATTCAACACTAGGCTCTCACACAGCAAGCTCTGTGTTATAGCACTGAACGAATAACTTAACACTAGGCTCTCACACAGCAAGCTGTGTTATAGCACTGATCGAATAATTCAACACTAGGCTCTCACACAGCAAGCTCTGTGTTATAGCACTGAACGAATAATTCAACACTAGGCTCTCACACGGCAAGCTCTGTGTTATAGCACTGATCGAATAATTCAATACTAGGCTCTCACACAGCAAGCTGTGTTATAGCACTGAACGAATAATTCAACACTAGGCTCTCACACAGCAAGCTCTGTGTTATAGCACTGATCGAATAATTCAACACTAGGCTCTCACACAGCAAGCTCTGTGTTATAGCACTGATCGAATAATTCAACACTAGGCTCTCACACAGCAAGCTCTGTGTTATGGGTTTATCATAACATGAGAATTCTGTTAAAAGAAAAATGTTTTCTCCACTGTTAAATGTTTTCTTTCTGTGTCACCATTACTATAATTATTACTTAAACCACCATGACCACACAGCAAGAACCCAAAGACAGCAATTCAAATTACTATATTTCTTTTTATATTCAGTTTATAAATTTCTAATTCTGTAAAGGTAATAACATCATTCAAACTTCCTGCAGAGTTCTACAATGTAACCACCTCAACAACACATATTCATGGTCCAGAAATACCTCACACATTCACTATGGCTATACACAATTTATTCCAAAGTTCAAATTAAAACTGTCAACTATGAAACAAACTAAGATCAGTATCCTTGTAAACCATTATAAACTGAATGCTTGCTCTCCTGCTTGAGTATCTCTCTGATACCTGGAGATTAATCACAAAAGATCAGCAATTATTTACTGGTAGATGTGTTAGCTGAAACACAAATACAAGTATATCATGAATATTTTCATACCTGTGTTTTTATCTCAATCAAATGTACACGTTCTGTATTTCATCAAAAAATGTTCCATGCAAACTATATTAAACAAATTAAGTCTTGCCAAAAATGTGCATTATGAAACACAAATTGTAAGTAACATATTTTCTAAATGGATGAATGGATATGTGATCACACACAAAAAAAAAAAACAAATGACTAGTTTAGCAAACAACAAAGATATAAGATACAAGGCACATTCTCAAAGAAGTAACCACAGCAAAGCCATCTATAGAATCAACTAAATCAGCAGTGAGAGAACTCTAAAAATAGAAAGTACAAACATGCTGGAGGTGAAGCACACAAAGAAAACTTGACCATTAATATTATAAGACAGAAAGTTGGGTTTTGTATTGAAATTCAGTGACAGAGGAAGACTGAGAAACATTTTAAGGAGACAGTTAAAAACAAATATAAGACTGATATGGAGGACAGTGAATATCTATATGGAAATGTCGTAGCAAGACAATTTATTTCCTGTTTTATTGTAGTTCTGATACAGAGCTAGTGTTGTTCAAAACCTTTTGATGTCATCGTTTCAACTTCTGACTTTTCTAGTGAACTTTAGAGAATTTCTCTTTCAAAAACCTCATCTCAAGTGGTGTGATCCTTTTTGTGATTTTCAAATTCGACATATCGGAGCAAAGTACAAACCATCACAGAATGCTGTTGACTAAACAATGGACATATTGGAGCAAAGTACAAACCATCACAGAATGCTGTTGACTAAACAATGGACATATTGGAGCAAAGTACAAACCATCACAGAATGCTGTTGACTAAACAATGGACATATAGGAGCAAAGTACAAATCATCACAGAATGCTGTTGACTAAACAATGGACATATTGGAGCAAAGTACAAACCATCACAGAATGCTGTTGACTAAACAATGGACATATTGGAGCAAAGTACAAATCATCACAGAATGCTGTTGACTAAACAATGGACACATTGAAGCAAAGTACAAATCATCACAGAATGTTGTTGACTAAACAATGGACACATAGGAGCAAAGTACAAAGTACAAATCATCACAGAATGTTGTTGACTAAACAATGGACATATTAGAGAGCAAAGTACAAATCATCACAGAATGCTGTTGACTAAACAATGGACATATTAGAGAGCAAAGTACAAATCGTCACAGAATGCTGTTGACTAAACAATGGACATATTAGAGAGCAAAGTACAAATCATCACAGAATGTTGTTGACTAAACAATGGACATATTAGAGAGCAAAGTACAAATCATCACAGAATGTTGTTGACTAAACAATGGACATATTAGAGAGCAAAGTACAAAGTACAAATCATCACAGAATGTTGTTGACTAAACAATGGACATATTAGAGAGCAAAGTACAAATCATCACAGAATGTTGTTGACTAAACAATGGACATATTAGAGAGCAAAGTACAAATCATCACAGAATGCTGTTGACTACACAATGGACATATTGGAGCAAAGTACAAATCATTACAGAATGCTGTAGCAAAGCACAACAAATGCTTGTAAGTATTTATGGTAAACAAAGTAGGTGAGAGAACATAATTATTTTTAGAAGCTAGAACAGAGACTCAAACTAGACCCTACTAATTACAATCTTCTAAACTTTTGCTTCTAAAGAAGTAACACAAAATATAATAGAAGATCTATGTCAAGTTTGGGAGCCGCGATAGCTCAGTGGTTAGTGAACTGGACTACAAAGGACAAGAGGTAGGGTTCAATCCTAACCGATGGCTTCTGGTTCACCCAGCCTTTAAACCTGATTTTTTTTCTGGGAAAATAAAGCAGCACAGGCGTAATACCGATCACATTACCCCAAAAATTATGTGCCGAAGGTCTGTAAAATTTATAGTCACTAACACCATATTCCCTATACGCCACTTGGTGTAACGGGGGTACTTTACTTTTTAATTTTTTGTCAAGCTCACACATTTTTTAAAGCATCAATTAATAGACAAGCACAAAGTGAGACCACAAATAATTACCTTTCTTCTCATCCTCTGCAATCACTCCCTTAGGGAACTCAATATCAAATGTGATGTAAAGTGAACCTTTGACATGATTGTTCTCATAATTTGGCATTCCTTCGTTTGGTTTCCTCATTCTTGCACCTGGCCATGTAATTTTGTCCCGTACAACATGAACCTGCAGAATTCATATACATTACTAGAAGATATTATCTAGCAATAAGAAGCACCAGCAAAAGAAAGATACAGCATCACAAGTTAGTTCATGAAAAGAAAAAAAGTGTTGCAACCTAATAGATAGTCTTTCTCTTTACCTCCTCATTTGTCTTGTAGCATTGAGGGAAGTCTTTTGTTCTTCTGTTGACCTCTCTTATTACATTACTTAGCATTTTTAATATTCCATTGATCCATCTTTTTTTGTGGTTTGCCCTTAGATTAGTTGTAACTATTAGATAGTCTATCTCTATCTATCTATTGTCCTTTCAAGCCAAAGACGGCACATAGGGCAGAACCACAATCTCAAAAACAGAAACCTTGCGTGCCAAAATGGCACATATTGCAGAGATCACTGCTAAAATCTATGGTCTGTTTCCATAACAATGCTTTTTACAATGACAGCTTGTCAAGCCATCGATCAACCTCCTTAGTCGCCTCTTACGACATGCCTGGAAGGTCACAGTGTCACTATTCTTTACATCCCACATAATGAGGCCCGGTAACACACGGGAGATTAGATAGTAATAAGACAAAAATTGTATTTTTTTTTTAATTCTGAAGCTTATTGGTGGTAGACTTGTCTTGATATAAACAAACTGATATAAATGTGTATGATATGGCCTTTGGTGTCTTGACAGATGGTTTGTAGCAAGCAACCATGATAAGATTCTGAAAAAAAAAGAGGGATGTACTGACGCTCTATTTACATTCGTTCGTTCGTTCGCTTTCGTCAGCTTTGACCTCTGACGAAGTCCCACCCACTCAATTTTGTGGGACTGAATTTTGCGTGTAAAGTCTGTTTTTATCCCATTACAGGATGCCCCTCGCCATGCAGGCAGATTTACTCCGACTTCAGAGGTACTAATTTTTAGGGAATTAGTAAAACCCAGGTGTCCTCGCCAGGGTACGAACCCCGGCTGTTGCCGTGGTAAGCCAACCGCCTATCGATTGCGCTAACCGGACACCCGCTCTATTTACATTAAAACAGCTTACAGAACACAATCTAAATTTGTACATATCTTTCATTGACCAGGAAAAAGCATTCAAATGAGTAAACAGAGAACAGAACAACTGTGGGAGATACTAACAACATATGGAGTAAGCCAACATCTAACCAACCTAATTATCTACATCAATAGCAGCTGCACAGTCAGAACAGTAGCAGGTTGTACAGACCACTTCGAAGTTAGATCAGGTGTAAGACAGGAGTGCATACTATCCCATCTACTGTTTATTGCCTACATGGACTATATATGCAAGTTAGCCAACCCATCAGAGACAGAGGAGGTCAACGAGTTTCTATTTGCAGACCATCAGTCACCAATACATGGAAAAATAGAAGACTACAAGAACGTTTAATTAGACTCAACAGCACAAGCACAAAATACAACATGAAAATCAACATCAACAAAACAGATGTCAAGAAAATCGCAAAAGAGAAACAGAACATCAACATAACTATGGATGACAGACAACTAAAACGATGAATTTAAATACCTAAGAAGTCTAATGACAAACAATTCAGATCAGCAGAAATAGACTCAAGATGCAACCAAGTTTGTTAAGTCATAGGACAGCTACCATCACTATTGTCCAACGAGGAAATAACTCTAGAGGCAAAACGGGCACTCTACAATATAATCTTCATCTCAACGTTGTGCTACCAATGCCAGACCTGGACCCTAGATGCAAGAACAATAAGAAAATAACCTCTACTCAGATTAAATGTGTTAGACGAATGACAGGAAACAATTTGAGAGATAAGATCAGAAATGAAGAACTGAGAAATAAAAAGGAATAACCTCCGCTATAGAATATATAAAGAAACAAAAGATAAAATGGTTTGGCCACGTGACAAGGCAGAGTGAACAACACACAACACAAGGAGCCCTCAATAAAAGTTATGTAAATAAGTCTTTAAAATTTATCAAACAATTATGTGGATGTTCAATGTACTTCATTGTTTGATAAAAGTGACCAGGACCCTGTTAACATGACAATGTAGTTAAGAACTCTGAATCCACATGGCTTGAGAAACACCTTATAACAAACATATTCAGCAAATTGGGCAAGATTAAGGCATTTGGAAGTAAAAATAAATAACTTGTCTGCCACAGAAATGCATTGGCATAATTTGGATATGTGTTCATACATTCAATATCCTCCAGGAATTCCTTTTCTAAATTGAGAATGGGCAAACCAATACATTATCTTTGTGCAATGATCTCACAAAAATCAAAATGACTATCTACTCTGCTATTCAAAAAAATTGAGCACCAAGTTTTATTTCACAGTTTCCAAGAAATCATGCAGTGATCTACATAATGCTGCACCTAGTTTTTTTCTATGCATATGTCTACATATTATACACACATACACACAAAATGGTTGACTAGTGATGATATATTAAACATATATGTATAAGTATAATAGTAATAATATGCATGTAAGTACTGATGAGCACATCACATAATGAGATAACAAAACCTTATGGTTATCCAGATGTTTAATGTCCATTTCAAATCCTGTCAGAGCATCAGCCAAAGTGACCGTGACATTGGTGTAGAGGTCATCACCTCTTCTCTCAAACCTAGCATGTCTGTTTTTGAAAAAGCAAAATAAGATTGTTTTTGCTAAACAAAAATGCTTGGTTGGACACCAAAAGTTGGACAAGAACATTAAAACAGGACATATCAAAATTTTCCATAATATTTCATTCTTTTACATTCATTTTCACTCATTCAGCTAATGACAGTCCTAGTTTATTGAAATAAATTAAAGTTCACAAGTTTACACAGACCATGGCATCAGATGTCTGATCTTTCATAACCTGGCTTGACCCAGTTCCTGGATATTGTAGATTCGTTTCACCCCTTCTATATTTTTTCTATCGGGGGTGAAATAAAAATCCTGAGTCTCACATGTTGTGGCGACTGCTTTGACCAAGCTGTCTTTATCCCTCTGATTCTATTGTGTGCCCCCCAACATACACCAGCAATGGTAATATGTGTCGTAAAGATAGTTTTGCCCCTCAATTCAGATTTAATGCTATATCTCTACCTCCTCGTTTACCTTTTTAGACATCTGTCTCTCTTCACCCATCAGGTATACAAATCTCCTTATTTTATAAACCCACCAATGCCCACTCCTAACTTGTCTATTTCCCTTCACACCCCCTGCACATGTTGTGATTCTACCCCTTTCTTTTTATAGATGCTATCATCAGCAAACACTGTAATAAGATGTATATTGTCCAAACAGGCGGATGTCTAGGGGATAGGGTCCATGAAGACTTGTACAACCTCAAATGTGATTCCTGTCACCTTCCATTTCACATCTCCAGGGCATCAAATCTCGACGAACTTCCAGGTTGCTGACATTGTCGGGAGACAAATAATCAACAAATATTATTTTGGTGGGAACCTCCCTAGGCGACAGATCAGTGATTTACTTCATGAGGAGGGGGTATGTTTACAACACTTGGGGGAAAAACCACAAATAATCAACAACAGAAAAAAACAAATTCTGTTGATTATTTGTGGCATCTTATTTGTTTGCCTATCTCCTATAAGTTATACTGTGTACAATGTAACAATCATATGAGGAAGGCAGAATTAAGCAATGTGTGAACAGCCTAAGGAAAGTATTGATTACTGCAGAAAAATAGCAACATCAGCTTAATATGTCAGCATCTGAAATGAAATTTCAGAATTCCAAGAATATATAATATGAGTATGTTGAAACTTTATTTTAAATTAGAAACATACTTTGATTGTCGTATTCTGAACCTCAGATCTCCAGGCTCGCCATCTATATGGGGTTCACCTAAAACAAAAAAGTAACATGTTCAATGCAAACTAGCAAATATATTTTAATCAAATTAAATGTGCATTAGAAGAAACTGATACACAGTCATAGATGAGGTGTCCGAGCAAATTTATTTAGGATAATTGTCAGAGAAATTCAATTTTAACTAAAGCATATCTAAGTGATCTATCATAGGAAATCTATTTTAACTAAATAATATCTATGTGAACTATCAGATGAAATCTATTTTAACTAAATAATATCTATGTGAACTATCAGATGAAATCTATTTTAACTAAATAATATATATGTGAACTATCAGATGAAATCTATTTTAACTAAATCATATATATGTGAACTGTCAGAGAAAATCTAAGTGGACTAAGTATCAGGGCAAATCTATTTGTATTAACTATCAGGGCAAATCTATTTGTACTAACTATCAGGGCAAATCTATTTGTACTAACTATCAGGGCAAATCTATTTGTACTAACTATCAGGGCAAATCTATTTGTACTAACTATCAGGGCAAATCTATTTGTACTAACTATCAGGGCAAATCTATTTGTACTAACTATCAGGGCAAATCTATTTGTACTAACTATCAGGGTAAATCTATTTGTACTAACTATCAGGGCAAATCTATTTTTCTAACTATCAGGACAAAACTATTTGTACTAACTATCAGGGCAAATCTAAGTGGACTAACTATCAGGGCAAATCTATTTGTACTAATTATCAGGGTAAATCTATTTGTACTAATTATCAGGGTAAATCTATTTGCACTAACTATCAGGGCAAATCTATTTGTACTAACTATCAGGACAAATCTATTTGTACTAACTATCAGGGCAAATCTATTTGTACTAACTATCAGGACAAATCTATTTGCACTATCAGGACAAATCTATTTGTACTAACTATCAGGGCAAATCTATTTGTACTAACTATCAGGACAAGAAATGTTGGACATTATAGTGAAAGAAAGCAAAAATAAAGGACTCAACCTTGATAGCAAAAGACAGAGATAATGGTAACAACAACAAAAAAGACATCACCTCAGTGCAAAATAAAGACAAGTGGAACAATATTAAAACAGGTAAATGAATTTAAATATTTGGGAACTTTGTTAACCTCAGACGGAAGATGTACAAAAGAGGTGAGATGCAAAATGGCTCCGGCAAAAGCAGCTTTCCAAAAAATGAGGAAGATACTATGCAATCCATTTTTGACAATAGAAACAAGAAAAAGAGTTCTTAAATGTTATGATAAGCCAGTCTTAACATATGGATGCGAATCATAGACAATAGGACAACAGACAAGAAAATCACTGGAGTCTGTAGAAATGTGGTTTCACAGAAGAATGTTGAGAGTACCATGGACAGCTAAGAAGAGTAATGAAGATGTTCTGTAAGAAGTCAAAGCAAAATGAGAGCTAATTTCCAATATTAGGTAGAAACAATCATCATTTTTTGGCCATGTAATGAGAAGAGAACAGCTGGAATATATTGTAACAACTGGAAAAATTGAGGGATGAAGCGATAGAGGGAAGCAAAGAGAAGAAAAAATAACAGACAGCTTAAGAGAATGGCTTGGCAGAAGGTCAATAACAGAAATGATAAATAGCTGCCGAGATCGAAAGTTGTGGAGAGACATGATCACCTACGCCAGCAGGCCCGGTACTTGATGATGATGATCAGGACAAATCTATTTGTACTAACTATCAGGGCAAATCTATTTAACTATCAGGACAAATCTATTTGTTCTAACTGTCAGGACAAATCTATTTGTACTAACTATCAGGGCAAATCTATTTGTACTAACTATCAGGACAAATCTATTTGTACTAACTATCAGGACAAATCTATTTGTACTAACTGTCAGGACAAATCTATTTGTACTAACTATCAGGGCAAATCTATTTGTACTAACTGTCAGGACAAATCTATTTGTACTAACTATCAGGGCAAATCTATTTGTACTAACTATCAGGGCAAATCTATTTGTACTAACTGTCAGGACAAATCTATTTGTACTAACTATCAGGGCAAATCTATTTGTACTAACTATCAGGACAAATCTATTTGTACTAACTATCAGGACAAATCTATTTGTACTAACTGTCAGGACAAATCTATTTGTACTAACTATCAGGGCAAATCTATTTGTACTAACTGTCAGGACAAATCTATTTGTACTAACTATCAGGGCAAATCTATTTGTACTAACTATCAGGGCAAATCTATTTAACTATCAGGGCAAATCTATTTGTTCTAACTGTCAGGACAAATCTATTTGTACTAACTATCAGGGCAAATCTATTTGTACTAACTGTCAGGACAAATCTATTTGTACTAACTGTCAGGACAAATCTATTTGTACTAACTATCAGGGCAAATCCATTTGTACTAACTATCAGGGCAAATCTATTTGTACTAACTATCAGGGCAAATCTATTTGTACTAACTATCAGGACAAATCCATTTGTACTAACTATCAGGGCAAATCCATTTGTACTAACTATCAGGGCAAATCTATTTAACTATCAGGACAAATCTATTTGTACTAACTGTCAGGACAAATCTATTTGTACTAACTGTCAGGATAAATCTATTGGGATGAAAACTATCAAAGCAAATCTATTTGGATGAAAACTATTAGAGCAAATCTATTTGGATGAAAACTATCAGGGCAAATTTATCTGGATAAAAACTATCAGATCCTATAGGAAATTCTGACATCTATTAATGACATGCTAATTACAGTTCATAAACTGTTCCTTATAATAGCAAGCAATTATCTCTGATAAATGTGACATCAAAAACAAAAGAAGAAACTACTCAGTTTATGGCTTGGAAAGATAACACAAAAAGACGGATCTTGATAAGTACCTTCCGCAATGAAGGGATACTCCTGTCCATCTCTCATTCCAGGTTCAATCTCTATTTCTAGCAACTTCTCCTCCGGAACAAATCTGAAATAAGTGGAGATATACAAAGATATTATCAGCTGAAGTGTGAATCCGCATTCATTGCACCTGGTTACTAGTATCTTAAGCAAGAAACCCCCACTAGTACATATATTAAATACTTATAATTAAATACCATATCATCATCAAGTACCATGCCTGCTGTCGTAGGTGATTATGTGTATCCACGACTTTTGATCTCGACAGTTATTTATCATTTCTATTGTTGACCTTCTGCCAAACAATTCTCTTAAGCTGTCTGGTATCTTTTCTCTTTGCTTACTTCTATCTCTTTGTTCCTCAACTTTCACAGTTATCACAATATACTCCAGCTGTTCTCCTCTCATTACATGGTCAAACAATGATGATTGTTTCTTCCTAATATTGGAAATTAACTCTCTCTTTGCTTTAGCCTCTTTCAGAACATTTTCATTACTCTTCTTAGCTGTCCATGGTATTCTCAACATTCTTCTGTAAAACCACATTTCTACAGACTCCAGTGATTTTCTTGTCTGTTGTCCTATTGTCTATGATTCACGTCCATGTTAAGACTGGCTCTACATAACATTTAAGATCTCTTTTTCTTGTTTCTATTGTCAAAAATGGATTGCACAATTCAGAACACTCTCCTTATCTTTAACTAAAAAGATGCTAATGAATTAATGCCCATCGTGGGGGGGGGGGGGGGGGGGTGTGCAGGCTGTTGCTTTAATAATTTATCTGTCCTAGACTTTATGTCATTAAGAAAGCAAATCTATCAGATCTTTTGATAAAAGGGAAATATAAAAGTCAGAAAGTAAAGAGCCATTCATGCCAAGTGGCGTATAGAGAATATGGTGTTAGTGACCATAAATTTTTCAGACCTTTGGCACATGTTTGGGGTAATGTGGTCGGTATTATGCTCGTGCCGCTTTACTTTCCCAGAAAAAATCTGGTACCCATTTAAGGCTGGGTGAACCCGGAAGCCATTGGTTGGGATCAAACCTTACCTCTTGTAAAAGGAAGATATAGGTGCACACAAACCTCTAAAGATTTGAAAACTTGTGTATTTGTCAATTTATAACCTGGCTCACAAACAGCAGAGATAGATTCAGTATGCAACAAAGCTTGTCAAATCAATGGACACTTATCACCACTATTGTCCAACAGGGAAATAACTCTAGAGGCAAAACGAGCACTGTACAATACAATCTTCACCCCAATGTTGTGCTACCAATGCCAGACCTGGACCCTAGATGCAAGAACAATAACCTCTACTGGGATGAAATGTGTTAGACGAAACACAGGAAGCAGCCTGAGAGATAAGATCAGAAATGAAGAACTGAGAAAAAAGCTAGGAATAGCCTCCACCATAGAATATATAAAGAAACAATAGATAAAATGGTTTGGACAATGACAAGGCAAAGTGATCAAAACACAACACAACGAACCCTCAATAAACGTTGCAAGAATACCAGACCCAAGGGTCGACCATGAAAAAAGATAGATCGATGGAATATTAGAAGCACCAGGAAACATAGCAGCAGAGGTGAACATAGGAGCAAAAGATCACAAATTATATCTCCCCTCAACGCTGAAAGGCAAAAGAGGAAGGAAAGAAGAAGATAACATGGCTGTCTATTTTAGCTCAAAAGTTAAAGCAAACCAGCTACCTCAAAGCATTATTCACTGTGTTTCCTGAGACACAAGGAATCGGTATATGCCACCAACAACCATTACAATTTTCCTGGTGAAAGGGGGAAAAACCCCCACCAATTTGTTGAAATTAGGTGAATTTTTTTTGTATTATTGGATCATATCTCATAAAAAGGAAATAAATCTCATTAAAAAAATACTGCATCAAAAGAAACAAATTAAAGTCAGGGTGTCACCAGATATAGTAATTAGGAAGGCACATGGAGGAGGGTAATGTTTGAACACCTCAAACTATCAAATTTTGAAGAATTTGTGTTTTGATGCAGTAATTTTTACTATTGTATTGTAGTCTAGGGTTAAAACAACTGTGAAATTATCAAACAGAATGACAATATAACAAAGTAAAAATGATTAGTCAACAATCAATCAAAACAGCATAGATGTGTAAATTGCCACTTTCTGGGTATTAAATGTCAAGTGTAGCTGTTTCCCCTAGATTACGATACTGTAGTAGTAATTACCTCATTAAAAACACAAATTCCTCAAAATTTGACATTTCGCCATGTTCGACCCCCCACCCCCCACGGGCCTTCCTAATAATTACCATTTCCAGTGATCCAAGAGTGCTGGATTTGTTCCCATTGTTGTTAGTCCCCCCCGTTCCGTGACATACAATCTCATATAATGTGGAAAAAACTTGTAATTTTAAAAAAATTGGTCGATGTGGCCAGGGAATTACCCTTGACATCAAACAACCCTTTGTGACTTGGGGAATGCAGCAAATAACATTGTGAGGTAGCGAAAAATACTACTGACTGACTTACAACATTCGTACTGATAGACATTGTAACATGTCCGACACCTGAGGCCAAATATTGACAGTGCCAGCATGTACCAGGACTATTCTCATTGATTTGTTTAACCTTTATTTACATTACCTAAAACATTACCTGTGGCAGACTTCATTACATTTCATACTATAAAATACTACCACTTAATTACTCCCCACACTGACATTGAACAAACTCAGCAGATGTATCTCTATCCCCACTCTCACATTGAAGAAAGGTAGCAGGTGTCTCTATCCCCACTCAGACATTGAACAAACTCAGCAGGTGTGTCTCTATCCCCACTCTGACATTGAAGAAACTCAGCAGGTGTCTTTACCCCCACTCAGACATTGAACAAACTCAGCAGGTGTTTCTACCCCACTCCGACATTGAAAAAAATCAGCAGGTGTCTCTATCCCCACTCTGACATTGAACAAACTAATGCAGGTGTTTCTACCCCACTCCGACATTGAACAAACTCAGCAGGTGTCTCTACCCCCACTCTGACATTGAACTCAACAGTTATCTACACACATTCTGACATTAAACAAATTCACAGCTATCTCCACACCTACGACTACAGAGTGGCGCTCAGTGCCATCTAAGGACCATCAACAACAACAATAATGCAGAATTACAAAAACTGCAGATTCAACTAACCGAACATTAGGGCACTCATCACAGACTTGCTGTTGAGTCATTGAGAATCTCCCAGGGCCAAGCTGCTGAGTCACCATCTCGGTACGACAATTGCATTTCCTTTTGCCCTTGGCTGTTTTAGCAACGGGTTTGTAACGCAAAACCTTCAAAACAGGAATGGTACAAGTCACAACAAAATACCAGTGTCAAGAAAATTACTAGTGGCTAGCACATCGATATCAAAAGCAATACAAGCAACTATCAAATTATATTTTGTTATGGATGATACAAGTGATTTTTTCTTGTCTTATTCTGAACTATCAGTCATGAAGTGGGTTTAGATGTTGTGTTACTAGTTTGTGATGGAGCTGCAATATCTGTACCATTTGACCCAACACATACGTTATCGGCATAGGTCAATTTGCTTAACAAGTTTTACCTTACAGTAGCCATTTCTTTAACCTACTTTTTTATACTTTTAACAGAATTCGAACCCAGGACATTTCTGTAGAGGTTGATGTCTCACTAGAGCCAGCCCTGTGGTTTCTAGCCCCTTATTTAAGTTTATTATACACATTTCTGTAGAGGTTGATGTCTCACTAGAGCCAGCCCTGTGGTTGCTAGCCCCTTATTTAAGTTTATTATACACATTTCTGTAGAGGTTGATGTCTCACTAGAGCCAGCCCTGTGGTTGCTAGCCCCTTATTTAAGTTTATTATACACATTTCTGTAGAGGTTGATGTCTCACTAGAGCCAGCCCTGTGGTTTCTAGCCCCTTATTTAAGTTTATTATACACATTTCTGTAGAGGTTGATGTCTCACTAGAGCCAGCCCTGTGGTTTCTAGCCCCTTATTTAAGTTTATTAAACACATTTCTGTAGAGGTTGATGTCTCACTAGAGCCAGCCCTGTGGTTGCTAGCCCATTATTTAAGTTTATTATACACATTTCTGTAGAGGTTGACGTCTCACTAGAGCCAGCCCTGTGGTTGCTAGCCCCTTACTTAAGTTTATTATACACATTTCTGTAGAGGTTGACGTCTCACTAGAGCCAGCCCCTTACTTAAGTTTATTATACACATTTCTGTAGAGGTTGACGTCTCACTAGAGCCAGCCCCTTACTTAAGTTTATTATACACATTTCTGTAGAGGTTGACGTCTCACTAGAGCCAGCCCCTTACTTAAGTTTATTATACACATTTCTGTAGAGGTTGACGTCTCACTAGAGCCAGCCCCTTACTTAAGTTTATTATACACATTTCTGTAGAGGTTGATGTCTCACTAGAGCCAGCCTTGTGGTTGCTAGCCCCTTACTTAAGTTTATTATACACATTTCTGTAGAGGTTGACGTCTCACTAGAGCCAGCCCTGTGGTTGCTAGCCCCTTACTTAAGTTTATTATACACATTTCTACAAGGAAAAAACTAAAAGTTTGGAAGATTATTGATGTTGGCCCTAGACACATGGTGTGTTGTGGGACAACTACCCGAGTTGTTAGTAGCTTGAGCCGGCCCTGTGTCTTACCACTAGAGCACCCAGCCCTCCAAAATAAGTGATTCATCATCATTGATCAAGTACTGGATCTGCTGGCATAGGTGATCATGTTTCTCCACAACTTCTGATCTCAAAAGTCATTTATAATTTCTGATGCTTACCTTCTGCCACGTCATTCTCTTAAGCTGTCTGATATCGTTTCTCTTTGCTTCCCTCTATCTCTTCGTTCCTCAACTTTTCCAGTCATCACAATACATTCCAGCTGTCCCTTCTCATTAAATGGCCAAAAAATGATGATTGTCTCTTCCTAATATTGGAAATTAGCTCTCTCTTTGCTCTAGCCTCTTTCTGAATGTTTTTATTACTCTTCTTAGCTGTCCATGGTATTCTCAACATTCTTATGTAAAACCACATTTCTACAGCCTCCAGTGATTTTCTTGTCTGTTGTTATATTGTCCATGATTCACATCCATATGTTAAGACTGGCTGTACATAATATTTAAGAACTCTTTTTCTTGTTTCTTTTGTCCAAAATGGATTGTACAGTATCTTTCTCAGTTTTTGGAAAGCTGCTTTTACCTGTGCCATTTTGCATCTCACTCTATTGTACATCTACTATCTGAGGTTAACAAAGTTCCCAGAAATTTAAATTCATTTACCTGTTTTAATATTGTTCCACTTGACTTTATTGTGCTTTGTGGTGATGTCTTTTTCTTTGTTGCTACCATTACTTCTGTTTTTTTGCTATTATAAGTGACTACTATAGTGTAAAAAATAATTGAAGCAACTAAAAATAGTAATGTCATAAACAAATACAGTTAACTATAAAGAAAAAATTACAATCCAAATTCTTTTTCAAAGAAATGGTTATAAAGACAATGGTATCCGGAGTTAAAATGTTGAGAATCCATGAAAGGTCTAAAATCAAGGCACAGAAAATTATTCCAAGCAATTATTTCCTAGAACACATCTGATTGCATGTCTTTTGTAGAATGTAGCATCCACTACACTTCATCTGAAAGAATTGAGTTATTGGTGGGACATCATCACTGCCCTCTGAACATGTCCATAGGTGCCCCCTCCTCAGCAAGTCCTGCAGTGTCCAGCGACTGACAACTCCAGTTCTGTGTTGGTTGATAAGTTCCATTATACGTCCACTAAGTTTCTCATTTCTGGTTGTGCCCATCTTAATTCCCATCTCTTTCATCTTAAGAAGTAACGTGGACTCATGGTTGTCGAAGTCCTGTACCCTTCCCACATCTCAGAGGCATTGATGATGTCCACCCGATCCATTAGTTGACCGTCTTTAATGACAGCACAGCTAGCCAATCTATCGGCTTTTTCATTTCCCGGTACTCCCGCATGCCCTGGGACGTAGACAAAGGTGACTCTACATAATTTTGACTTGTGCAGGGACTATACCCATAGCATGTATACAGATCCCACCTCCACTTTTCCTATCACACTAATCGAATCACTCTGTATACAGGCGTGGGTGTAGTCTAATGACTCTAACCAGATGAATGCCTTGGTCACCTCCATCATCATGCTACTCGTGGTCATAACGTATGCATCGCTGTCTTCCTTTATTATTCTGCTTGCCGAGCGTGCTATAAATGTCCATTCACTCCTTTGGTGTTGTATTATCGATCTGTCTGTACGGATGATTGCATCGTCCTTATCCCAGATGAGACAGCTGACCTCCGCATTGACCACAACTGAGTTCTGTTCCCTACATTTTCTGTCGAGTGTGAAAATACATGAGAATGTGCCCCTGAATGATGTAGGCACCAGTACCCACTCCTCACCAGTGTTGATATTGGTAAGCCCACAGACCTGTTTGATGACAACTTCTGCTTGGCCCACCAATGATTTGCCTCTTTTTACCCTGCCATTTCTGGTCTGAAAGAATATCTACCTCTAGTCAGATCTCTCACTCCTTCTGTTGTCATGTTGAAGGTCTCTTTGATGTCTTGAAGCCACCCCCATTGTCTGCCCATCTCATCGTCCTGGAACCATGTCTTCTGCTGTATTTTTTTATGTGGCCATAGTATTTTAATTTCCTCTGTAGAATGAGTTCTTTTTTAATGTTTAAACCTTTTAATTTGTCTTTATTACTCTTTTTTTCTTTATCCATGGTATCTTATTGATTTTTCTATTGCATTTTGTTCCAAATGAACCAATTTTCTTCTTTGCTATTTGCAAGATTGTGCGTGATTCACAACTGTATATTACTATTGAGAAGATACATGCTTTCAGTTACCTTGGTATTGTGTTACATGTTTATTTTGTGCGTTGTTATTGCTAGTCTTCTGGTCCCAAAATTAAACAGCTAAAAAAAAAACATGGATGAGCAGTCACTAGATATTTCATTCTTTCGTTTACTTGGGACAAAACAAAGAAGTAAAACATTACCTCAACAAAATTTCCATTGTATAATTCCTCCAAAGTGACATCAAGATCCAGAATGACATCACCTCCACGGGGTATTTCCCGATCTTTCTCTTGCATACCACCAAATCCAAACCCAAAATCTCCAAAAAAACTGAAAAAAACATTTATCAGTTAAGGGTGATTGAAAACATCAAATAATAATAATTTAATATAAAAAAAAAAACAACTAATTTCTTGCTTGCTTTAACTGAAACGCAATGTCTTTATCAGAGGGAGACAGATGATGATAAAGGGACAGAGTGTGATAAAAAAAAGACATTGTGATTTACCTTGAAAATGGATCGCCTCTTGTATCTCCTTGTTTAAGTCCTTCTTCTCCATGTTTGTCATAGATTTTGCGCTTCTCTGGGTCTGATAAAACCTGAAAAAGCCAAAACATAAATTCCAAAATTTAAATAACTCTCATATGTTTCTTTGTTTACAAAATATTTCCTAAGTGTGTATAAAAAAAAAAAAACGGGATTTCATTAATGTGTTATGATTATGTTTTTATCTGTTGTACTGAGGGAAAGCAAAAAATATTGGAATTTATCTTATTGCATCAGAAAATGCTATTACAGCACCCCTCACAAGCTCTGTCATTCAAAAGCAAAATCAATAAAAATGCTGCACACACACACACACACATTTTGGACAAAATTACATCAAAAGCCTGACTGTAAATGCTTTATTGTAGGCATTTTTACAAGCAAGATAAGATGTGATTTATTGCACTGTACATCTACAAACACAACTACAGTACAAATACATCTTGTTTATTCTAGTGTTGAATCTGTCTATCCAACATTGGCAGATTCAGCGAAGAGAGAGCTATTCAACAAAAACAACATCCAGCATAAGACACTCATAATTTACCAAACTACTGGCCTATCAACCAATCATTTGTCAAAAATATATAATTGGGATTTTTATTTATAATTTCTCTTTACGGCAACCACCCCTGGTCTCAGCAGCGAGGCCCGACTTGAAACGTCAATTACTCATCGATGGAAAAAAATATTAGTACCTCCGAAGTTGGGGTTATCTGCCTGTGCAGTGAGGGACCCCTGTGCACATGGCTACCAGGGAAAAATGGAATAACATGCAAAATTCAGTTCCTAGTCTCAAGGGACTTCATCAGAGGTCAAAGCTGGCGAATTGAAAACAAGGAAAAAAAATAGACAAAATACCATTGTCATGTAACACCTGGGGATGTTGGGGCACCACTAACAGATTTTGCAAATATTTTACATTTCTCTTTATCTTCAGTAATTCTTTGGGATTGCCCTTTCTTGTTATATTCTCATCTCTTTCTCTGTCTACCTCTTGTTCTCACTTTCACAGTTCCTTACAGGGTGGTTTTCACTAAGTCAGACGATTAAAATATGTTGCCAAACCATTTAATTTTGAGTTTGATCGCAATAGTCAAAAGGGCACCATGTACCCCGATTGCTTGTTGTTATCTTTTTGCTAATTTTTTTTCATTTGTGATATGATCTAAGCAGGAGATGTCCAAAATATTAAGATAATATTTCATCTCCTAAAAAAGTGCCCCCCGTCACGTCAAGTGGCGTACAGGGAATATGGTGTTAGTGACCATAAATTCTACAGACCTTCGGCATATGATTTTTGGGGCAATGTGGTCGGTATTACGCCCGTGCTGCTTTACTTTCCAAGAAAAAAATCCGGTACCCAGGTAAAGGCTGGGTGAACAGAGAGCCGTTGGTTGGGATCGAACCCTACCTCTTGTCCTTTGTAGTCCAGTTCACTAACCACTGAGCTATTGTGGCTCCCAATATTTCATCTCCATAGCTTGTATTTTCTTCCATAGCTCTGCTGTAAGGGTACATGTCTTGCAAGCATATAGAAGAAACTGACATAACAAATGTGGCATAGCAGCCTGGTTTTAGAGCCAAGAGTGATATTGTTATCTTATCTTTCCAAATATGATTTGGCTGAGCATGGGCTGCTGTAATTTGTACCATCTGGTTGATATTTCAGGTTTTGAGCCTTCATTGCTGAACGTTGATCCTAAGTACATCAACTGTTTCTAGTTCTTGTCCATTTATTTTAATTTTTGCAAAAGACAAAATGATCAGTGCAGTATCTCTTTCCATATCCAAGTTATTGCTCTAAGAGTCTAGTACAGAAATCCTTCTTTGAGAATAACCTTTATTTTGATTTTTAAAAGTACTTATAAAAGTCATCACAATTTATTTTTAAAAAAATCTTACTCTTTATCTGTTCATGCTAGCAATAAAGAACATAAACAATGACACAACTTTTAGGACCGTTTTTCATTTCTTTAAATTTGGTCATGTTTTCATCACCATTTCAATATTTAGTTTTTAACCACGGCATATCTTAAGCATTCTGAAATGGGTCAAAGCACAAAGAGAGCTAATTTCCAAAATTAGGAAGAAACAGTCTAAACGTTCTGAAAGAGACCAAAGCAAAAAGAGAGCTAATTTCCAAAATTAGGAAGAAATAATCATCATTTTCTGCCCAAGCAATGAGAAGTAAACAGCTGGAATATATTGTGACAACTGGGAAAATTGAGGTACGAAGAGATAGAGGGAAGCAAAGAGAAAAAATACCAGACAGTTTAAGAAAATGGCTATGCAGAAGGTCAACAACAGAAATGATAAATAACTGTTGAGACCAGAAGTTGTGGAGAGACATGATTACCTACATCAGCAGGCATGGTACTTGATGCTGATGTCTGAACGTCAATTTATTATCAAAATAAAACACCAAAAATAAACAAGGACATAAATCTGCTAAACTACCTCATAAGCAGCACCTAAATTTTGAAATCTTTCCTCTGCCTCTGGATCATCTTTATTTTTATCTGGATGTTGCTCTTTAGCTAATTTCCTAAATGCCTTTTTGATCTGGTAGTCATCAGCTGAATGCGACACACCTAAAATTTTGTAAAAATCTCTCCTGAAAAGAGGGAAACAAGCAAGACTTTATTACAACATTTGTATCAGTAAGTGCAGACACTGAGGTAAGATAGTCTTATGGTTTCATCAGATAAAATATGATATCTGGTTATAATGCTATAGATAATTACTATTAACACAATTTGTACAGCGAGCAGCAAAAACTTGCTCTTATACTGACGTGTTGAACCCTGAAGCCAACTTTTCATTTATTGACATTTCCACAATTATTTCCACTAAAACCCTGTAGTTCTCTTATCAACTTCTTTTCCGACTTCCTGAGCAATTTTTCAGAACAAACCACATTTTCTGGCTGTTATTTAACATTTTTTTTAATTTGTGAAAAACAGCCAAGCCACAGTTTGTTAAGGCTCTTGGTAACATGTTACGCTTCAAGGCAGCAAGTGACTGTATCTCTCGTTTGCCAATTAGATCAACGATGCTTTGACTGAATATGTAACAGCCTTTCGAGCCATAGCTGGCCCATAGGGTGTAGACCAAGATACTCCTCTTATCTGAATTTTTGTTCTATCTATCTATCTATCTATTGACCTTTCGAGCCGTAACCGGCCCATAGGGCGTAGACCAAGATACACCTTCTCCTATATGAATTTTTGTTCTAGCAGTTTTCTTTTAAAGATATTTTATCAAATCTCGCCATCTGTCTCTGTTCTGTGCAAGCAGTTCTATCTCATTGAGGGAGCCGATTCCTGCTGCTCTTGCCTCTCTCATCAATGTTCTTCTCAGTGTCTCCCTGGGTCTTCCTCTTTTTCTTTTACCTGTTGTTTCCCATATGAGGGCTTGCTTTGCTATTCGATTATTATCTCTTCTCATCACATGTCCAACGTATGACCATCGTCTTTTCTTTATTACTGAAGATATTAGTGGTTGATTGGCGATTTCTCTAATTTCCTCGTTTGTTTTGAATTCGTTCCATTCTATACCAAGTATTTTCCTTAGACATTTATTTTCGAATGCGTTCAACTTTGTTTCTATATCTCTTGTTGTTTTCCAGCTTTCACACGCATACGTAAGGGTTGATAGTACATTTGATTTGAATAGCCTAAGTTTTGTGTTTGTGCTAATGAGTTTTGATTTCCACAACTTTTCAAGGCTTCTGAAAGACATTGCTGCTTTAGCCAGTCTGATTCTAATTTCTTTGCTCGTATCCCCTTCTCGATCAATGTGACTTCCAAGATAGATAAAGTGCTCGATCTCTTCTACTGGTTTGTTTTCCATGTATATTTTGTCACTTGTTGGAATTAAACTTTTCATGACTTTAGTCTTTTCATGATTGACCTCAAGCCCAATTTTGCTGGCTATTGATGATAGTTCATTTGTTTTTTCCGGTATCGTTTTTATCTGACTGCTGATGAGAACTATGCCATCAGCAAAGTCGAGGTCCTCCAAATGGTCTCCTTGATTCCATTCGATGCCTTTATTACCAGTGCAGCATTTCTTCATTATGATGAAGATTATGATTTCTTCAATGATTGAATACAGCCATAAAAAGTAAAAAGCCCCCATCACACCAAGTGGTGTATAGGGAATATGGTGTTAGTGACCATACATTTTACAGACCTTCAGTACATGATTTTTGGGGTGATGTGGTCAGTATTACGCCCGTGCCGCTTTATTTTCCCAGGAAATATCTGGTACCCATTTAAGGCTGCGTGAACCCAGAAGCCGTCGGTCAGGATCGAACCCGACCTCTTGTCCTTTGTAGTCCAGTTCACTAACCACTGAGCTATCGCAGTTCCCTGAATACAGCCATGATATTTTTCTATTGGTGGTGATTAATAAACTCCATTCTGTACAATGGTAACTCAGTGGACACATGGTTGTTACCTTCACTCTCAGCTCATCTGTCAGACGACCCACAAATAGGATAAAACTGTAGTAGATGTTTGTTTCGTTTTAAAATTTGAGTACTTCATTTTGACTCATTTTCTGTTTCCCTTGCCAGCCCTCAGAAAAGGGACAAAATATTACTTTTCAAAAACAAAACGTCTATTTCATAAAAATGTTATTAATGCTTTTCCCTGGTGTATTAGCATATGTTGCTGATCATGTGGCCAGGATCACAGCTGTCTGCTCTACTTATTAAGAAAAACCAAATTCCCATCCAGATCACTAATCACTGAGCTATCATGACAAAATACTAAATAGGAAACAACTATCCATTTACAGCAGGCATGTACGCAGAAAAAAGAATGTATCTTTTGATAAGCAAGAACACTAACCACAAAGTAAAGTACCCCCGTCAAAGGGAATATAGCGGCGTATAGGGAATATGGTGTTAGTGACCATAATTTTTACAGACCTTCAGCGCATGATTTTTGGGGTAATGTGGTCGGCATAACACCAGTACCGCTTTACTTTCCCAGAAAAAATCAGGTACCCATTTAAGGCTGGGTGAACCCGGAACCGTCGGTTGGGATCGAACCCTACCTCTTGTCCTTTGTAGTCCAATTCACTAACCACTGAGCTATCGCAGCTCCCTAACCACAATGGCTATTCTATAAACAATAAATTAAGAATCTGAAATGTGCAATGAGCCTACAAGGTTTTGCTTTTCCCCAGTATAAGCAGCTCAAAATATACTGTATGGTGTTAATACAAATAATGAGACAAGAAAAGAGTGCCAGTAAGGAAGGTCAAAGTTATTGCAGACATATACTAATAACAAAACTAGGAAATATCAACATTACGACTTGACAGCTCCTGATTCATCATCAGTATGTCAAACCCTCACCATATCATATTGATATACATATATAAGTGAATATGTTTTTTTCCACTTTTTTCATCATGATTAAAACTCACTATGGGCACAGATGCTGAAAGTTATCAGCCTCTCATAGCTAATGGCTTGTGCCTGGCTCAGTGAACCAGAACTACTCAGATCCTACTCTATTTTTTCACAGCACAGCTAGAAACAGACTAACCAGTCTAGTCTGGTCAAGTGAGTATAGATTGAGAGGGAAGGCAATCTGTGGCACTCAAAAGTGTTCTGCTGAAATTAGATGTGCTGGGCCGAAAGGCAAGAATGTCACAGCTCTACTGCAAACTACAAAACTAAGTATGTATATATATATTCTCCGATCTTCCTTTCTGATCTTATCTCTCAGGCTCCTGTAATTCGTCTAACAAGTTTCATCTTAATAGTAATAATTGTTCTTATTGTTCTTGCATCCAGGGTCCAGTAATGACATTTGGTAGCACAACCTTGGAATGAAGATTGTGTTGTAGAGTGCCCATTTTGGCTCTAGAGTTATTTCCTTGTTGGACATTAATGGTGCTAGCTGTCCAATGATTTTACAATCTTGTTGCATCTTAAGTCTATCTCTGCTGTTTGTGAATTGTCGTTTGTCACTAAACTTCCTAGGTATTTAAATTCCTCCACTTGTTTTAGTTGTCTGCCGTCTATAATTACTTGATGTTCTGTTTTTCTGTTACAATATTTATGACTTCTGTTTTGTTGATGTTGATTTTCATGTTGTATTTTGAGCCTGTGCTGTTGAGTCTATTTAAGTGTTCTTGTAGGTCTTCTATTTTTCCATGTGTATAAGTGCCTGATCATCTGCAAATAGAGGCTCGTTGATCTTTTATCTCTGATGGGTTGGCTAACTTGCATTTATGTAATGAACAATAGGGAGGACATGATTATTTATACAATTAATCACCTCTTATGCTTTTTGAGCTAAATGTTAATAAGTATTTATTTTTGTCAGGCTTTGCATTTTAAACATTTTGATAAATGATTAAATCACAAACACATTAACATTTTCATTTGAAGAGTATTTTTTATTTGTTTTCAAAGACAGTCACATGCATTTATGCAACATGTGTATATTTCAATTTCAGAGACTAATAATATAATTATAAAGTTAAATGGTGGGTACATCAAGTGATCCTTTTTTTATTTTAACTTAGAGAAGAATCAGTCAGAAAAATAGAAATAATATTTTATATGAACTTATGCTAAACAAAATGAAAAAATATATATTAAATAATATTAAAGTAATTTAGACTAGTAAATAGTATACTGTAGTAGGAAACTCTTTGTACTGAGCTTCGCAGCAGGAGGCAATCTGATCATCAGAAGTAGCCCTCCCATCGAGCAAGTGTTTCAGCCCTTTAGCTTCTTGATACTCATGGGGAGGTGGGTCCGCCTGGGGGTCATGACCCAAGCATCGACCTCCTGCTGCATTACCTCTAAGGCTTACACTATATCTATCGACTGATCTTTCGAGCCGTAGCCGGCCCATAGGGCGTAGACCAGATACTCCTTCTCTTATCTGAATTTTTGTTCTAGCAGTTTTCAATTCCTTTTAAAGATATTTTATAAAATCTCACCATTTGTCTCTGTTCTGTGCAAGCAGCTCTATCTCATTGAGGGAGCCGATTCCTGCTGCTCTTGCCTCTCTCATCAATGTTCTTCTCAGTGTCTCCCTGGGTCTTCCTCTTTTCCTCTAACCTGTTGTTTCCCACATGAGGGCTTGCTTTGCTATTTGGTTATTTATCTCTTCTCATCACATGTCCAACATATGACCATCGTCTTTCTTTATTACTGAAGATATTAGTGGTTGATTGGCGATTTCTCTAATTTCCTCGTTTGTTTTGAATTCATTCAACGCTATACCAAGTATTTTCCTTAGACATTTTCAAATGCATTCAACTTTGTTTACTCTATATACCTGGCACAAAATAGCTACACTTAATAAATAGTATACAATATTCAAACAGTGAAACACTAACTACTAAGACTCTAAGACTAAGAGCAGTTAACTGTATCAGTGTATCAAGTTTGAGTAGTAGTTAAGTATAACTTATGAACTATACTACTATAAGTTAGCTAATAAAACTTAGTGACCAGAGTGTAACTGAGTTAGTTACTAGTGTTTAACCAGGGTCCAGTAACATCAAACAAGTATTACAAATAAATAGCAGTAGTAGAGTAGTATAATTGTCTAAAGTAAAGTAGAGTCAAGACACAGGAGTAAAAGTACAGTAAAGTGACTTTAAAAAACAGTTAATCATCTCATTATGTGTGTCTTTCAATGAATTGTCTAGTCTAGTGTCTAATAGTCAAACAAGTGTAGTCTCCTGCCTTACTTAGTCTCTTAGAACATATTTTTTATTTTATAGATGAGATCCGTCTTGTCTTGTGAACTTGACAGACTAAGACTTAATCAGTTATTTTAGTATTTTAGTTAATCTCTAATCTAATTATTACTTTTATAATTATTTTATTTTTAAGCATCCATTTCTCATTGTACGTCAAAAGTGAATAGTAAACTTTGCTTTTAATATTCATGGGTACCTAATTACGATCTTTGAACTAAGGATAAAGATTATTGTAATTTGCTGGAAGTTACAGTGGAATGATCAGATCAATGGTAAAAGCTGGCAGCCAATCACAGCCAACCACGCACAGAAAACATCGCCGTTCAACTTTCGCTTTTATCACAATGCCATTTCTCAATTAAATACTCGATTAAATCATGAATAAACATAACAGACGTATACACTTTTATAACAGCTTGTCTCACAGACGCGAAAAATACTTTACCCAGCCAGAGCTTGAAGAAGGATGAGTGAAAAGTTCAATAGGAAAAAGAGACATGCTACGGCGGACGCCATGTTGAAAGTTCTGACAGTGAGTCGCTGATCAACATCCGGTTGTGGATGTGTCCCGACTGGGCGGCTATATGTTGACATGTGTTTGTATGGGGGGATGACAACATATAACAGGTTGTTGTAGAGCTGGCGATTAGCGATTGGAGAAAAAAGTCGGGCGGAAAAATGTACAATATATGCTTGTAGCATTATGTTGTGGAAGGAAATAACAGAACAATATTTGGCGTTTCTTTTTTTTTGTTTGGGATAAACTGATCTGCTTCCAAATTTCATAGGCAGTATAGTTGATGTTCCTTCTTCTTCGTTCCTTCCTTGTTTATTTTCAGCGTCGATGGTAGATATAATTTGTTATCTTTTGCCATTCTATTGTTCTCTGCTGCTCTTATGTTTCCTAGTGTTTTTAATATTCCATAAATCCATCGTTTTTTCGTGGTCTACCTTGAGTCCGGTGTTTTCGCAGCGTTTATCCTGTTACGTTTTCGTCTTTCTGTCTTATCATGTGGCCAAACCATTTTATCTGTTGTTTTTTATGTAGTCTATGAGGGTCCTAGCTTTTAGTTAATTGTTTGTTGCAAACATCCAACTACATTGTTTTTAGTATTTAGTAAAGTTTTACTTAGTGCTTCTTCTTCCTTGTTTACTTTTAGGGGTCCATAATATTTGTAGTTCTGTAAGAGATTGTAGCTATCCCAGGTTCTCATAATTGTCATAAAGATTACATCGAGCTAGATTATTCTATTGGAACAACGAGGAGACTAAACAAAAAATGACCTGAAAGCAGTTTGATCATATAAAGTAGCTTTTGTGGGATTTTTCGTTGTGATTGTTTTATTTTTGGCTAATAAAGATGAGTCATACATTGTGACTGTGTGTTACCGGGGCCTCATTATGAGGGAAGTAAAGAATAGTGACACTGTGACCTTCCAGGCATGTCGTCAGAGACAATAGATAGATAGATAGATAGATAGATAGATAGATAGATAGATAGATAGATAGATAGATAGATAGATATAGATAGATAGATAGATAGATAGATAGATAGATAGATAGATAGATAGATAGATAGATAGATAGATAGATAGATAGATAGATAGATAGATAGATAGATAGATAGATAGATAGATAGATAGATAGATAGATAGATAGATAGATAGATAGATAGATAGATAGATAGATAGATAGATAGATAGATAGATAGATAGATAGATAGATAGATAGATAGATAGATAGATAGATAGATAGAGGCAATGTTATGGTTGTAGCTTTGCGGTATGTGATGCTATAAAGATGATATTTATATCGAGGCAATGTTTTGGTTGTAGCTTTGTGGTATGTGATGCTATAAAGATGATATTTATATAGAGGCAATGTTATGGTTGTAGCTTTGTGGTATGTGATACTATAAAGATGATATTTATATAGAGGCAATGATATGGTTGTAGCTTTGTGGTATGTGATACTATAAAGATGATATTTATATAGAGGCAATGTTATGGTTGTAGCTTTGTGGTATGTGATACTATAAAGATGATATTTATATAGAGGCAGTGTTATGGTTGTAGCTTTGTGGTACAATAAGGATGACATTTTATAGAGGCAATGTTGTGGTTGTATCTTTGTGGTATGTGGTACAATAAGGATGATAATTTATAGAGACAATGTTATGGTTTGTAACTTTGTGGTATGTGGTACAATAAGGATGATAATTTATAGAGACAATGTTATGGTTTGCAACTTTGTGGTATCTGGTACAATAAGGATGATAATTTATAGAGAAATGTTATGGTTTGTAACTTTGTGGTATGTGGTACAATAAGGATGATAATTTATAGAGACAATGTTATGGTTGTATCTTTGCACAGATACTTAACAACACAAACCGAACAGAATAAAGAATGGATAATGATATGGTTGCAGCTGTGTCACCCAATCGCCAGCTTTACAGCAGTATATCATCTTTATGCTTATCCTTTTCAGTCATACCACACTGCTGCTACACAATGTATGTTTACCATCCTTTATGCTGTCACTAGCAGAAAATCCTGAAGATCTACAGCAATTATTTCATTAAATAAACATGACATACACAAAATATGGATTAGATCATCATTATCATGTGCCGTACCGGTTGGCGTAGACGATTACGTCCTTCCACAATGCTCTATCCACAGTGTAGCATATCAGTTCTGTTGTTGGCTATTTTCCATGCCATACACCTATCTAATATCTTCTCTCTTTGTCGTCTGCGATCTCTCTTTCCCTGTATTTTGCCAGTTGTATTCAAGTATTCGAACTTTCCTATTCTCATGATGTGCCCAAAAAATGTCGATTGTTTTTTGCTAATGTTTTTAAGGAACTCACTTTTTGTGTTGTCTCGTTGAGAATGTCCTTTTTGGTCTTTCTAGCTGTCCAGAGAACTTTCAACATTATTCTGAGAACTTTCAACATTATTCTGAAAACTTTCAACATTATTCTGAGAACTTTCAACATTATTCTGAGAACTTTCAACATTATTCTGAGAAATTTCACCGTGGTGTCCTCTAATCGTCTTTTTATTTCTTTGTCTACTGTCCATGATTCTCTTCCATGGGTCATGTATATTTACCGCCTATAAAGTCTCTTTCTCACTTCTATTGACATGAGTCAGACAAGGCTGTGTTCTGTCGCCGGATTTGTTTTCACTTTACAGCGAACATCTTATGAGATCAATAGTAGACAAAAAAGGAATTGTAGTCAGCGGTCACAACATAAATAATTTGCGTTTTGCGGATGATACAGTCTTAATAGCCTTAATAGCAGAGCCAGAGAATGAACTAAAATAAATTATAGACATAATAGTAAAGGAACAATAATGGTCTCAGTCTGAATAGTAAAAAAAAACAGAAATAATGGTCATCTCAAAGAAATAACCATCACCATCATGCAGCATAAAAATAAACAGGACACATCTGAAACTAATGCAACGTGTCATATAATTGGGAACAATTATAACATCAGATGGGAGATGCAACACAGAAATAAAAAGCTGAATAGCACAGGCCAAAATAGCATTTCAAAAATGAAAAATATCTTATGCAACAAATCTATGTCAATAGAAATGAGAAAGAGAGTTCATCGGTGCTATATAGAACCAGTTCTGACCTATGGATGCGAATCATGGATAATAGACAAATAAATGAAAAGACGATTAGCGGCCACAGAGATGGTATTTCTCAGAAGAATGTTGAAAGTTCTCTGGACAGCTAAAAAGACCAATGAGGAAATTCTCCAAGAGGCCAACACAAAAAGGGAGCTGCTAAAAAACATGAGAAAGATACAATCAACATTTTTTGGGCACATCATGAGAAGAGGAAAGTTGGAATACTTGGTTACAACTGGCAAAATAAAAGGAAAGAGAGATCGCGGACGAAAAAAGAGAAAAAATACTGGATAGCTTTTTGTCATGGCATGGAAAAGTCAACAACAGACTATGCACTGTAGATAGAAAATTGTGGAAGGACATGATCCCCTACGCCAACCGGTAAGGCACATGATGATGATACACACAGTAGAATACCGGTGATGCTTTCTTTATGTTATTTGCACAGGTGTGACTTCCAGGGGGAAAACAAACATATGCAAACTGCTTCTATGATATATTCAGAGTGATTAGATGAAATTGTGTTCTAAACTAGATAAATGCTGCAAACCCCTCCTCCCCCCCTCTTTATTTTTTAACCACCCCCTTCCCCCACTCCCGCAAAACCAAAGTTCTCATATTTGCTAGTTTAAAAAATATTTTTGTTGTTGCTGTCGCGAACATTATTATATTAAAATAAAAACAAAATACTGACTTTAGCTAACATTTTTTTTTATAGTCTTGGGAACATCTCTGTCCATAAATGCTGCAAAATGTCCAAGATTAGAACTAAAATGTCACTTTGAGATGAAAAGAAACAACTGTGTTATTGTTATTGAGTTACTGAGTTATTGTGTTATTGTTATTGAGTTATTAAGTTATTTGCGGGTCATCATCATTGTACTCCGAACTTTCCATAGGTCTCAGATCCCCTCCTCAGCAAGTCCCGCAGTGTCCAGAGACTGACGACTCCAGCTCTGTGTTGGTTGGTAAGTCTTCTTACACACCCACTAAGTTTCTCGTTTCTGGCTGTGCCTATCTCTTTCATCCGAAGGAGTGACGTGAACTCATGGTTGTCAAAGTCCTGTGTCATCCACACATCTCGGAGAGATTTTTTACTCTTCTGAGACTTTTTTTAAAATCATGCTCATCGAATCACTCAGTGTGCAGGTGTGGTTGTAGCCTTGTGACTCTAACCAGATGAATGCCCTGGTCACTGCCATCACCACCATCGTCACACTCGTGATCATAACGTATGCGCCACTGTGTACATTATGGTAATCTAGTTTTCCTATATATATATATATATGTGTGTGTGTGTGTGTGTGCGTGCGTGTGTGTGAGTGTGTGTGTGTGTGTGTGTGTGTGTAGGTGGGGCTTAAAGTCTCACGAATACAAAAATGAAAAAAAAAAATATGTGCTTTGTTTCGTTTCTTTCAGATGTCTGAAAAAATAAGCGAAGAAAGATGAAGCATCCCCCAGCACTTTAGTAATTATTTCGTTGTTTTACTTTTGACGTACCTGATGTTGAAAAAGAGATAAAAAAGCGGAGTTTTCTACCACTTCAAATGTACAGAATGGTCTGACTAGTGAAGTGAGTATTTTTTAACCAGTTAATATTGTGGTGTTAATGTCTTTTAAATGAAATATATAATAATTTGTTGAGCCCGCGGTAGACAGAAAGGATTTTTTCTATCGGTGGTGAAATACAAATTCTGAGTCTCACACGTCGTGGCGACTGCTAGACCAAGCGGCCTTTATTCCTCTGGTCCTATCGTTGTCCCCCGTCATACACCAGCAATGGTACTATGTGACGTCAAGATAGTTTTTTTTATTTTTTTTTTCTGGGTGGGGTAAAAATTCCCTATTTATGAATGGATAAATTTAGTGATTTAACTTCAATCATCATCATCAAGTACCGGGTCTGCTGGCGTTGGTGATCATTTCTCTCCACAACTTTCGATCCCGACAGTTATTTATCATTTCTGTTGTTGACCTTCTGCCAAGTCATTCTTTTAAGCTGTCTGGTATCTTTTCTCTTTGCTTCCCTCTATCTCTTCGTCCAGTTGTTACGATATATTCCATCTGTTCTCTTCTCATTACATGGCCAAAAATGATTGTTTCTTCCTAATAAGGAAGTTACTACCACGTTATTGTGTGATATGACTAGATATTGTATGCTCTATATCGTTTGTGCTAATATTAATAATGTTTTCCTCAGGTTGCAACAATGAGATACTTTCAGGCGTCATACAGATCTGGGTACATTGAAGAGGGACACAAAGATGTCAGCTGTCATTGCTGTGATGGACAAGAGTGAATCCATAAGGCAGGCTGCCAAGGAATTGGTTTCAATTACAAAACTCTTGGTCGATACGTTAAGACGAATATGGAAACTACAACACCAGCGAATACTACTTTTGGGTACGCCATGGCAAGAATAGTTTTTGACGTAAAGTTGGAACAGATATTGTTGACTATGCTATTCAGACATCAACAGAACTACCATGGACCGACCTTGTTGACTATGCTATTCTCTCTCTCTCTCTCTCTCTCTCTCTCTCTCTCTGCGATCAGAACTCAGTCAGAGTAGGATTCCAGACTCCCATATGAAGTCAGCTGTCAGGTTAAGTGTGTTGATCGCCCCCACAGACAGAACGTCACATTTAGAGTCCGGCAGAGCAGATCCACTCTGACTGAACACCCGTTAATACGTTGCACTGTGTTCTGCGCCAGTGGCCCAGTGCATCCGATTTCAGCCAGCATTTTTTTCAGGTTTGCTTTCCTTAGCCTTTGATTGTCCCCACTCTTTCTGCAAGGCAGCAGATTGTCTTTTCTGTAGGGGGATTCTGCCCTTAGATGGTCGGCCCTCCCAGGTTTACGAGCACCATCTGCCCGAGTCACTAGAGGTGACTAACACAGACATGCACACACAAAGATATGAGATGTGAATAACTCAGACATGTACACAGTGATACGAGACATGACTAACACCGACACACATCAAGATATATGACACATGATTAACATAGACATGCACATAAAGATATGAGATATGACTGACTTAGACATGCACACATAAAGATATGACACATACCTAACATAGACATACACACAAAGTCTATGATATTCAGACATCACAGATCTACAATGGATTGACCTTGTTGACTATGCTATTCAGACATCACAGATCTACCATGGACTGACCGTGTTGACTATGCTATTCAGACATCACAGATCTACGATGGACTGACCTTGTTGACTATGCTATTCAGACATCACAGATCTACGATGGACTGACCTTGTTGACTATGCTATTCAGACATCACAGATCTACGATGGACTGACCTTGTTGACTATGCTATTCAGACATCACAGATCTACGATGGACTGACCTTGTTGACTATGCTATTCAGATATCACAGATCTACCATGGACCGACCTTGTTGACTATGCTATTCAGACATCACAGATAGAGCATGGACTAACCTTGTTGACTATGCTATTCAGACATCACAGATCTACCATGTACTGACCTTGTTGACTATGCTAGTAAGACATCACAGATAGAGCATTTACTGACCATGTTGACTATGCTATTCAGACATCCCAGATCTACCATGGACTGACCTTGTTGACTATGCTATTCAGATATCACAGATCTACCATGGACCGACCTTGTTGACTATGCTATTCAGACATCACAGATAGAGCATGGACTGACCTTGTTGACTATGCTATTCAGACATCACAGATAGAGCATGGACTGACCTTGTTGACTATGCTATTCAGACATCACAGATCTACCATGGACTGATCATGTTGACTATGCTATTCAGACATCACAGATAGAGCATGGACTGACCATGTTGACTATGCTATTCAGACATCACAGACAGAGCATGGACTGACCTTGTTGACTATGCTATTCAGACATCACAGATAGAGCATGGACTGACCTTGTTGACTATGCTATTCAGACATCACAGATAGAGCATGGGCTGACCTTGTTGACTATGCTATTCAGACATCACAGATCTACCATGTACTGACCTTGTTGACTATGCTATTAAGACATCACAGATAGAGCATTCACTGACCATGTTGACTATGCTATTCAGACATCCCAGATCTACCATGGACTGACCTTGTTGACTATGCTATTCAGACATCACAGATCTACCATGGACTGACCGTGTTGACTATGCTATTCAGACATCACAGATAGAGCATGGACTGACCATGTTGACTATGCTATTCAGACATCACAGATAGAGCATGGACTGACCATGTTGACTATGCTATTCAGACATCACAGATAGAGCATGGACTGACCTTGTTGACTATGCTATTCAGACATCACAGCTCTACCATGGACTGACCATGTTGACTATGCTATTCAGACATCACAGATAGAGCATGGACTGACCTTGTTGACTCTGCTATTCAGACATCACAGATAGAGCATGGACTGACCTTGTTGACTATGCTATTCAGACATCACAGATCTACCATGGACTGATCATGTTGACTATGCTATTCAGACATCACAGATAGAGCATGGACTGACCATGTTAACTATGCTATTCAGACATCACAGATCTACCATGGACTGACCTTGTTGACTAGGCTATTCAGACATCACAGATCTACCATGGACTGACCATGTTGACTATGCTATTCAGACATCACAGATCTACCATGGACTGACCTTGTTGACTATGCTATTCAGACATCACAGATCTACCATGGACTGACCATTTACGAGTTAAGAAATCTTGGTGACAACTTAGCCGTTGCTAGTAACGTAGACATACAGGTCTTTGATAGAAAACGGAGTTGAATAATAAGTTGAGATGTTTCGTCCCAACAGCAGAAATTTCTTACACTTCAGCGAGTTGAAATGTAACATTTTAATTTGTGATTATATTTCATTAAATTTCTATATGAATATGTAACTGTTGATTTGCTTTAACCTGTTCTTAGTTAAAGAAATGGAAGAGCTTTCAGATGAATACGCGTTCTAAGCTGTACCATAAAACGCATTACAGGTATGCCATCAAATGTTTCATGTAAGACTTTTAAACTGCATCCCTATATACCGCTATGACGATAGTAAAAGTTGTTGGTGGTGTTGTATGACGATAGTAAAAGTTGTTGGTGGTGTTGTATGACGATGGTAGAAGTTGTTGGTGGTGTTGTATGACGATGGTAGAAGTTGTTGGTGGTGTTGTATGACGATGGTAGAAGTTGTTGGTGATGTTGTATGACGATGGTAAAAGTTGTTGGTGGTGTTGTATGACGATGGTAAAAGTTGTTGGTGGTATTGTATGACGATGGTAAAAGTTGTTGGTGGTGTTGTATGACGATAGTAAAAGTTGTTGGTGGTGTTGTATGACGATGGTAGAAGTTGTTGGTGATGTTGTATGACGATGGTAGAAGTTGTTGGTGGTGTTGTATGACGATGGTAGAAGTTGTTGGTGGTGTTGTATGACGATGGCAGAAGTTGTTGGTGATGTTGTATGACGATGGTAGAAGTTGTTGGTGATGTTGTATGACGATGGTAGAAGTTGTTGGTCGTGTTGTATGACGATGGTAGAAGTTGTTGTAAAGTTGTTGGTGGTGTTGTATGACGATGGTAGAAGTTGTTGGTGGTGTTACATGACGATGGTAAAAGTTGGTGGTGTTGTTGTATGACGATGGTAGAAGTTGTTGGTGATGTTGTATGACGATGGTAGAAGTTGTTGGTGTTGTTGTATGACGATGGTAGAAGTTGTTGGTGATGTTGTATGACGATGGTAGAAGTTGTTGGTGGTGTTGTATGACGATGGTAGAAGTTGTTGGTGGTGTTGTATGATGATGGTAGAAGTTGTTGTAAAGTTGTTGGTGGTGTTGTATGACGATGGTAGAAGTTGTTGGTGGTGTTGTATGATGATGGTAGAAGTTGTTGTAAAGTTGTTGGTGGTATTGTATGACGATGGTTGACGTGGTTGTAAAGTTTTGTTTGTGGTTGTGGTGATGGTAGAGATTGTTGTAAAGTTGTTTAGCGGTTGTGATGATGGTAGAAGTTGTTGTAAAGTTGTTGGTGGTTGTGGTGATGGTAGAAGTTGTTGGTGGTGTTGTATGATGATGGTAGAAGTTGTTGTAAAGTTGTTGGTGGTATTGTATGACGATGGTAGACGTGGTTGTAACGTTTTGTTGGTGGTTGTGGTGATGGTAGAGATTGTTGAAAGTTGTTTGGTGATTGCGATGATGGTAGAAGTTGTTGTAATGTAGTTGGTGGTTGTGATGATGGTAGAAGTTGTTGTAAAGTTGGTGGTGGTTGTGGTGATGATAGATGTTGTTGTAAAGTTGTTGGTGGTGTTGTATGACGATGGTAGAGGTTGGTGTAATGTAGTTGGTGGTTGTGGTGATGGTAGAGGTTGTTGTAAAGTTGGTGGTGGTTGTGGTGATGGTAGAGGTTGTTGTAAAGTTGTTGGTGGTGATGGTAGAAGTTGTTGTTAAGCTGTTGGTGGTTGTGGAGATGGTCGAAGGTTGTTGTAAAGTGGTTGGTAATTGTGGTGATAGTAGAGGTTATTGTTGGTTGTGGTAATGGTAGAGGTTCTTGTAAGTTATTGGTGATTGGGATGATGTTAGAGGTTGTTGTAAGTTGTTGGTGGTTATGGTGATAGTAGAGTATTCTACCTTTTAGCTCCCGGTGGAGCATAGGTCTTCAACAAACACTTTTAAAGTCGTTCTGTTTTTTGCAATTCTTTTAAGATCATTCCATGTCTTCCCCATCATCTTCGTCTCTGCTTCGATCTGTCTTCTCCAAGAATTCCTTGGTCTTCCACTTTGTCTTTTCCCCTGGGGATTCCAAAAAGGGCCTGTTGTGTAATACTCTCAGTTGGCTTCCGTAGTGTGTGTCCTATCCATCGCCATAGTCTTCGCTGTATCTCTTTATCCACTGGTATTTGACCGGTACATTTCCGTAATTCCACGTTAGTGACTTTGTCCTGCCATTTCCATCCCTTTATTCTGCGCAAGCATCAATTAATGAAAGTCTGTACCTTCGTGATTGTCAATTTTGTTATTCTCCATGTTTCACAGCCATATAATAGGACCGACTTAACATTTGAGTTGAACATTTTTATTTTTGTATTTAGCCTAATTTCTTTGGATTTCCATATGTTTCCCAGTGCAATGAAAGCTCCTCTTGCTTTTGATATCCTTATTTTGGTATCATTTTATGTTCCTCCCTCTTTATCTATATTACTGCCCAGATATATGTAAGATTGTACGTCTAGTAGAGGTATTTCTCCTAGTTTTATTTGGTTATTGCCAACTGCATTCATTCTCATAATGTTGGTCTTATCTCTATTAATCTTTAGTCCTAGCTGTTGTGATCTCTCATCTAATATACTCATTTTTATCCTGCATCTGTTGATGGCTGTGTGATAGGAGAGCTATGTCATCAGCAAAGTCTAAATCATCAAGTTGTTTGGTCAGTGAGCACTGGATCCCATTTCTGTTGTTTTGAGTTATTTTCATAATCCAATCTATGGCCAGTAGAAAGAGAAATGGAGACAGAAGGCATCCTTGCCTTACTCCTGTTCTTATTTCAAATGCTTATGTAAGCTGTCCTTCATGCACCACACTACATTTTGTTCCTTCATACATTGTTTTTATCAGGTTAATAAACTTTATGGGGATTCCGTAATGACTCAGCAACTTCCAAAGCATTCTTCTGTCTAAACTATCAAATGCCTTTTCGTAATCTATGAATCCAATATAAAGTGGGGATTTTAGTTCTAAACTTTGTTCAACTATTATACGTAGAGTGGTTATTTGATCAGCACATGATCTATTCTTCCTAAAACCTGCTTGTTCATCTCTCAAGTGTTTCTCTATAGCCTCTTTTAGTCTCTCCAGATTGATTCTGCCTAATATCTTTCCTGGCACTGATAGTAGTATAAGTGCCCTATAATTTGTGCACTCCTGTAAACTTCCTTTCTTTGGTAGTTTGATCATATAACATTCTTTCCAGTCCTTAGGTATGTCTTCCCTCTCCCAAATTTTATCCAATAGATCATGTAACATCTTGATAGAGGTGTTAATATCTGCTTTGATGGCTTCCGAAGGAATTTCATCTGGTCCTGTGGCTTTACCATCTTTTAATAGTTTGATAGCTTTCATTATTTCTACTTTGCTTGGTTTTCCGCAGTTAACGTGTAACTCTTCTTCTGCTGGTAGTATATCTGGAGGATTATTTGAGCCGGGTCTGTTCAAAAGTTCTTCAAAGTGCTCTTTCCATCTCCCCATTTGTTCCCTTATATTAATAAGCAGATTTCCATTCTTATCTTTAATAAAGGCATTGATCTGTTTGTATTTTCCACTTAATTTCTTTGTGCTGTTGTACAGTTCTTTCATATTCCCTTTATTTGCTGCTTCTTCTGCCTCTTTAGCTAGTTCATCTATATATTTCCTCTTATCCCTTTTAATGCATCTTCTCACTTCTTTGTTCACCTCTGTGTAAGCTTCTTTTGTCTTGGCTTTATTACTTCTTGTTTTGCTTTTATTTATGTCTGCTTTCTTGTTCTTTCTTTCTTTAATTTTATCCAGGGTCTCTGCTGTCATCCATGCCTTATCCTGGTGTTCTCTTTTCCCTAGTGTTTCTTCACATGTCTCTTTCCATATATTTTTTACTTGTTTCCAATGATCTTCTATATTTATTATATTTTCTAGTTGTTGGAGGACTTGGTATTTGTTTGATATTGTGACTGCGAATTTATCTTTAATTCTTTTTATTAAAGATAAAGGTGATAGTAGAGGCTGTTGGTAATTTTGGTGATGGTAGAGTTTGTTGTAAAGTGGTTGGTAGTTTTGATGATGCTAGAAGTTGCTGTAAAGTTATTGGTTTTTGTGGTGATGGTAGAAATGGTTGTTTGGTGGTTGTGATTTAAGCAGAAATTGTTGTTTAAATTGTTGGTGGTTTTGATAAGGCTAGAAATTGTTGTAAATTTGTTGGTTTTTATGGTGATGGATGAAGTGGTTGTAAAGTTGTTGGTTTTTATGGTGATGGATGAAGTGGTTGTAAAGTTGTTGGTTTTTATGGTGATGGATGAAGTGGTTGTAAAGTTGTTGGTTTTTATGGTGATGGATGAAGTGGTTGTAAAGTTGTTGGTTTTTATGGTGATGGATGAAGTGGTTGTAAAGTTGTTAGTTGTTTCGATAATGCTAGAAATTGTTGTAAAGTTGTTGGTTTTTATGGTGATGGATGAAGTGGTTGTAAAGTTGTTGGTTTTTATGGTGATGGATGAAGTGGTTGTAAAGTTGTTAGTTGTTTCGATAATGCTAGAAATTGTTGTAAAGTTGTTGGTTTTTATGGTGATGGATGAAGTGGTTGTAAAGTTGTTGGTTTTTATGGTGATGGATGAAGTGGTTGTAAAGTTGTTGGTTTTTATGGTGATGGATGAAGTGGTTGTAAAGTTGTTAGTTGTTTCGATAATGCTAGAAATTGTTGTAAAGTTGTTGTTAGCGGTTGTGGTGATGGCGGGCGAGGCTGAAAATTTGTCTGTGGTTGTGGTGATTGTAGAAGTGGTTGTAAAGTTGTTGGTAGTTGTGATGATGATAAAGTTGTTTGTGGTGGTTGTAGCGATGGTAGAAGTTGTAAATTTTGTTGGAGTTTGTTGTGATGATAGAAGTGGTTGTAAAGTTTTTGGTGTCTGTGGTGATGATAGAAGTGGTTGTAAAGTTTTTGGTGTCTGTGGTGATGATAGAAATGGTTGCTTGATGATTGTGTTTCTGGTAGAAGTGGTAGTTTAAGTTGGTGGTGGTTGTGGTACTGGTAGAAATTGTTGTAAAGTTGTTGGTTGTTGTAATGATGCTATAAGTCGTTGTAGAGTTGTTTGTGGTGGTTGTAGTAATGGTAGAAGTTGTAAATTTGTTGGTGTTTGTTGTGATGATAGAAGTGGTTGTAAAGTTTTTGGTGGTAGTTGTAGTGATGGTAGAATTTGTTGTAATTTTGTTGGTAAAGGTAAAGGTAAGGTAAACTACGAGGCTTGAACCGGCGTCTTAGCACGCGAGTTTACACCCATATGTGCTCGGCCGCCTATCCAGAAATGTTCGAAGATTTCTGTATAGTATCGCCTCAAGCATCGAAACTCAGATGCGAAGCGACATTCCTCACCCAATTTTGTTGGTGTTTGTTGTGATGATAGCAGTGGTTATAAAGTAGTTGGTGGTAGTTGTAGTAATGGTAGAATTTGTTGTAATTTTATTGGTGTTTGTTGTGATGATAGCAGTGGTTATAAAGTTGTTGGTGGTAGTTTTAGTAATGGTAGAATTTGTTGTAATTTTGTTGGTGTTTGTTGTGATGATAGCAGTGGTTATAAAGTTATTTGTGGCTGTGGTAATGGTACAAGTTGGTGGTAGTCGTGGTGATGGTAGAAGTGGTTGACAAATTGTTGGAAGTAGTGCTGACTATGGTCGATATAGTTGCTGTTGCTGATGATGTTGATGGTAGTCGTGATGATAATGATGACAGTGGGAGTAGTGATGATGCGATCGTGATGATAATGATGACAGTGGGAGTAGTGATGACAGTGGGAGTAGTGATGATGCGATCGTGATGATAATGATGACAGTGGGAGTAGTGATGATGCGATCGTGATGATAATGAAGACAGTGGGAGTAGTGATGACAGTGGGGTAGTGATGATGCGATCGTGATGATAATGATGACAGTGGGAGTAGTGATGATGCGATCGTGATGATAATGATGACAGTGGGAGTAGTGATGACAGTGGGAGTAGTGATGATGCGATCGTGATGATAATGATAACAGTGGCAGTAGTGATGATGCGATCGTGATGATAATGATGACAGTGGGAGTAGTGATGATGCGATCGTGATGATAATGATGACAGTGGGAGTAGTGATGATGCGATATAAGTAACGTTAAAGTTAGGTCCCTAATTTATGTTGCAGAAGAGTGACGTCAAGACACTGGACCATAACCTCCGAATGTGAGGTAAGATACACTCTTCCTTACACATATTACTTCTACTAACTGGTTAAGCTAGGCACCTTTTCTGTTTTCACATAGGTCCATTGAAGTATGTCTGGCAGGGACTGAATACACATTACTTGAACATCAGACCAGTAGGAGTTTCAAATACAGTAACTGCTGTTCTCTTTCTAGAACTTTTCCTTAAACCAAAAAAAACTAGCTACAAGTCCTAGATCACCCACATTCATAATGTGACAGTTACTTCATATTTTAATGTTTTTTTTGTTTAGGTCTAATTTATGAGAGTTATTTTATTCAGCAGGTACAAGACAACGATGTAAATAAAATGTAAAGACCAAAATATAAATGACATGTTTATTAAATCAGTGAATAAATTGATATCAATTCAACATTCAAAACATGGAAAATAAATTAATGATATTATGTGAAAGGTGTTTCGTTTCACTTATCACATTTTTATTTCTCCTTGATTTACTAGTTCCGCGTATTCTAGAACATGTTGTAGGAGAGCTTATTTTCATTCCGTTGTCCGTTTGTGTTCTCGTTTTCTGAAGAAGGTCGCATGTTGTCCGAAACGTCGTTATTTTGTTTTGTTCCTTTTTTTTGTAAAGCTGTCACCATACTTTGTAGGAATGTACATTACACTCCACCACTTGCTCCTATGGAAATGTTGGATTGGAATCGATTCATGTTTTAATGTGAATGATTATCCCTGCTAATTTAATGAAAATCCACAAACCATTTTTATGGTTATAATCATAAAATAAAATAAATATTCTCACAGTAGTTACTTGTTGACAGATATATCTTTAACCGAAATATATTGTATGTTTTTACAATTAGTTTTACAAAGTTCAAATACATGTAAAACGGATGTAAACAAATATCACATGCGAGCTACAATAGGGGTCGGCTGTCTTATCTTGGCGATTCTATATTTGATTTGTTGTTGCATTCACCAGCTTTCAACTCTGACGAAGTCCCTAGAGACTAGGAACTGAATTTTGCGTGTTAATCAATTTTTCCCTGGCAGCCGTGTGCACAGGGGTCCCTCGCCGCACAGGCAGATAACTCCGCCTTCGAAGGTACTCATGTTTTTTCCGTCAATGAGTGACGTTTCAAGCCGGGCATCGCTGCTGAGACCAGGGGTGGTTGTCGCAGAGAGAAATCATAAATAAAAATCCCAACCGGTGTAGCCGAGATTTGAACCCACAACCTCTCTGTCCCGAGGCCGCCGTCTTGCCTCGATACCAACCAGTCTCCTATGGACTTGGAATATGTGGAAACTGCAACAAGGAACACTTTTCATGCACAGCCTGCAATCAACTTCTGCAATGGTTCCTGCCGCCTATCCAACATATACCAGAAGTTCACGTCCTCCCGAAAGTGATGATCGTCATATTTCTTTATAAGTCGATCATCATCTTGACTTTAACGCATAGGAGTGATATTTTATTTCATTAAAATGACCACACACATGAAGCAGTTTTATGTATATTTGTGCGTTAACGCGTGCGTGAGGTTATCTATACCAAATATTGAATCAACGTAAAGATTCCTTCGTGGTTTTGTACATTCATTTCTGTTTGATATTTCATATTGCATATTTAAGCATAATTTGATATCGTCAAATAACCAGTTCCTAAACCTGCTGAACAGTTTGACGTTGCCAAATAAAACAATTCCTTCAGCTTCACAAGCTCCATAATGAATAAGTTTGTACTAACCAACACCTCTTTTCAGAAAATCGAGCTAAGCCTATGCATTATTTAATCATCCAAAATTAAAACTTCCAACAATAACATAACCTATTCTTTATATATATTTAGTTTTAAATACTAGAATATTGTAACAACAAGGGAATTAGAAAATAAGATTTTCACAAAATGTGCGGCTAAATATTGTGATAGTTATCCGCCTTGTCTGTTGGTACGATCGTCTAGCTCTCGTTGATGGGATAGTAGACGTTAGCAGCGATGCCACACATGTTCTTGCCTCTAATAATATTCATGTAACCTTTGTCACCCCACGTGGCCCCTGGTAGAGAATAGATCGCAAGATTGTTACAAATGATATGGGAGGCGGGGTGACTGTTAGTAAAGACATGGGGAGGCGGAGTGACTGTTAGTAAAGGCATGGGGAGGCGGGGTGACTGTTAGTAAAGACATGGGGAGGCGGGGTGACTGTTAGTAAAGACATGGGGAGGCGGGGTGACTGTTAGTAAAGACATGGGGAGGCGGGGTGACTGTTAGTAAAGACATGGGGAGGCGGCGTGACTGTTAGTAAAGACATGGGGAGGCAGGGGTGACTGTTAGTAAAGACATGGGGAGGCGGGGGTGACTGTTAGTAAAGACATGGGGAGGCAGGGGTGACTGTTAGTAAAGACATGGGGAGGCGGGGTGACTGTTAGTAAAGACATGGGAGGCAGGGGTGACTGTTAGTAAAGACATGGGGAGGCGGGGGTGACTGTTTGTAAAGACAAGGGGAGGCGTGGTGACGGTTAGTAAATCATGGGGAGACGTGGTGGCTGTTAATAAAGACAAGGAGAGGCGGGGTGACTGTTAGTAAAGACATGGGGAGGCGGGGTGACTGTTAGTAAAGACAAGGGGAGGCGGGGTGACTGTTAGTAAAGACAAGGGGAGGCGGGGTGACTGTTAATAAAGACAAGGGGAGGCGGGGTGACTGTTAGTAAAGACATGGGGAGGCGGGGTGACTGTTAGTAAAGACAAAGGGGAGGCGGGTTGACTGTTAGTAAAGACATGGGGAGGCGGGGTGACTGTTAGTAAAGACAATGGGAGGTGGGGTGGCTGTTAGTAAAAACAAGGGGAGGCGGGGTGAATGTTAGTAAAGTGGAGAGGGGGGGTGACTGTTAGTAAAGACAAGGGGAGACGGGGTGACTGTTAGTAAAGACATTGGGAGGTGGAGCGAGTGTTAGTAAATACATTGGGAGGCGGAGCGACTGTTAGTAAAGACAAGGGGAGGCGGGGTGACTGTTATTAAAGACAAGGGGAGGCGGAGTGACTGCTAGTAAAGACAAGGGGAGGCGGGGTGAGTGTTAATAAGGAGAATGGGAGGCGGGGTGTTGTTTAATAAAAAATAAAGAAAGGATGTGGGGTGGCCGTTAGTAAAGACAAGAAAAGAGGGAGGGGTTGCCGTTAATAAAGAGAAGAAAAAAAGGGGGGGGGGCCGTTAGTAAAGACAAGAGAGGGTAAAGTAATAGAGGTTTGGAATTAATCGTTGTTTTTGTATAAAATATAAATATTTTTTGTTTTGTACGTGATGACAACTTTAATGATGAGATGAAGGCCAAAATAATGAAGTTTGTGTCGTCCCTCTTAGATTTAGCTGTTTAATATAATTTTTAGCTTTTTTATTATTTACTTATACTGTGTTGTGATGGTGATAAGGAGAATATTGGTGGTAGATGGCTGATATTGTGATGATGGTGATTGTTGATACAGTGGTGATTGTTGATATAGTGGTGATTGTTGATATAGGGGTCATTCTTGATATAGTGGTGATTGTTGATATAGTGGTGATTGTTGATATAATGGTGGTTGTTGATAGAGTGGTGGTTGTTGATATAGTGGTGGTTGCTGATATAGTGGTGATTGTTGATATAATGGTGATTGTTGATACAATGGTGGTTGTTGATATAGTGGTGGTTGTTGATATAATGGTGATTGTTGATATAGTGGTGGTTGTTGATATAGTGGTGATTGTTGACATAGTGGTGATTGCTGATATAATGGTGGTTGTTGATATAGTGGTGATTGTTGATAAAAAGGTGATTGTTGATATAGTAGTGGTTGTTGATATAGTCTTGATTTTTTTATATAGGGGTCATTCTTGATATAGTAGTGATTGTTGATATAGCGGTGATTGTTGATACAGTGGTGATTGTTGATATAGTGGTGATTGTTGATATAGTGGTGATTGTTGATATAGGAGTCATTCTTGATATAGTGGTGATTGTTGATATAGGGGTCATTCTTGATATAGTGGTGATTGTTGATATAGGGGTCATTCTTGATATAGTGGTGATTGTTGATATAGGGGTCATTCTTGATAGAGTGGTGATTGTTGATATAGTGGTGATTGTTGATATAATGGCGATTGTTGATATAGTGGTGATTGTTGATTTAGTCTTGATTTTTTTTTATATAGGGGTAATTCTTGATATAGTAGTGATTGTTGATATAGTGGTGATTGTTGATATAGGGGTCATTCTTGATATAGTGGTGATTGCTGATACAATGGTGATTGCTGATATAGTGGTGATTGTTGATATAGTGGTGATTCTTGATACCGTGGTGATTCTTGATACAGTGGTGATTTTTGATACAGAGGTGATTGTTGGTATAGTGGTGATTATTGATACAATGGTGATTGTTGATGCAGTGGTGATTGTTGATATAATAGTGATTGTTGATATAATGATGATTGTTGATATAATGGTGATTGTTGATATAGTGGTGATTGTTGATACAATGGTGATTGTTGTTATATTTGTAATTCTTGATACAATGGTGATTGTTGATATAGTGGTGATTCTCGATACAATGGTGATTGTTGATATAGTGGTGATTCTTGATACAATGGTGATTATTGATATAATGGTGATTCTTGATATAATTGTGATTTTTATACAGTGATGATTCTTGATACAATGATGATTGTTGATATAGTGGTGATTGTTGATACAATGGTGATTGTTGATACACATCGATTGTTGATACAATGGTGATTGTAGATACAATGGTGATTGTTGATATAGTGGTGATTCTTGATATAGTGGTGATTATTTATACAATGGTTATTGTTGATATAGTGGTGATTTTTGATACATAGTGATTGTTGATATAGTGGTGATTGTTGATATAGTGGTGATTGTTGATACAATGGTTATTGTTGATATAGTGGTGATTGTTGATAGAATGGTGATTGTTGATACAATGGTGATTGTTGATACATAGTGATTGTTGATATAGTGGTGATTGTTGATACAATGGTGATTGTTGATACATAGTGATTGTTGATTACAGTGGTGATTGTTGATATAGTGGTGATTGTTGATATAGAGGTGATTGTTCATATAGTGGTGATTGTTGATATAGTGGTGATTGTTGATATAGTGGTGATTGTTGATATAGTGGTGATTGTTGATATAGTGGTGTATGTTGGTACAATGGTGATTGTTGGTACATAATGATTGTTGATACAATGGTGATTGTTGATACAATGGTGATCCTTTATAAAGTGGTGATTGTTGATACAATGGTGATTGTTGATACAATGGTGATTGTTGATAAAATGGTGATTGTTGATATATTGGTGATTGTTTATATAGTGGTGATTGTTGATATAAAGGTCATTCTTGATATAGTGGTGATTGTTGATATAGTGGTGATTGTTGATATAGTGGTGATTGTTGATATAATGGTGGTTGTTGATAGCGTGGTGGTTGTTGATATAGTGGTGGTTGTTGATATAGTGGTGATTGTTGATATAATGGTGATTGTTGATTTAATGGTGGTTGTTGATATAGTGGTGGTTGTTGATATAATGGTGATTGTTGATATAGTGGTGGTTGTTGATATAGTGGTGATTGTTGATATAGTGGTGATTGCTGATATAATGGTGGTTGTTGGTATAGTGGTGATTGTTGATATAATGGTGATTGTTGATATAGTAGTGGTTGTTGATATAGTCATGATTATTTTATATAGGGGTCATTCTTGATATAGTAGTGAATGGTTGATATAGCGGTGATTGTTGATACAGTGGTGATTGTTGATATAGTGGTGATTGTTGATATAGTGGTGATTGTTGATATAGGAGTCATTCTTGATATAGTGGTGATTGTTGATATAGGGGTCATTCTTGATATAGTGGTGATTGTTGATATAGGGGTCATTCTTGATAGAGTGGTGATTGTTGATATAGTGGTGATTGTTGATATAATGGCGATTGTTGATATAGTGGTGATTGTTGATTTAGTCTTGATTTTTTTACATAGGGGTCATTCTTGATATAGTAGTGATTGCTGATATAGTGGTGATTGTTGATACAGTGGTGATTGTTGATATAGTGGTGATTGTTGATATAGTGGTGATTGTTGATATAGGAGTCATTCTTGATATAGTGGTGATTGTTGATATAGGGGTCATTCTTGATATAGTGGTGATTGTTGATGTAGGGGTCATTCTTGATATAGTGGTGATTGTTGATACAATGGTGATTGTTGTTATAGTTGTAATTCTTGATACAATGGTGATTGTTGATATAGTGGTGATTCTCGATACAATGGTGATTGTTGATATAGTGGTGATTCTTGATACAATGGTGATTATTGATATAATGGTGATTCTTGATATAATTGTGATTTTTATACAGTGATGATTCTTGATACAATGGTGATTGTTGATATAGTGGTGATTGTTGATACAATGGTGATTGTTGATACACATCGATTGTTGATACAATGGTGATTGTTGATATAGTGGTGATTCTTGATATAGTGGTGATTATTTATACAATGGTTATTGTTGATATAGTGGTGATTTTTGATACATAGTGATTGTTGATACAGTGGTGATTGTTGATATAGTGGTGATTGTTGATACAATGGTTATTGTTGATATAGTGGTTATTGTTGATACAAAGGTGATTGTTGATACAATGGTGATTGTTGATACATAGTGATTGTTGATACAATGGTTATTATTGATATAGTGGTGATTGTTGATGTAATGGTGATTGTTGATACATAGTGATTGTTGATACAGTGGTGATTGTTGATATAGTGGTGATTGTTGATATAGTGGTGATTGTTGATACAGTGGTGATTGTTGATATAGTGGTGATTTTTGATATAGTGGTGATTGTTGATATAGTGGTGATTGTTGATACAGTGGTGATTGTTGATATAGTGGTGATTGTTGATACAGTGGTGATTGTTGATATAATGGTGATTGTTGATATAGGGGTCATTCTTGATATAGTGGTGATTGTTGATATTGTGGTGATTGTTGATATAATGGTGATTGTTGATATAATGGTGGTTGTTGATATAGTGGTGGTTGTTGATATAGTGGTGATTGTTGATATAATGGTGATTGTTGATACAGTGGTGATTGTTGATATAGTGGTGATTGTTGATACAGTGGTGATTGTTGATATAATGGTGATTGTCGATATAGGGGTCATTCTTGATATAGTGGTGATTGTTGATATAGTGGTGATTGTTGATATAATGGTGATTGTTGATATAATGGTGGTTGTTGATATAGTGGTGGTTGTTGATATAGTGGTGATTGTTGATATAGTGGTGATTGCTGATATAATGGTGGTTGTTGATATAGGGGTCATTCTTGATATAGTGATGATTGTTGATATAGGGGTCATTCTTGATATAGTGGTGATTGTTGATATAGGGGTCATTCTTGATAGAGTGGTGATTGTTGATATAGTGGTGATTGTTGATATAATGGCGATTGCTGATATAGTGGTGATTGTTGATTTAGTCTTGATTTTTTTATATAGGGGTAATTCTTGATATAGTAGTGATTGTTGATATAGTGATGATTGTTGATATAGGGGTCATTCTTGATATAGTGGTGATTGCTGATACAATGGTGATTGCTGATATAGTGGTGATTGTTGATACAGTGGTGATTGTTGATATAGTGGTGATTGTTGATATAGTGGTGATTGTTGATATAGTGGTGATTGTTGATACAGTGGTGATTGTTGATATAGTGGTGATTGTTGATACAGTGGTGATTGTTGATATAATGGTGATTGTTGATATAGGGGTCATTCTTGATATAGTGGTGATTGTTGATATAGTGGTGATTGTTGATATAATGGTGATTGTTGATATAATGGTGGTTGTTGATATAGTGGTGGTTGTTGATATAGTGGTGATTGTTGATATAGTGGTGATTGCTGATATAATGGTGGTTGTTGATATAGTGGTGATTGTTGATATAGTGATGATTGTTGATATAGTAGTGGTTGTTGATATAGTCTTGATTTTTTTATATAGGGGTCATTCTTGATATAGTAGTGATTGTTGATATAGCGGTGATTGTTGATACAGTGGTGATTGTTGATATAGTGGTGATTGTTGATATAGTGGTGATTGTTGATATAGGAGTCATTCTTGATATAGTGGTGATTGTTGATATAAGGGTCATTCTTGATATAGTGATGATTGTTGATATAGGGGTCATTCTTGATATAGTGGTGATTGTTGATATAGGGGTCATTCTTGATAGAGTGGTGATTGTTGATATAGTGGTGATTGTTGATATAATGGCGATTGTTGATATAGTGGTGATTGTTGATTTAGTCTTGATTTTTTTATATAGGGGTAATTCTTGATATAGTAGTGATTGTTGATATAGTGGTGATTGTTGATATAGGGGTCATTCTTGATATAGTGGTGATTGCTGATACAATGGTGATTGCTGATATAGTGGTGATTGTTGATATAGTGGTGATTCTTGATACAGTGGTGATTCTTGATACAGTGGTGATTTTTGATACAGAGGTGATTGTTGGTATAGTGGTGATTATTGATACAATGGTGATTGTTGATGCAGTGGTGATTGTTGATATAATAGTGATTGTTGATATAATGGTGATTGTTGAGATAATGGTGATTGTTGATATAGTGGTGATTGTTGATACAATGGTGATTGTTGTTATAGTTGCAATTCTTGATACAATGGTGATTGTTGATATAGTGGTGATTCTCGATACAATGGTGATTATTGATATAGTGGTGATTCTTGATACAATGGTGATTACTGATATAATGGTGATTCTTGATATAATTGTCATTTTTATGCTCTGATGATTCTTGATACAATGGTGATTGTTGATATAATAGTGATTGTTGATACAATGGTGATTGTTGATACACATCGATTGTTGATACAATGGTGATTGTTGAGGCAATGGTGATTGTTGATATAGTGGTGAGTCTTGATATAGTGGTGATTATTTATACAATGGTTATTGTTGATATAGTGGTGATTTTTGATACATAGTGATTGTTGATACAGTGGTGATTGTTGATATAGTGGTGATTGTTGATACAATGGTTATTGTTGATATAGTGGTGATTGTTGATACAATGGTGATTGTTGATACAATGGTGATTGTTGATACATAGTGATTGTTGATACAATGGTTATTGTTGATATAGTGGTGATTGTTGATACAATGGTGATTGTTGATACATAGTGATTGTTGATACAGTGGTGATTGTTGATATAGTGGTGATTGTTGATATAGTGGTGATTGTTGATACAGTGGTGATTGTTGATATAGTGGTGATTGTTGATATAGTGGTGATTGTTGATAAAATGGTGATTGTTGATACATAATGATTGTTGATACAATATTGATTGTTGATGCAATGTTGATTGTTGATATAGTGGTGATTGTTGATACAATGGTGATTGTTGATACAATGGTGATTGTTGATACAATGGTGATTGTTGATATAGTGGTGATTGTTTATATAGTGGTGATTGTTGATATAGTGGTGATTGTTGATATAGTGATGATTTTTGATACAATGGTGATTGTTGATACAGTGGTGATTGTTGATATAGTGGCGATTGTTGATATAGTGGTGATTGTTGATACAATGGTGATTGTTGATACATAATGATTGTTGATACAATGGCGATTGATACAATGGTGATTGTTGATATAGTGGTGATTGTTGATACAATAGTGATTGTTGATACAATGGTGATTGTTGATACAATGGTGATTGTTGATATAGTGGTGATTGTTGATACATAGTGATTGTTGATACAGTGGTGATTGTTGATATAGTGGTGATTGTTGATATAGTGGTGATTGTTGATACAGTGGTGATTGTTGATATAGTGGTGATTGTTGATATAGTGGTGATTGTTGATAAAATGGTGATTGTTTATACATAATGATTGTTGATACAATATTGATTGTTGATGCAATGTTGATTGTTGATATAGTGGTGATTGTTGATACAATGGTGATTGTTGATACAATGGTGATTGTTGATACAATGGTGATTGTTGATATAGTGGTGATTGTTTATATAGTGGTGATTGTTGATATAGTGGTGATTGTTGATATAGTGATGATTTTTGATACAATGGTGATTGTTGATACAGTGGTGATTGTTGATATAGTGGTGATTGTTGATATAGTGGTGATTGTTGATACAATGGTGATTGTTGATACATAATGATTGTTGATACAATGGCGATTGTTGATACAATGGTGATTGTTGATATAGTGGTGATTGTTGATACAATGGTGATTGTTGATACAATGGTGATTGTTGATACAATCGTGATTGTTGATATAGTGGTGATTGTTTATATAGTGGTGATTGTTGATATAGTGGTGATTGTTGATATAGTGATGATTTTTGATACAATGGTGATTGTTGATACATAGTGATTGTTGATACAGTGGTGATTGTTGATATAGTAGTAATTGTAACCAGTTTAATATTGATAATCTTTAACATATTAGAATACAATATTTGAGATTGTGATAGTAAGGGTCCAGATCCATACACATATCAGTCATACATTATCTTGTTCTCCCCAGTGTTGACGTTAACTACCCGATCGATTTCTCGATCTGTTCTCCTGTTGCATCACCACATGTGATATTGATTATGGATAATAAACATCAAATAAGGACAACCAATCAAATTGATTGTTCTATTGTGCAACCAACCATACGTTAATTTTAATAGAGACCTACATGAGATCCTCCGTGTTCTGTTTAAGTGAGGGCTGTGCAGCATGTGGTCGCATGGTTATGATAAAGTCTAAATATATGTTTCAATATCTCGAAGGGTGTATCGCTAATGCATCTGAGGTGAATATCATTGATTAATTGTGAATACTTTCTAACCCTTCACATTGCTACTTGCTGTAGACCGTACTAATGCTAGCATCTTATCTAATGCATCTCAAAGTACTTATAAGAAAGATAGCGATCAATGATGAAATCATGTTTTCAATATTTCAGAACTTTCAGTTGACTGTCCGTGAAGTGTGGCACGTTAGAGTTGCTGGATAAGAGAGGGACAGAGAGAGAAAGAGTAAGTGGGGGAGAGATCATATGAGAGTGGGAGATAGAGAGAATAAGAGAGGGACAGAGAGAGAAAGTGTAAGTGGGGGAGAGATCATATGAGAGTGGGAGATAGAGAGAATATGAGAGGGACAGAGAGAGAAAGAGTAAGTGGGGGAGAGATCATATGAGAGTGGGAGATAGAGAGAATATGAGAGGGACAGAGAGAGAAAGAGTAAGTGGGGGAGAGATCATATGAGAGTGGGAAATAGAGAGAATAAAAGAGAGAAAGAGGGGGAGAGTAAGTGGGGGGAGAGATCATAAGAGAGTGGGAAATAGAGAGAATATGAGAGAGAGAGAGGGAGAGAGTAAGAGAGAGAATAGAGATAAAAGAGAGTGCAGGAGAGTGAGAAATAGAGAGAGTATGAGAGTAAGTGGGAGAGAGTACAAGAGTGGGAAATAGAGAGAATAAGAGAGAGAGAGTTGGGAGAGAGAGAGTAAGAGCGATAGTGAGAGACAGTAAGAAAAGAGTCAAAGAGAGTAAGAAAGAGAGAGAGTAAGAGAGAGAGAGAGTAAGAGAGAGAGTAAGAGAGAGAGAGTTGGAGAGAGAGTGAGACTGTACGAGAGAGATAGAGTAATAGAGAGAGAGTAGGAGAGAGTAAAAGAGAGAGTAATTGAGTAAGAGAGAGAATGATTGAGATTAAGAGAGACACTAAGAAAGAAAGAGAGAGATTAAGAGAGACAATAAGAAAGAAAGAGAGCAAGAGAGAGAGAAAGTAAGAAAGAGAGAGAGAGTAAGAGAGAGAAAGTAAGAAAGAGAGAGATTAAGAGAGCAAGAGAGAGAGAGTAAGAGAGAGAGAAAGTAAGAAAGAGAGAGAGCGTAAAAGAGAGAAAGTAAGAAAGAGAGAGATTAAGAGAGCAAGAGAGAGAGAGTAAGAGAGAGAGAAAGTAAGAAAGAGAGATAGAGTAAGAGAGAGAGAGAGAGAAAGTAAGAAAGAGAGAGATTAAGAGAGTAAGAGCGAGAGAAAGTAAGAAAGAGAGAGATACATAACATGCAAGTCGTATCAAAGTTGTTCATGTGTGAATAAGACCGAGCACCAAGTGCCGTGCCGGCTGACGTAGGTGATCATGTTTCGCCACAACTCTGTATCTCAAAGGTTATTTATCAATTCTCTTATTGATTTCCTACGAAATTATTCTCTTGAATTATATTGTATCATCTGTTTCCTCGCACCACTGCTGCGTCCCTAATTTTTTCCTGTTTGTCACTATATTTTTCAGGTTCATTACACAGTCAAATGAGTGAATTGATCTCTGCGGATGTTGGTAAATAGATTTCTGTTTTTGTTTCTTTAGCCTCTTTTAAGATGAACTGATGATTTAACAAAAATACAACAATAAAAGCTTATTTTAAACATTACATGTTTGACAGATTCATGTCTGTGTGTAGGCACTGCCACTTGCGACAGTGTATGTCCAACATTCTACGACAGTGTATGTTCAACATTCTAAGACAGTGTATGTCCAACATTCTACGACAGTGTATGTCCAACATTCTACGACTGTGTATGTCCAACATTCTGAGACATTGTATGTCCAACATTTTACGACAGTGTATGTCCAACATTTTACGACATTGTATGTCCAACATTTTACGACAGTGTATGTCCAACATTCTAAGACAGTGTATGTCCAACATTCTACGATAGTGTATGTTCAACATTCTGAGACATTGTATGTCCAACATTTTACGACAGTGTATGTCCAACATTTTACGACAGTGCATATCCAACATTCTACGACAGTGTATGTCCAACATTCTAAGACAGTGTATGTCCAACATTTTACGACAGTGTATGTCCAACATTCTACGACAGTGTATGTCCAACATTCTAAGACAGTGTATGTTCAACATTCTACGACAGTGTATGTCCAACATTCTACGACAGTGTATGTCCAACATTCTACGACAGTGTATGTTCAACATTCTACGACTGTGTATGTCCAACATTCTAAGACAGTGTATGTCCAACATTCTACGACAGTGTATGTTCAACATTCTACGACAGTGTATGTCCAACATTCTAAGACAGTGTATGTCCAACATTCTACGACAGTGTATGTCCAATATTTTGCGACTTGTATGTCAAACATTCTGAGACAGTGCATGTCCAACATTCTACGGCAGTGCATGTCCAACATTCTACGGCAGTGCATGTCCAACATTCCTCAACAGTGCATGTCCAACATTCTACGACAGTGCAAGTCCAACATTCTACGGATTCATTGTGTGCTTCTGTTGATCTATACATTTTGAAAATAAGTGACGAAAATGGGCGGACCTGGAAAAGCGCTCATGGCTTGTTACAACACTCATGACTTCAACCACAAACCAACAATTTATTCTATTTCAGCCACCGATATCCAGTTCTAACGTCCATGGGTCAAAATTCCAAAACGACAACTGCGAAAAATGTGTTTTATGGACAACTTTGTTTTATGTGTCCTTCGATAATGAACAAAATTGTATTTTACATTTTTTAGTGATTTCCACACTTGTCACGAGGCCACGACTTCCAGTCCTGGATCCTAGATGCAAGAACAATAAGAAAAATAACAAATACCGATATGAAATATGTTAGGCGAACGACAGGAAACAGCCTAAGACATAAGATCAGAAATGAAGAACTGAGAAAAATAAAAGCTGGGAATAATCCCCGCCATAGAATATATAAAGAAACAACATATAAATGGTTTGACCACGTGATAACGCAGAAAGATCAAAACACAACACAGCGAACCTTCAATAAACGTTGAGAGAACACAAGACACAAGGATCGACCACGAAAAAAGATGGATTGATGGAATATTAGAAACACTAGGAAACATAACAGCAACAGAGGCGAGCAGAAGAACAAAAGACGGCAAATTGTATCTCCCCTTGACGCTTAAAGGCAAATTAGGAAGAAAAAAGAGAAAAATAAGTAGAACGGCTCCGTTTTCCTGCCTATCATATATCGACTGTACCCTTCCCTGTTTATACCGAACAGTACTCTTTCCCATGTTGATCATATACCGAACTGTACTCTTCCCATGTTGATCATATACCGAACTGTACTCTTCCCATGTTGATCATATACCGACTGTGTCCTTTACCCTGATCATATACCGACTGTGTCCTTTACCCTGATCATATACCGACTGTGTCCTTTACCCTGATCATATACCGACTGTGTCCTTTACCCTGATCATATACCGACTGTGTCCTTTACCCTGATCATATACCGGCTGTGTCCTTTACCCTGATCATATACCGACTGTGTCCTTTGCCCTGATCATATACCGACTGTGTCCTTTACCCTGATCATATACCGGCTGTGTCCTTTACCCTGATCATATACCGGCTGTATCCTTTACCCTGATCATATACCGACTGTGTCCTTTACCCTGATCATATACCGACTGTGTCCTTTACCCTGATCATATACCGGCTGTGTCCTTTACCCTGATCATATACCGACTGTATCCTTTACCCTGATCATATACCGACTGTGTCCTTTACCCTGATCATATACCGGCTGTGTCCTTTACCCTGATCATATACCGACTGTATCATTTACCCTGATCATATACCGACTGTATCCTTTACCCTGATCATATACCGACTGTGTCATTTACCCTGATCATATACCGACTGTATCCTTTACCCTGATCATATACCGGCTGTATCCTTTACCCTGATCATATACCGACTTTTTCCTTTACCCTGATCATATATATACCTGCTGTGTCCTTTACCCTGATCATATACCGGCTGTGTCCTTTACCCTGATCATATACCGGCTGTGTCCTTTATCCTCTGATCATATACCTGCTGTGTCCTTTACCCTGATCATATACCGGCTGCGTCCTTTACCCTCTGGTCATATACCGACTGTGTCCTTTACCCTGATCATATATCGGCTGTGTCCTTTACCCTTATCATATACCGACTGTGTCCTTTACCCTCTGGTTATATACCGGCTGTGCCCTTTAGCCTCTGATCATATACCGGCTGTGTCCTTTACCCTGATCATATACCGGCTGTGCCCTTTACCCTCTGATCATATACCGACTGTGTCCTTTACCCTGATCATATACCGGCTGTGCCCTTTACCCTCTGATCATATACCGGCTGTGCCCTTTACCCTCTGATCATATACCGACTGTGTCCTTTACCCTGATCATATACCGGCTGTGCCCTTTACCCTCTGATCATATACCGGCTGTGCCCTTTACCCTCTGATCATATACCGGCTGTGCCCCTTCCCTCCTGATCATATACCGGCTGTTCCCTTTCCATGCTGATCATATACCGGCTGTGTCCTTTACCCTGATCATATACCAGCTGTGCCCCTTCCCTCCTGATCATATACCGACTGTGCCCTAAAACCAGTTACGTTCGTTTAAGTCTATAGTCCGTTCAGATTCGTTTGCCGAGATGTTATGATTTATAATTCAAAAAGTTCTTGATGATTTCACATGATTTTTGGCATACGGTGTTAAAATGTCCATGTCACGAGAACATATGTGTTACTCGATGTCTAGCTATAACGGTTTTCTTAAAGCGGCGAATTCCTTTGATCTTTGCCCATGTAACTATTATTTTGACCCTAATCAAAATGTTTTACAGTAATCTAGTGCAACGATGACCCATAGGCGTGTCCATAAAATTTTACTTGGTGGCAAGTATACAAATTTTAAATTATATATAGAACTTTTGTTCGTAGAGTCAATTTGATATAGTTCCATGCTCTTGGTGTGAGTTTCCCAAATGTTGTCGCTGCCTTTCAAATACGTACATTTAGTTCCTCATCTAAGGAAAGTGTGGCTGTAATAGTGGATCCAAGATAGCTGAACTTCTGTACTGACTCAAGCAGGCTTCCATTCAAAGTAATGGTTGTTGGTTTGCTTATAACATATTTTTGATTGCTTGGGTGGTCTTGAACAATAAACTGTTTAACAAATCAACTAGGACATTTTGCAAATCAAACTATTTATCTGTAGACTTAATCAGAGTAATGATCATTCAGAATCAGACGAGTCAAATAGGTCGATTACTGCTTTCGGCTGAACAAACAACAAACCATCCTTTTTCCAATATTCCTCTTCTTGTCGTAACACATGATCCTCACATTTTACCCAGTAGTCTTTATTTATATTTGATAGAGCCTGATTTGTAAGTGTCTCAACATCGCATAATTTGAAAGTTTTATTTGTATATGCTACGTGTCCTTTACCTTTTGCCCAAACTAGTTCTATAGGATTTAAGTGTGCATGATATGGAGGTAGTCTCAAACATCTATGGCCATGTTCTTGAATTAACTTGTCTATTTTAAATATCTTTGTACGTTGTGTCTGTTTTACAAGGCTAAGCAATTCGGGTTTCAAGTAGCTGTCGTTAACTTGTATGTGTTCTTTTATGAGCCACGTTTTGATTGCATCTTTTGTACTTGATGATGTTGGGATTCTATCTTCTACGTTAACTACGTTATGGTATGAAGCATTGTCCATTATCAGACAAGAAGGTCGATCTAATATTGGAAGGATACTTTTCTCGATCCAGTCTTTAAATATGTGCCCATTCATTTCGGAGTGGTAGTCTCTATTGTCTATGGATTTTGAAATGAAAACGAGATGAGCATTCTGCAACAACCCATTATGTCTGCTACCTGCATGTGCAACTATCAAACGTTGCCCTTTACTGCTTGGTACTGATCTTTTAATACTTCCATCTGCTAACTGCCATTCCTTTCCATTTGTATGATGAGCGTTGATCCAAGTTTCATCTAAATAAACAATATCATAATCATTTTCGCGCATTTCCTTCACTTCACGTAAATACTTGCTTCTAAGAGCTACTAGATGTGGCTTCTCACAAATAATGTTTTTTCCACCAGCATACTTTCTAAAGGTGAAGCCTGCACTTCTTAATATTTTCCATAATGAAGTTTTTGATATTTCAATGTCGTTGTTAGTTTTCAGCCAAAGCTTCAACTTTCTAAGTGTCACTTCTTCGTTTATATCAAACATTCGACAGATTTCTCTTTTTACTAGGTCCTTATCAAAACTGTCTAACGTTTCTTTCCTTCCTTGCTTTCTTGCATTTGTTGGCAATAAATATCCGCTTCCTTTAACTATTCGATCAAATGAACGTTTACACAAACCTAAAATATGCATTGTTCTCTGTTCAGGGTTTGATAAAGAACAATAAAGATGTCCCTTTTTACGCTCTCTGCAAAAGTATTGATAAATCTTTATAGCAATGTTATGCTCAGTAAAATATTTTGCCTTTATATTCATTCTCACATAGACTTGCAGAAGATAATATGGATAGTGCCGCCTCCTTTCTGTAAATATTGAGATTTGCCTCTGAATTATGACTCGAACTCGAGTCTACGGCCGTGATTTTGACGTCACATAATTTCCGGTTTCGGCTAAAATGTCATTTTGTGCTAAACGGGAAATTTCATATGTAACATTTCTTTATAAAAATTTATAGTGGAAACATAACTATTTTAGGACGGTGCGCATTCAGCCGTGAAGGTCATGCCTATATGTTAAAGAATCAGCTGTGAGATGTAAGCATCTACATAATCCCGCCGGTGTTTATAATATCGATTAACTTTTTTTAATATAGGTTAAATAAGGCATCTTTGAAACTGGATCACATTTCTTTGATAAAAAAATATTTTTATAGCGACATTAGTATTCTAAACCTAACTTCAAAAGATCAATGCAAATGAACATTAAGTTTTTGAAAAAAATAAATTAATGTCTAGGCAAACGAATCTGAACGGACTATAGTAAACTCTCACTTTTTGCTGTTATTTTTGGGCATGCAACTAATTTAGGTACAGCAATGAAATTTACTTGGGAGCCGCGATAGCTCAGTGGTTAGTGAACTGGACTACAAAGGACAAGAGGTAGGGTTCGATCCTAACCGACGGCTTCCGGTTTCATCCAGCCTTAAATGGGTATCAGATTTTTTCTGGTAAAGTAAAGCGGCACGGGCGTAATACCGACCACATTACCCCAAAAATCATGTGCCGAAGGTCTGTAAAATTTATGGTCACTAACACCATATTCCCTATACGCCACTTGGCGTGACGGGGGTACTTTACTTTTACTTTTAATGAAATTCACTTACAATAATGACATAGAAAGTGTTTCAATGTAGCAACAACAAAAGAAACGACAGCTTACTTATATTTACAAATGGCTCACTGATGGGACATAACAGATGATACGTGACGACACAAATAAAGGTAACGATAATGGGGGAGGTTGCTAGAATTAAAAGGTGAAGGAAAAAGTGAAAAAAAAAGAAGACTAGTTAACGAAGTCAAGAAACAAATAAGACTAACTACATGACACTATGATTAGTGATACACAATGAATGTAATAGTTGCATAATTTATGATATGAAAGCATTAATGTGATAGTTGCATTATTTATGACGATATGAAAGCATTAATGTGATAGTTGTATTATTTATGATGATATGAAAGCATTAATGTGATAGTTGCATTATTTATGATGTTATGAAAGTATTAATGTGATAGTTGCATTATTTATGACGATATGAGCGTATTAATGTGATAGTTGCATTATTTATGATGATATGAAAGCATTAATGTGACAGTTGCATTATTTATGATGATATGAAAGCATTAATGTGACAGTTGCATTATTTATGAATATATGAAATTATTAATGTGATAGTTGCAATATTTATGATGATATGAGCGCATTAATGTGATAGTTGCATTATTTATGATGATATGAAAGCATTAATGTAATTGTTGCATTATTTAGGATGATATGAAATTATTAATGTGATAGTTGCATTATTTATGATGATATGAAATTATTAATGTGATAGTTGCATTATTTATGATGATATGAAAGCATTAATGTGACAGTTGCATTATTTATGATGATATGAAATTATTAATGTGATAGTTGCATTATTTATGATGATATGAAATTATTAATGTGATAGTTGCATTATTTATGATGATATAAAAGCATTAATGTGATAGTTGCATTATTTATGATGATATGAGCGCATTAATGTGATAGTTGCATTATTTATGATGATATGAAAGCATTAATGTAATTGTTGCATTATTTAGGATGATATGAAATTATTAATGTGATAGTTGCATTATTTATGATAATATGAGCGCATTAATGTGATAGTTGCATTATTTATGACGATATGAGCGCATTAATGTGATAGTTGCTATATTTATGATGATATGAAAGCATTAATGTGATAGTTGCATTATTTATGATGATATAAAAGCATTAATGTGATAGTTGCATTATTTATGATGATATGAGCGCATTAATGTGATATTTGCATTATTTATGATGATATGAAATTATTAATGTGATAGTTGCATTATTTATGATGATATGAAATTATTAATGTGATAGTTGCATTATTTATGATGATATGAAAGCTTTAATGCGATAGTTGCATTAATGTGATAGTTGCATTATTTATCATGATATGAACGCATTAATGTGATAGTCGCATTATTGTGATAGTTGCATTATTTATCATGATATGAAAGCATTAATGTTGATAGTTTCATTAATGTGATAGTTGCATTAATTATCATGATATGAACGCATTAATGTGATAGTTGCATTATTTATGATGATATGAAAGCATTAATGGTGAGTATAATTTTGGTTTTAACGAAAAGTGGACAAGTTCTCAAATACGCAAACTCACCCCATGAGTTCTTAATGATCCAATAATCCATACCACCTGTGCTACCGTATCCAACAATTTGAACCACATGGTCCAGATCCGATTTGCTGCAGTCTGGGTCTGAGTATATGCCACTAGTGTAGGTCTGGTTTCAATGTAGATTAATCGATAATTAGAGGTACATAAACAAAATATCACAAGCGTACACACGTACACACGGACACACGGACACACACACAAATATTCTGCTTGCGTTGTTGCACCTTTTGTACACCTTTTGTAAAGTGGTAACGGGCACTAACTACGGACAATTTAAAAAAAAAAGAAGAAAACAAGTGGTATGGTAACAGCGTTAACAAGTAAAAAAAATATAAAGAACCCCCGTCACGCCAAGTGGCGTATAGAGAATATGGTGTTAGTGACCATACATTTTACAGACCTTCAACACATGATTTTTGGGGTGAAGTGGTTGGTATTACGCCCGTGCCGCTTTACTTTCCCAGAAAAAATCCGGTACCCATTTAAGGATGGGTGAACCCGGAAGCCCTCGGTTGAGATCGAACCCTACCTCTTGTCCTTTGTAGTCCAGTTCACTAACCACTGAGCTATCGCGGCTCCATGGTAACAGCGTTACGTTGTGATTAGCAAAATAAAAGCTGACGTTTTGGCCAAGCAGGCCTTCAGCTGGAACAACAAACAATAATTGTCATTATCATCAGATTCACAGCAGATTGACATCTCCATGCATCTTGGTGCCTTTACTCCCCCACTAACTGCGGAGTTTGACTTAAATTTAAGTTTATGTAACAGGAAATTATCATCATCTGTTTGTCAGCTGCACTGTTTTATTATAGACTTATGGAATTAAAGACAGTGATAGCACGACTGGTATGCAGGTTCCAGTGAATGACCAAAGTTTTCTGTCTTGTTCTGGATCTGTCCTAAGTCACTCAAATGAAGTCCCTTTCTGTTCGTAGAACCAGTTTGAGCCATTGTCCGCATAGTCTGATGAGTCCAGGCTTTACAGTCCGATGAGACCAGGCTTTACAGTCCGATGAGACCAGGCTTTACAGTCTGATGAGACCAGGCTTTACAGTCTGATGAGAGCAGGCTTTACAGTCTGATGAGAGCAGGCTTTACAGTCTGATGAGAGCAGGCTTTACAGTCTGATGAGACCAGGCTTTACAGTCTGATGAGACCAGGCTTTACAGTCTGATGAGACCAGGCTTTACAGTCTGATGAGTCCAGGCTTTACAGTCTGATGAGACCAGGCTTTACAGTCTGATGAGAGCAGGCTTTACAGTCTGATGAGAGCAGGCTTCACAGTCTGATGAGATCAGGCTTTACAGTCTGATGAGAGCAGGCTTTACAGTCTGATGAGACCAGGCTTTACAGTCTGATGAGAGCAGGCTTTACAGTCTGATGAGACCAGGCTTTACAGTCTGATGAGAGCAGGCTTTACAGTCTGATGAGAGCAGGCTTCACAGTCTGATGAGACCAGGCTTTACAGTCTGATGAGTCCAGGCTTTACAGTCTGATGAGAGCAGGCTTCACAGTCTGATGAGAGCAGGCTTCACAGTCTGATGAGATCAGGCTTTACAGTCTGATGAGACCAGGCTTTACAGTCTGATGAGACCAGGCTTTACAGTCTGATGAGACCAGGCTTTACAGTCTGATGAGATCACGCTTTACAGTCTGATGAGATCAGGCTTTACAGTCTGATGAGATCAGGCTTTACAGTCTGATGAGATCAGGCTTAACAGTCTGATGAGACCACGCTTTACAGTCTGATGAGATCAGGCTTTACAGTCTGATGAGATCAGGCTTTGCAGTCTGAAGAGTCCAGGCTTTTACAGTCCGTTAAGATCAGGCTTTGCAGTCTGATGAGACCAGGCTTTACAGTCTGATGAGACCAGGCTTTACAGTCTGATGAGACCAGGCTTTACAGTCTGTTGAGATCTGGCTTTACAGTCTGATGAGCGCAGCTTCACAGTCTGATGAGATCAGGCTTTACAGTCCGATGAGATCAGGCTTTACAGTCCGATGAGATCAGGCTTTACAGTCTGATGAGACCAGGCTTTACAGTCAGATGAGACCAGGCTTTACAGTTTGATGAGACCAGGCTTTACAGTCTGATGAGACTAGGCTTTACAGTCTGATGAGATCAGGCTTTACAATCTGATGAGATAAGGCTTTACAGTCTGATGAGATCAGGCTGTACAGTCTGATGAAACCAGGCTTTACAGTCTGATGAGACCAGGCTTTACAGTCCGATGAGATAAGGCTTTACAGTCTGATGAGACCAGGCTTTATAGTCTGATGAGATCAGGCTTTGCAGTCTGATGAGATCACGCTTTACAGTCTGATGAGATCAGGCTTTACAGTCTGATGAGATCAGGCTTTACAGTCTGATGAGATCAGGCTTTACAGTCTGATGAGATCAGGCTTTATAGTCTGATGAGACTAGGTTTTACAGTCTGATGAGACCAGGCTTTACAGTCAGATGAGACTAGGCTTTACAGTCTGACGAGACCAGGCTTTACAGTCTGATGAGATCAGGCTTTATAGTCTGATGAGACCAGGCTTTACAGTCAGATGAGATCAGGCTTTATAGTCTAATGAGACCAGGCTTTACAGTCTGATGATATCAGGCTTTACAGTCTGATGAGATCAGGCTTTACAGTCTGATGTGACCCGGCTTTACAGTCTGATGAGATCAGGCTTTATAGTCTGATGAGACCAGGCTTTACAGTCTGATTATATCAGGCTTTACAGTCTGATGAGATTAGGCTTTACAGTCTGATGAAACCAGGCTTTACAGTTTGATGAGACCAGGGTTTACAGTCCGATGAGATCAGGCTTTACAGTCTGATGATACCAGGCTTTACAGTCTGATAAATCCAGGCTAGTCAAATGAGACCAGGCTTTACAGTCTGATGAGACCAGGCTAGTTAAATGAGACCAGGCTTTACAGTCTGATGAGACCAGGCTTTACAGTCTGATGAGACCAGGCTTTACAGTCAAATGAGACCAGGATTTACAGTTTGGTGAGACAGGCTCTACATTCTGATGAGACCAGGCTTTACAGTCCGATGAGACCAGGCTTTACAGTCAGATGATACCAGGCTTTACAGTCCGATGAGACCAGGCTTTACAGTCCGATGAGACCAGGCTTTACAGTCTGATGAGACCAGGCGTTATAGTCTGTTGAGATCTGGCTTTACAGTCTGATGAGAGCAGGCTTCACAGTCTGATGAGATCATGCTTTACAGTCTGATGAGACCAGGCTTTACAGTCTGATGAGATCAGGCTTTACAGTCTGATGAGACCAGGCTTTACTGTCTGATGAGACCAGGCTTTACAGTTTGATGAGACCAGGCTTTACAGTCTGATGAGACCAGGCTTTACAGTCTGATGAGACCAGGCTTTACAGTCTGATGAGATCACGCTGTACAGTCTGATGAAACCAGGCTTTACAGTCTGATGAGACCAGGCTTTACAGTCCGATGAGATAAGGCTTTACATTCTGATGAGACCAGGCTTTATAGTCTGATGAGATCAGGCTTTACAGTCTGATGAGATCACGCTTTATAGTCTGATGAGATCAGGCTTTACAGTCTGATGAAATCAGGCTTTACAGTCTGATGAGACCAGGCTTTACAGTCAGATGATACCAGGCTTTACAGTCCGATGAGACCAGGCTTTACAGTCTGATGAGACCAGGCTTTACAGTCTGATGAGACCAGGCTTTACAGTCCGGTGAGACAAGACTTTACAGTCAGATGATACCAGGCTTTACAGTCCGATGAGACCTGGCTTTACTGTCAGATGAGACCAGACCTATTTTATTTGTCCACGTATTAGAGCCTGATCATCTGCAAAAGAAAGCTCGTTGATCTCCCCTGTCACTGCTTTTAGAAATTGGTGAAATTAAATGTGAGCGACTGAAGAAAAGGAAGCAGAAAAAATAAGACAAACATTCTGAAAAGGCCATACCTCAAAAGACTCCTTGCCGGCGTCAATATAGGCAGTGAGTGGTGTCTTATGGATAATATTTAGCATCAAGTCTTCACGGCCTTCTGGAATGTATCCAGTCTTGGTCACCTGTGGAGCAGAAGTTGCAACATTGTAATGATGAGTATTTTCTTTCTTGGCAATATGCAGATTTGTTTTATGTACACAGAGGTCATGAATCTATATTTTACTTCATGCATGGAGGTGAAGGTCAACCGTTTTTATATTTTTCTCTTAATTTAATGGATATATGTAGTGTTGATGACGTGATACTTAAGAAAGTAACAGACGATGTACTAGCTGAACAACAATCTACGTCAGTCTCCACACGTTTTTCTTCTCGCCAATGTCTTGCACATTTGCTTAATTTCAAAATGGTAACATGCATATTGTAATGTAATGTGGTTTTACAGAAGCATGTCGAGAGTACCAAGGACAGCTAAGAAGAGTAATGAAAACGTCCTGAAAGAGGCCGAAGCAAAACGAGAGCTAATTTCTAACATTATGAAGAAACAATCATCATTTTTTTTGGCCATGCAATGAGAAGGGAACAACTGGAATGACGACTGGGAAAATTGAGGGACAAAGAGATAGAGGAAAACAAAGAGAAAAGATACCAATCAGCTTAAGAGAATGGATTACAAGAAGGTCAACAACAGAAATAATAAATAACTGTCGAGATCGAAAGTTGTGGATTGACATCGCCGGCAGGCATGGTACGTGATGATAAATATGATCACGCATATATTTGCAAATAGCACATTCAAGTTAACTATCAGATGTTACAATTGTAATAAAATACGTGGTTACAAATAGCCTACACCAGAAGCCTCACTATTAGCCAATCTTTGAAATGTTTCTTCTTATAAGCCTAACATACAATAAACATAAACTGGTATGGAGCAGCTAGACTAAAGAAAAGACAAGATAAACTACAACGTTTAAGCAAAATCCTCCATCAGGTAAAACAAATAATTACAAGTTAAAGGCACAAATCCAAGCCAGGTTCTCTACAGCTCTACTCGCAGCCCCGCACAGCATTTTATATTTTGTATATTTGATAACTGTGCTTATCTACACTTATCTGCACTAATCTACAAAACATGGCATTCCCACATAGAAGTTATCTTTCATATCTGTCAACTATTACCCATCTAAAACTTGTATGCGATCGCTACCACTGTCTGGCATTAGATCTCTCTCAACTATAACCCAATACACACAGTAGATGACCGCTATCATTACTTGACTTTTATTCTCTCTTTCTATCTCTATCTCTCTCTCTCTCTCTCTCAACTATAACCCAATACACACAGTAGATGACCGCTATCATTACTTGATTTTTATTCTCTCTTTCCATCTCTATCTCTCTCTCAACTATAACCCAATACACACAGTAGATGACCGCTATCATTACTTGACTTTTATTCTCTCTCTCTCTCTCTCTCTCAACTATAACCCAATATACACAGTAAATGACCGCTATCATCATTTGACTTTTATTCTCTCTTTCTATCTCTCTCTATCAACTATAACCCAATACACACAGTAGATGACTGCTATCATCACTTGACTTTTATTCTCTCTTTCTATCTCTCTCTCTCTCTCTCTCAACTATAACCCAATACACACAGTAGATGACCGCTATCATTACTTGACTTTTATTCTCTCTTTCTATCTCTCTCTCTCTCTCAACTATAGCCCAATACACACAGTAGATGACCGCTGTCATTACTTGACTTTTATTCTCTCTTTCTATCTCTATATATATATATCTCTCTCTCTCTCAACTATAACCCAATACACACAGTAGATGACTGCTATCATCACTTGACTGTTATTCTATCTTTCTATCTCTATCTCTCTCTCTCAACTATAACCCAATACACACAGTAGATGACCGCTATCATTACTTGACTTTTATTCTCTCTTTCTATCTCTATCCCTCTCTCTCAACTATAACCCAATACACACAGTAGATGACCGCTATCATTACTGGACTTTTATTCTCTCTTTCTATCTCTATCTCTCTCTCTCTCTCTCAACTATAACCCAATACACACAGTAGATGACCGCTATCATTACTTGACTTTTATTCTCTCTTTCTATCTCTCTCTCTCTCAACTATAACCCAATACACACAGTAGATGACCGCTATCATTACTGGACTTTTATTCTCTCTTTCTATCTCTCTCTCTCTCTCTCAACTATAACCCAATACACACAGTAGATGACCGCTATCATTACTTGACTTTTATTCTCTCTTTCTATCTCTATCTCTCTCTCTCTCTCTCTCTCTCTCAACTATAGCCCAATACACACAGTAGATGACCGCTATCATTACTTGACATTTATTCTCTCTTTGTATCTCTCTCTCTCTCTCTCAACTATAACCCAATACACACAGTAGATGACCGCTATCATTACTTGACATTTATTCTCTCTTTCTATCTCTCTCTGTCTCTCTCTCAACTATAACCCGATACACACAGTAGATGACTGCTATCATTACTTGACATTTATTCTCTCTTTGTATCTCTCTCTCTCTCTCTCTCTCTCAACTATAACCCAATATACCTTATATTTCCCGCTCCCATTACCTGACTTTTACTCTCTATCTTACATTCTCTCTCAGCAATAACCCAAACCACCTTATCCATGATCGCTCCCATTACCTGACTTTTACTCTCTATCTTACATTCTCTCTCAGCAATAACCCAAACCACCTTATCCATGGTCGCTCCCATTACCTGACTTTTATTCTCTATCTTACATTCTCTCTCAGCAATAACCCAAACCACCTTATCCATGATCGCTCCCATTACCTGACCTTTACCCCCTCTTTCTCAACTACTACCCCACTACTCCTATAGCCTCACCTTTCCCACAGCCGGACATGAGGCGTTGTTACATTTACCTCCCTCCGACTTGTAAGCCGTCTCCGCACAGAGACCCCCTATATGAGGGAAGCAGTCATATCCGTTGTATTTGGGGAGCTGGGACTGAACCAGGCAGCAGTCCGCTACCTCCGTTCTACTGAGTTCAACCACTGGCCTTCCTGCTTGAATCGCGTGTAGGCTCTCCACGCCCTCTGTAGACAGATCATGACGTAAGAGAAACAGACTGTTGCATACATCCAAAATGATGTCATAAAAAGTATTCGTTGTCTGCCTCTCTCCGCCCGACACTGCCTCAATTTTTATTAAATAAAGGAATCTTGGAGTGTTGAGGGATCTATTGAGGGATCATGAAATATTGAGGAATCTTGACGTATTGAGGGATCTTGAAGTATTGAGGAATCATGAAGTATTGAGGGATCATGAAGTATTGAGGGATCATGAAGTATTGAGGAATCTTGAAGTATTGAGGGATCTTGAAGTATTGAGGAATTATGAAGTAATGAGGAAGCATAAAGTATTTAGGGACCTTGAAGTATTGAGAGATCTTGAAGTATTGAGGGATCTTGAAGTATTGAGGAATCTTGAAGTATTGAGAGATCATGAAGTATTGAGGGATCTTGAAGTATTGAGGAATCTTGAAGTATTGAGAGATCATGAAGTATTGAGAGATCATGAAGTATTGAGGGATCTTGAAGTATTGAGGAATCTTGAAGTATTGAGAGATCATGAAGTATTTAAGGACCTTGAAGTATTGAGGAATCTTGAAGTATTGAGAGATCATGAAGTATTTAGGGACCTTGAAGTATTGAGGGATCTTGAAGTATTGAGGGATCTGGAAGTATAGAGGAATTATGAAGTATTGAGGGATCTTGAAGTATTGAGGGATCTTGAAGTATTGAGGGATCTTGAAGTATTGAGGGATTATGAAGTATTGAGGGATCTTGAAGTAGTGAGGTATTATGAAGTATTGAGAGATCTTGAAGTATTGAGGAATTACGAAGTATTGAGAGATCTTGAAGTATTGAGAGATCTTGAAGTATTGAGAGATCTTGAAGTATTGAGGGATCTTGAAGTATTGAGGGATCTTCATTATCAACACTCCACACAAGTATTATTAAAAAAATCGAAATCTCTAAAATAATTCATTTCTCTCTCTCTAAAAAAAAAAAAAAAAATTCTGTACTCATCTATTTATAGACTATGTGCCATATCCCAGCAACCACGGAAAAGAGGCGTTTGTGAGTTTCTGGTCTATGTGTGACTTCCTGATGAATTTTGTAGAAATTGTGTCTGTTTATCTGGGTTGACATGGCCATTCCCAGGTCATTAGACTCGAATCGTCTCTTTGCCATTCTAGATATCATGCGTTCGTCAAGTGACCATTAATGTCAGTGACCTCCCAAATTAAGATGCAACTATCTTGTTTCTGACTTACTTTGCAAGTGATTGTTACCTCTAAGCGGGCTCTCAACTTAACCTGTCAATACTTTCTAGGAACTCAACCTGAATTTTTTGGTTGCTGATGAGTATTTATCTTTATCCTCTTATCTCTTCTTTCTCTTTATCCACTTATCTTTCATTCGATGTTTATGTTTTCGTAGTCCTATTAATTATATGAATATTGATACCTCAATGAATACTATTACACCCCCCCTCCCCCCACGAACCAAACATCCAGTCTCTGCGACAGTCGGGAGAGGGGTGCCAAGAGGAGCGACAGGGGAACACAATTAATGGCGGGTAAGAAAATGAATAAATGAATAGGAATGTAAAGAAAGAGAGAACAAAAGGAAGGAGAGAAAGTAAGGATGAACTAGAGGAAAAGCAAGAATGAAAGAAATCGGGAACGAAACAGAGGAAAAATAAAGAACGAAAGAAACAAAAGAAAAGAAGAAAAAAGAAGGGAAAAGCATGTATGAGAGATGTAATAAAGAAAAAAGACATAAAGAAAGAAAGAAAACAGAAAGAAATACCGAAAAAGACAAGAAATACTGAAAAAAGACAAGAAATACCGAAAAAGACAAGAAATACCGAAAAAAGACAAGAAATACCGAAAAAAGACTAGCCTCTTGCTGTTATATGCTTCAACTCCAGCCTCGAAAATATGCAAGAAAATATGTAAAGGCAGTTTACTTTGTCACGAAGGGCATAAGCTTTCAATAGTCCGTAATTTCTAGAACAAATGATCATCTCAAAAGTTGTCTAACATCCACAAGCTAGATGATCAATTAGGGACCAACAGATGTTTGCTTTTCCAATTAATGTTCGTCGTTCCATTCATCTAACAAGATTGCCATTTCTGTTTTAACTTTCACATATTTACTGCTATACTGGTGACATTCCGTTAGCAGAGGCGTGTCTCGTATTATCTTTACAATCGCGAACATTTATCGACATCTAATATTTTGCTGAGAGTTGGGTTACCAAGTGTCAGGAGTTCCCCGGACATTTCCTCCTTAAAGTGTGACTGCGTCCGGGCAGGAATTTACCTTATTATATAACGTATATAAGCAAACATAACTGAAACTATTCCCTGTATGATACCAGTGCTAACATATGGATGTAATATTAGTGCTAACATATCGATGTGATACCAGTGCTAACATATCGATGTGATATCAGTGCTAACATATGGATGTGATACCAGTGCTAACATATGGATGTGATACCAGTGCTAACATATGGATGTAATATCAGTGCTAACATATGGATGCAATATCAGTGCTAACATATGGATATGATACCAGTGTTAACATGTGTGTGTTATACCAGTGCTAACATATGGATGTTATACTGTGCTGACATATGGATGTGTTACCAATGCTTACATATGGATGTGAGACAGTGATAACATATGGATGTGATACCAGTGCTAACATAATGGATAGGAAATTAAAAAATCCACCAATATTATTCTAGAAAAGTATATGTCTTGAAAATAAATGTCTTTGTAGGATCTCAAATGTAAGCTGGAAAGAAAACATTTGAAATGAACAAATAAGAGAGGAATAAAAACAATAATACGTTTTGAGCTTTATAAGAAGAAGGCCTGGAAGTATATCGGTCATGTGTTGAGAAAGAATAAAGAAAGTCTTCCCAGTCAGGCATTCGTGTGGAAACCATCTGGTAAAAAGAAAACAAGGCAGACTGAGAGAATCGCTAAGCAGAACAATAAATAGGGAAGTCTCAACTATGGGACTAAGAAAGAAGCAAGTATTACACGAATTGGCCAACAGATCGACAATCGTGGCTAGCTATAACTGTCATCCTATGTGCCGTCTTGGGCCCGAGAGGAAAACGAATGGATAAATAGAAAGTATTGAAACATCGTCATGTCCAGCTTCTGATAAAAATGTTTTTTTTTTTAAACTTTAAATAACATGTTCGGCATTTCTGCTCTACATATGGTAACCCTAAGTGAGTGCAGTGGTACTGATATCGTTGGCACAGTGTGGGTTGCCACACCCACCACCCGCTCGTGGTAAAGCAGATATTACGCTTCATAACCTCTTATGTTTCTTCTTCATTATTATCTCTATGTTCATCTATATTTTATATGTTGCGCCTTTATAATTTTGCAGCGGGGGGCAAGCAGCCACTCCCCACTAAACACATTTACGCTACACCACTGACAGATGCATCGTGTTTGTGCATTATTTTTTATGCGGCTTTTGTGATATCACAGCTCAGTGGAGTTCACATATCTATGTTTATGCATGTTCTAAACTGATATGTGGCTTGCCACATGTCACCGGTCCATATCGTTACAACTCAACAGTCACAATCGTTAGTTAACTCAGAGAAAGATAAACGTGCGGCCAGTGTGGTGTGTTCCTTTATTTATCTTGTTGGCTTTACGACAGGATATCCGTTGACTCGATTCTTGTAGGTACTCTTCAGGTTAGTCCTGAGCTTGGGAAAGTAATAAGCGGCGACCAAGAGTAAAAGTCTACTCGAATCTACAGGATTATTTGTCTACGGTACACTCGTTTTCTTCTGCTTCTTCCTCTTTTCTTCCTCTTCTTCTTTTCTTCCTCTTCTTCTTTTCTTCCTCTTCTTCTTTTTTCCTCTTCTTCTTTTTCCTCTTCTTCTTTTTTCTTCTTCTTCTTATTTCCCCTTGTTCTTCTTCTTTTCTTCTTCCTCTTTTCTTCCTCTTCTTCTTTTTTCCCCTTCATCTTCTTCTTTTCCTTCTTCTTTTTTCCTCTTTTTTCCTTCTTCTTTTTTCTTCTTCTTCTTATTTCCCTTGTTCTTCTTCTTTTCTCCTTCCTCTTTTCTTCCTCTTCTTCTTTTTTCCCCTTCATCTTCTTCTTTTCCTTCTTCTTTTTTCCTCTTTTTTCCTTCTTCTTTTTTCTTCTTCTTCTTATTTCCCCTTGTTCTTCTTCTTTTCTTCTTCCTCTTTTCTTCCTCTTCTCCTTTTTTTCCCCTTCATCTTCTTCTTTGTTTCTTCTCTTCTTTTCCTTCTTTTTTCTTCCTCTTTTTTCTTCTTCTTTATCCTCTTCTTCTATTCATCTTATTTTGAGTTACGATGGCTCAAATATTCTATTCTATCCATGGAATTAGTTTCGTTGCACTCAGAAATTCCCCATATCCGCTCCACTCCTTGTCACACCATTTCCCAAAATGCATTGGCACTTTATGTTGACAAAGTCGCTTCGTGCACGCCCCACTCGACTACACAGGCGACGATTACAAACTCGTTAGTCGTCTCTTACGACATGCCTGGCAGGTAGCTGTGGCTCTATTATTATCTCCCCTCACCGTTGGGGAGGGGGAAGAAGGGGGGGGGGAGGAGACCATATCTAAAAAAAATACAGACAAGTCGCCGGCTCTATACATTTAGTCGTTAGCTCAAGCTTATCAGAGAGCCGCGATAGCTCAGTGGTTAGTGAACTGGACTATAAATGACAAGAGGTAGGGTTCGATCCAATCGACGGCTTCCGGGTTCACCCAGCCTTAAATGGGTACCGGATTTTTTCTGGGAAAGTAAAGCGGCACGGGCGTAATACCGACCACATTACCCCAAAAATCATGTACCGAAGGTCTGTAAAAATTATGGTCACTAACACCATATTCTTTATACGCCACTTGGCGTGACGGGGGTACTTTACTTTTTTTCCCCAACTTATCGGTAGTAACCCATATCCACATTGTTTATCTTGGGGCCAGAATTTGCTTTCTAGATTTGTGTACAGTTCAGATATTTCAAAGACATGTTCCTGAAGTCTATAGATCGGTTTGACATACACACTGTGGGGACGTCGTCAATTGTGTTCTATATAGGGTGGTTTTTGTTCTGCAGAACACTCATCGGAGTCAGAAACGTGTGGTCCGTTGTGTCACTTCCGGATCTGATATTGTGGGAATTGTACGTTTCATCTAGCCTGCCATTTATTTGATTTGTGTTACATCTTCCTTCTTTGATGTTCTCTAAGAAATCTGTTATTTATGATTAGGGTCTGGATTTTTATGCCACGCCATGTTTTTTTCCTGACATGTATTTTTGAAATCCAAGATAATCTCAACATGCTTCATGCTTTTCTGAACGCCCTGACGATGTTTTTATTGGTTATATAAATGCACTTTTTAGCCATAATTTAAGTTTAGCTTTTTGTCTAAACCAAATTAGGGGCATAAATGCATAACTTTGGTTATGTTTGATCACATATGTCGCTATTTTAGGTACAAGAAAACTTTCATTGAGAAGACCCCTGATTAAGTGGGACAAGTTTGGCTTTTTAATTGTATTGGCAGGCAACACGCAAACTTGTCTGAATAAATAAGTGGCTATAACTCAGACAACCTCAGTCAACATAAATAATGAGATGGAAAAATAAATTCCATTTGTAGCTGATTTACCGTATGTCAGGATACATCTGTCTACTATGATTCTAAAAAAAAATCATAATTGAACGTCATTTTTTAATAGCAAAAGAATAATTAATTGATGTCATATTTCGGTCTATTAAAAATTTTTAGCTCATATTTTGCATTTTTTAGATCATAACAAATCTGAGTTTTATTTATGAGTATTTGGGTTTGCAGGCTTACTTCCCTTGTATTGTTACTGTCTTCAAGCTGTGCTGTGTAGTTTGTTGACAGCTGTCAGGTCAATATTGATCGCATTATTGTGGTAGTCCTAGACATACGTATTATAATGCTTGCGCCTTCTATCTTACTTGTCTCTTTTGAGGACTCATTTGTGATTACATATGTCCTTATTTTTTTTCTTTTGAGGTCCATTCTGTGAATACATACGTCCGGAGTTGTTTCTTTTTAAGACCCATCTGTGAATACATCTTTACAACATACCAATAGAAATAATAGCAGCAGCAGGAGAAACAGGAAAGCAATGGCTGCACAGAATATTTAATGCAGCATGGCACCAACAACAAGCCCCAGAAGACTGGCAACAGGCAATCATCATACCAATATGGAAAAAGAAAGGTAGCAAAAGAGACTGCAATTAATATAGATGTATATCTCTTCTCAGCCATGTAGGAAAGCTACACGCCAAAATCTTGGAAACAAAGACTGAGACCAATAATAGAACTACAGTTAAGCGATTCTCAAATGGGGTTTCGAAAAAACAGAGGATGTACTGACGCACTATTCACACTAAAACAGCTTGCAGAAAAAACGACAGAACACAATCAAAACTTATACATAGCCTTCATTGACCAGGAAAAAGCATTCGACAGAGTAAACAGAGAACAACTGTGGGAGATACTAACAACATACGGAGTAAGCCAACATCTAACCAACCTTATTAAAAGCCTCTGCGTCAACAGCAGCTGCAGGGTCAGAACAGCAGCAGGCTACACAGACCACTTCGAAGTTAGATCAGGCGTAAGATAGGAGTGCGTACTATCCCCCCTACTGTTTATTACATACATGGACCATGTATATAAGTTAGCCAACCCATCAGGGACAGAGGAGATCAACGAGCTTCTATTTGCAGACGATCAGGCACTAATACATGAAACAACAGAAGAGCTACAAGAACACTTAAACAAACTCAACATCTCCGGCACAAAATACATGAAAATCAACATCAACAAAACAAAAGTCATGAATTTCGCCAAAAATAAACACAACATCAACATAACTATAGAAGGCAGACAACTAAAACAAGTAGAGGAATTCAAATACCTAGGAAGTCTAATGACAAACGATAATTCTCAAACAGTAGAGATAGAATCAAGATGCAACAAAGCTTGTCAAATCATCGGACAGTTATCACCACTATTGTCCAACAAGGAAATAACTCTAGAGGCAAAACGAGCACTATACAATACAATCTTCATCCCAACATTGTGCTACCAATGCCAGACCTGGACCCTAGATGCAAGAACAATAAGAAAAAAATAACCTCTACAGAGATTAAATGTGTCAGACGAATGACAGGAAACAGTCTGAGAGATAAGATCAGAAATGAAGAACTGAGAAAAAAGCTAGGAATAGCCCCCGCCATAGAATATATAAGGAAACAACAGATAAAATGGTTTGGCCACGTGACAAGGCAGAAAGAACAAAACATTACACAACGAGCCTTCAACAAACGTTGTGAGAACACCAGACCCAAGGGTCGACCACGAAAAAGATGGGTCGATGGAATATTAGAAGCACTAGGAAACATAACAGCAGCAGAGGCAGATGCTGAAGGAAAGAGGAAGAAGACTGTGGGGCTGGACCGTTAAGGCATTCTAGGAGTCATTGTCCATGAGAAACATATCTGGCTGGACAATTTACTCTCAATGTCTGTAATAGTGGATATCACTGAAAATGTAAAACCTTTGTGGGAGTAGGAACCTACTATTTGTTCTCAATGTTCAGGTAAACGAGTTATTTTTTTTTGCTTCACATTCTTTAGCTTTTGAGCTATAAGTCGAAAACTTGATCTTTTAGAACAACTGTTGCTGAGCTTCTGTGTTTTTATGCACATGGGATGTCGTTCATGATGATATCATATTTCTCCCAATTTTAGGACTTTTCTCTTTTTTTCGTTCACTTAAGTTCAGTTGTCTTGTTGATTTCATGATCGCTGCCGATATGTTCTTAGGCCGTACAGTTATTATTGAGTTCTGTTGTATTTTTTATCTTTAAGCAAGACAAGACAAAGAAGAACAGAGGCAGCTGAGATGTGGTTTATCAGAAGAATGCTACGAATTTCATGTTTAACAATTACAAATAAAGAATGTTTAAAACGAGCTGTAGAAACCAGAAATAATATAATAAAAATCATAATAAAGAGACAATTTACATTTATTGGACATGTCATACGAAAAGAAGGCATTTGGGAGCTTTATAACAACAGGCAGAATGAATGGAAAGAGGAGCAGAGGTAAACCAAGAGAAAAATATATTGAACAGCTTATTCAAATAACATAATAAAAGATATACTGATTTATGGCATACATGAAGGAGCGAGTGATGTGGAGAGAGATGATCAGCACCTGATGATGATGATTTTGTATTTTATTAAACGTCTAGAGTTTTGTAATTGAGGCCGTGGCATAAGCTGTCAAATTCTATTCTATAGCAGGTAGTATTTAACAGACGCTATAGAACATAAAAGAAAGGGAAAAAAATATTTGGATCTTTAAAACGAAATCATCATCATCATCAAGTACCGGGCCTGCTGGCGTAGTTGACCATGTCTCTCCACAATTTTCGATCTCGACAGTTATTTATTATTTCTGTTGTTGACCTTCTGCCAAGCAATTCTCTTAAGCTGTCTGGTATTTTTTCTCTTTGCTTCCCTCTATCTCTTCGTCCCTGAATTTTCCCAGTTGTTACAATATATTCCAGCTGTTCTCTCCTCATTACATGGCCAAAAAATGGTGATTGTTTCTTCCTAATATTGGAAATTAGCTCCCTTTTTGCCATGGCCTCTTTCAGAACGTTTTCATTACTCTTCTTAGCTGTCCATGGTATTCTCAACATTCCTCTGTATAACCACATTTCTACAGACTCAAGTTGTTTTCTTGTGCGTTGTCCTATTGTCTATGATTCACATCCATATGTTAAGACTGGCTCTACATAACATTTAAGAACTCTTTTTCTTGTTTCTATTGTCGAAAATGGATTGCATAGTATCTTCCTCATTTTTTTCAAAGCTGCTTTTGCCTGAGCCATTCTGCATCTCACCTCTTTTGTACATCTTCCACCTGAGGTTAATAAAGTTTCCAAATATTTAAATTCATTTGCCTGTTTTAATATTGTTCCACTTGTCTTTATTTTGCACTGAGGTGATGTCTTTTCCTTTGTTGTTACCATAACCTCTGTCTTTTTGCTATTAAGGCTGAGTCCTTTAGTTTAAAACGAAATAATGGCCTGGAAAAGATCATTATGGAGGGCATGGTATCAGGTAGATGAGAGAGAGAGGAAGACCAAGAAGAAGATGGGTGCTGGATATCACAGCCGAGCTGTGACTGACTGTTGCTGATCATCTCGCGTAGAATAGAGAAATGTCACGAGAGTTACGTTCTTATAAGGAAAAAGTATATGATGCTACTGACATACGTAATATATGCTATATGATATATATATACATACGTATATACGTACTTACATACACACATATTTGTATACGTATATATATAATTACAGGGACACATACACAGTTACGTACGTACGTACGTACGTACATATATATATATATATATATATACTTATTTACATACGTATGCACATATTACATACATACATACATGCATGCTTACATACATACATTCATACATACATACGTACATACATACATACATACATATATACACACATACATACATACATACATACATACGTACATACATACATACATACATTCATACATACATATATACATACGTACGTACATACATACATACATACATACATACATACATACATACATACATACATACATACATACATACATACATACATACATACATACATACATACATTCATACATACATTCGTACGTACGTACATACATACATACATACATACATACATACATACATACATACATACATACATACATACATACATACCTGCAAGAACTATAACAAGGCTAGATCCCATTTCTCCTTGATTAGTAACAGGGGAAATAACGCCTTTAGTTCTCCAGTCGAATGTGTCAGCATCTCCCTTGAACTGTGCAAGACAAAAGGGGAGAAAACCACTACAGTTGAGACCTGGTCTGTCTGATACCCTACCACTAATATGTTTGTCTACAACATTGTGATTCCCCTCCAAACTAAAATATTTTCTAACATTGATGTATGCGTCTCAATGTGATCAGCTCACCTAAAGAGTTCATTGTTTTACGCCTTATAGTCATCATCATCATGTGCCATACCGGTTGGCGTAGGTGATCATGTCCCTCCACAATCTTCTATCTACAGTGCATCGTATCAGTTCTGTTGTTAACTGTTTTCCATGCAATGACACCAAGCTATCCAGTATTTTCTCTCTTTGTCGCCCGCGATCTCTCTTTCCTTTTATTTTGCCAGTTGTAACCAAGTCTGTAAATAGAAGGTTATGATTTATCATGATTATTCCAGGCAATTTAAGAAGGTAGTTTGCCATTCCTTTCCTTCTTGGCAGTGACTGTACTAGTCGGAGATCGCAGCCATTGTCTCTATACATGAGATCCTCTGCCTGCCATCGCGGTGTGGGGACCATAACCGGAAATACTTGTCGGCTGCTCCCACAACACTATCCACCACCTGCTCCAATGGCTTCATATAACCCTGATAGGGGGACTAAACGGGAGTTCCACCTTGCCCAGGGGTGTCCCGAAGACTAGCGGAAGAAAGGAGACGTCTTACTCCTCCTTTGGCAGGGCAGAACTCTACCCCGCTAACCACGCCTTATAGTAATATAGTATAGAAAGCTCAAAGTTTAAGTGGAAATTATTTCTTCGTTTCATTTTGATATTCCTGTCATCTTTAAGTCCACGATTTCATTGATAAAACGGTGATTATATTTTTCAAAGGTGGCACTCTTGTCTAGCACATTGCCTTGTGAGAGGCTAAGAGATCGCAGGCTACGGGAATAAACAAAGACAGAAAATCAGAAAGGATGGATCCTGAGGCAGTCGGACCTCTTTCTTTCTTCCCATCATTGAAACGTCAAGTTAAGAAGGAATTAGTGCAACTTGGGCTATATCACTTAATATTCGCTGGGACAACAATAGACAAATAGAAATGTCTGTTTCATTGTCGACTGGACAAACGTCTCACTTGTTGTGGAGATAAATACTCGAACCGAAAATAAAAAGTTGACAACAATTGACAAACCTATCAACAAATAATATGGGCCAACACAAAAATAACACCTGTGACCTGTGACAAAGATCTTCAATGATCAAAACTGAGATGCTAAAGGCATTTCTTCATGGGTTTGGAACTTGTACTACCTATTTAGGACATTTCTTTATGGGTTTGGAACTTGTACTACCTATTTAGGACATTTCTTTATGGGTTTGGAACTTGTACTACCTATTAAGGGCATTTCTTTATGGGTTTGGAACTTGTACTACCTATTTAGGACATTTCTTTATGGGTTTGGAACTTGTACTACCTATTTAGGACATTTCTTTATGGGTTTGGAACTTGTACTACCTATTTAGGGCATTTCTTTATGGGTTTGGAACTTGTACTACCTATTTAGGGCATTTCTTTATGGGTTTGGAACTTGTACTACCTATTTAGGACATTTCTTTATGGGTTTGGAACTTGTACTACCTATTTAGGACATTTCTTTATGGGTTTGGAACTTGTACTATCTATTTAGGACATTTCTTTATGGGTTTGAAACTTGTACTACCTATTTAGAACATTTCTTTATGGGTTTGGAACTTGTACTATCTATTTAGGACATTTCTTTATGGGTTTGGAACTTGTACTATCTATTTAGAACATTTCTTTATGGGTTTGGAACTTGTACTACCTATTTAGAACATTTCTTTATGGGTTTGGAACTTCTACTATCTATTTAGGACATTTCTTTATGGGTTTGGAACTTGTACTATCTATTTAGGGCATTTCTTTATGGGTTTGAAACTTGTACTATCTATTTAGGGCATTTCTTTATGGGTTTGAAACTTGTACTATCTGTTTAGGGCATTTCTTTATGGGTTTGGAACTTGTACTACCTATTTAGGGCATTTCTTTATGGGTTTGAAACTTGTACTATCTGTTTAGGGCATTTCTTTATGGGTTTGGAACTTGTACTATCTATTTAGGGCATTTCTTTATGGGTTTGGAACTTGTACTATCTATTTAGGGCATTTCTTTACGGGTTTGAAACTTGTACTATCTGTTTAGGGCATTTCTTTATGGGTTTGGAACTTGTACTATCCATTTAGGGCATTTCTTTATGGGTTTGAAACTTGTACTATCTGTTTAGGGCATTTCTTTATTGTTTTGGAACTTGTACTATCTATTTAGGGCATTTCTTTATGGGTTTGGAGCTTGTACTATCTATTTAGGGCATTTCTTTATGGGTTTGGAACTTGTACTATCTATTTAGGGCATTTCTTTATTGGTTTGGAACTTGTACTATCTAATTAGGACATTTCTTTATGGGTTTGGAACTTGTACTATCTATTTAGGACATTTCTTTATGGGTTTGGAACTTGTACTACCTATTTAGGGCATTTCTTTATGGGTTTGGAACTTGTACTACCTATTTAGAACATTTCTTTATGGGTTTGGAACTTGTACTACCTATTTAGGACATTTCTTTATGGGTTTGGAACTTGTACTACCTATTTAGGACATTTCTTTATGGGTTTGGAACTTGTACTACCTATTTAGGACATTTCTTTATGGGTTTGGAACTTGTACTACCTATTTAGGACATTTCTTTATGGGTTTGGAACTTGTACTACCTATTTAGGACATTTCTTTATGGGTTTGGAACTTGTACTACCTATTTAGGACATTTCTTTATGGGTTTGGAACTTGTACTACCTATTTAGGACATTTCTTTATGGGTTTGGAACTTGTACTATCTATTTAGGACATTTCTTTATGGGTTTGAAACTTGTACTACCTATTTAGAACATTTCTTTATGGGTTTGGAACTTGTACTATCTATTTAGGACATTTCTTTATGGGTTTGGAACTTGTACTATCTATTTAGAACATTTCTTTATGGGTTTGGAACTTGTACTACCTATTTAGAACATTTCTTTATGGGTTTGGAACTTCTACTATCTATTTAGGACATTTCTTTATGGGTTTGCACTTGTACTATCTATTTAGGGCATTTCTTTATGGGTTTGAAACTTGTACTATCTATTTAGGGCATTTCTTTATGGGTTTGAAACTTGTACTATCTGTTTAGGGCATTTCTTTATGGGTTTGGAACTTGTACTATCTATTTAGGGCATTTCTTTATGGGTTTGAAACTTGTACTATCTATTTAAGGCATTTCTTTATGGGTTTGGAACTTGTACTATCTATTTAGGGCATTTCTTTATGGGTTTGAAACTTGTACTATCTGTTTAGGGCATTTCTTTATGGGTTTGGAACTTGTACTATCCATTTAGGGCATTTCTTTATGGGTTTGAAACTTGTACTATCTGTTTAGGGCATTTCTTTATGGGTTTGGAACTTGTACTATCTATTTAGGGCATTTCTTTATGGGTTTGGAACTTGTACTATCTATTTAGGGCATTTCTTTATTGGTTTGGAACTTGTACTATCTAATTAGGACATTTCTTTATGGGTTTGGAACTTGTACTATCTATTTAGGACATTTCTTTATGGGTTTGGAACTTGTACTACCTATTTAGGGCATTTCTTTATGGGTTTGGAACTTGTACTACCTATTTAGGGCATTTCTTTATGGGTTTGGAACTTGTACTACCTATTTAGAACATTTCTTTATGGGTTTGGAACTTGTACTATCTATTTAGGACATTTCTTTATGGGTTTGGAACTTGTACTACCTATTTAGGACATTTCTTTATTGGTTTGGAACTTGTACTACCTATTTAGAACATTTCTTTATGGGTTTGGAACTTGTACTACCTATTTAGAACATTTCTTTATGGGTTTGAAACTTGTACTATCTGTTTAGGACATTTCTTTATGGGTTTGAAGCTTGTACTATCTGTTTAGGGCATTTCTTTATGGGTTTGAAACTTGTACTGTCTGTTTAGAACATTTCTTTATGGGTTTGAAACTTGTACTATCTGTTTAGAACATTTCTTTGTGGGTTTGGAACTTGTACTACCTATTTAGAACATTTCTTTATGGGTTTGGAACTTGTACTACCTATTTAGAACATTTCTTTATGGGTTTGAAACTTGTACTATCTGTTTAGGACATTTCTTTATGGGTTTGAAGCTTGTACTATCTGTTTAGGGCATTTCTTTATGGGTTTGAAACTTGCACTATCTGTTTAGAACATTTCTTTATGGGTTTGAAACTTGTACTATCTGTTTAGAACATTTCTTTGTGGGTTTGGAACTTGTACTATCTGTTTAGGGCATTTCTTTATGGGTTTGGAACTTGTACTATCTGTTTAGGGCATTTCTTTATGGGTTTGAAACTTGTACTATCTGTTTAGGGCATTTCTTTATGGGATGGAACTGGTACTACCTGTTTAGGGCATTTATTTATGGGATGGAACTTGTACTATCTGTTTAGGACATTTCTCCATAACTAATTATTATTTCGCTATAATTAGTTATTTTTTCTCCATAATTAGTTATTATTTTTTCATAATTAGTTATTATTTCTCCATAATTAGTTATTATTTCTCCATAATTAGTTATTATTTCTCCATAATTAGTTATTATTTCTCCTTAATTAATTATTATTTCTCCATAATTAGTTATTATTTTTCCATAATTAGTTATTATTTCTCCGTAATTAGTTAATATTTTTCTATAATTGGTTATTATTTCTCCATAATTAGTTATAATTTCTCCATAATTAGTTATTATTAATTAGTTTTTTCTCTCCCTAATTAGTTATTATTTCTGCATAATTAGTTATTATTTCTCCATAAACAGTTATTAATTCTCCATAATTAGTTATTATTTCTTCATAATTAGTTACTTATTTTTTCTCCATAATTAGTGATAATTTCTCCATAATTAGTTATTATTTCTCCATAATTAGTTATTATTTCTGCATAATTAGTTATTATTTCTCCATAAATAGTTATTACTTCTCCATAATTAGTTATTATTTCTTCATAATTAGTTACTTTTTTTTCTCCATAATTAGTGATAATTTCTCCATAATTTGTTATTATTTCTCCATAATTAGTAATTTTTTCTCCAGAATTATTTATTATTTCTACATAATTAGTTATTATTTCTCCATAATTATTTATTATTTCTCTTTAATTAGTTATTATTTCTTTATAATTAGTTATTATTCCTGCATAATTAGTTATTATTTCTCTTTAATTAGTTATTATTTCTCTATAATTAGTTATTTTTTCTCTTTAATTAGTTATTATTTCTCTATAATTAGTTATTATTTCTCTTGAATTAGTTATTATTTCTCTTTAATTAGTTATTATTTCTCTTTAATTAGTTATTATTTCTCCATAATTAGTTATTATTTCTCTTTAATCAGTTATTATTTCTCCATAATTAGTTATTATTTCTCCATAATTAGTTATTATTTCTCCATAATTGGTTATTATTTCTCCATAATTAGTTATTATTTCTCTTTAATTAGTTATTATTTCTCCATAATTAGTTATTATTTCTCTTTAATTAGTTATTATTTCTCTTTAATTACTTATTTTTCTCCATAATTAGTGATAATTTCTCCATAATTAGTTATTATTTCTCCAAAATTAGTTATTATTTTTCCATAATTAAAATTGCTTTCTACATCTTGCAATGTGCTCAACCTCTCTCATTCATGGAAGCCGGGAACTAAGTTGTCATCTGAGGTTGTATGTGGGATGGTATGTGAGGTGGTATGTGAGGTGGTATGTGAGATGGTATGTGAGATGGTATGTGAGATGGTATGTGAGGTGGTATGTGAGGTGGTATGTGAGATGGTATGTGAGATTGTATGTGAGGTGGTATGTGAGGTGGTATGTGAGGTGGTATGTGAGATGGTATGTGATATGGTATGTGAGGTGGTATGTGAGGTGGTATGTTAGGTGGTATGTGAGGTGGTATGCCAGGTGGGACGTAAGGTGGTATGTGAGGAGCTATGTAAGATGGTATTTGAGGCGGTATGTGAGGTGGTATGTGAGATGGTATGCCAGGTTCGATATGAGATGGTATGTGAGGTAGTATGTGAGATGGTATGCCAGGTGGGATGTAAGGTGGTATTTGAGGTGGTATGTGAGATGGTATGCCAGGTGGGTTGTGAGGTGGTATGTGAGGTGGTATGTGAGATGGTATGCCAGGTGGGATGTCAGGTGGTATGTTAGGTGGTATGCCAGGTGGTATGTGAGGTGGTATGTGAGATGGTATGCTAGGGGGGATGTAAGGTGATATGTGAGGAGCTATGTAAGGTGGTATTTGAGGCGGTGTGTGAGGTGGTATGTGAGATGGTATGCCAGGTGGTATGTGAGGCGGTTTGTTAGGTTGTATGTGAGATGGTATGCCAGGTGGGATGTAAGGTGGTATGTGAGGTGGTTTGCCAGGTGGTATGTGAGTTGGTATGCCTGTTGGTATTGGAGGTGATATGTGAGGTGGTATGTGAGAAAGATGAGCAATAATTGTATTTCCAAATAATCCTTGCAAGGGGAACTAACGGTTGGGAGGGAAATTAAGGGCAGACCAATGCTGAGAAAACGGTCTTTGCAAGGAAAATTCTCTATCAGGTTAAGGTACCGGTACAATCTGACGACAGAATGTAGTACACGGACAGCGGAAATAATACACGGCATGGTTACACGCCAGGAAAAGACAAAACATGATTGAACAAAAGGTACAAAAGAAAAGAGATGAAGCCCGGCAACACAGACGGACACTATGAACTTTGTGGACGTATCTATCGATCTAATATTGTCAGAATAAGCGTTGAGAGAGTCTGTTCTGTAAAAACAGCCCCATACACTAACATTACCAAACTACTGACATGCATTGATTGGTTATTGCTGACCGTCTGTCTGCCGCCAGCGCCATATGCTTTTATGTAAAATAAATAAACTCTCTTTGAAATAGACTGTCTAAATCTGTATTATAAAGTTTTTCTTTAAAATACATCTTCTAAATAGAAAGAGAAACATCAAAGAAATTTGAACTGAATTGATAAACTTGAAGAACCAAAGTATGTTGACTGTTGTGTATGATGCCAGAGTAAAGGCATTACGATGTATAGAGATGCGAAACTAATGTAATACGGGAGGTCAAAAAGTAATGCACACCAATTTTTTTCTCGGCTAATAATAAAGATAGGAATATGAAATTTTGCACACTTGGAATATGACATGTTCCAATTATGTGCACCAAATTGCACAGCATTCTGATAAATATTACGCAATCTATGAACCGTTAAAATGGAGCTTGTCAACAATGTCCGTTACAAACAGCGAATTGTCATAGAATTTCTGGTTGCGGAAAAAGAAACTGTGGCAAACATTCATAAACGACTGTGTGCAGTGTACAAATGTTCTGCAGTCAATAGGAGCACAGTTAGTCGCTGGGTTCGGAGAATTAAAGCTGCAGAAAGTGTACGAGTGGAGCTGCATGATTTACCGCGTTCTGGACGTGTTGCCTCGGCTACCAGCACAGACATGTTAAACCGGGCTGATGCCATTATTCGTAAGGATAGGCGTATCACTAGTCAGCAATTGGCGTTGCAGCTTACAGTCAGCAAGGGAAGTGCAATCGCAATTTTTAAAACTCTCGGATATTCAAAGATTTGCGCTCGATGGGTTCCTCGGTGCCTAACAAATGATCACAGAGTTCAAAGGAAAACATTCTGTTCTGAATTGTTGGAGCGTTTCGGTGTTGAAGGAGAAATGTTTTTGTCAAAAATTGTTACCGGTGACGAAACGTGGGAACATCATTATGAGCCTGAAACAAAAATGCAGTCAATGGAATGGCATCATCCGCAGTCACCAAAAAGAAAAAAATTCAAAACATCTCCATCAGCCGGAAAGGTGATGATCACTGTCTTCTGTGACATTGATGGTGTGATTCTTGTTGATGTAATGACAAGAGGTGAGACAATCAACTCGACAGCTTACATCAATACACTGACAAAACTCAAAAATCGGTTCCACAGAGTTCGGCCTAATAAGCCATCTGCAGATTTGTTGCTTCAACATGACAATGCACGCCCTCACACAAGTCTGGTAACACGGGAAGCAATCAACAAATTTGGTTGGACTGTACTGCCCCATCCTCCTTACAGCCCTGATCTGGCTCCCTCAGATTTCCATCTGTTTGGACCACTCAAAAAATTCCTGCGTGGGACACACTTTGACATGATGAGGATGTGATCCGTGCAGTTAAAAAATGGCTACGCGAGCAGGACAAAACTTGGTACAAACGAGGCATTCATGACCTAGTTTCGCGTTGGCGTAAGGCAATACGCTTGGACGGAGATTATGTTGAAAAATAGGTAGTGTAAAGGGGATATTCAGCTACAATCTGTGAAAATTTCACACATTTTGCCCGAATAGTTTCCGAGAAAAAAATTGGTGTGCATTACTTTTTGACCTCCCTACGTAGAATGTTCATAATAATGACATTTTTTTTTAAAAAGGAGAGAAGAAAGTGGTGTTAAAAAAGATGTACAAAAAAGAGCTGGTAATAAAAAAATAACAGCTTTACGTAGGTGAGAAACAAAACAAAAGTGGAACAACGATTCTGCCACGTAGGCCTTCAGTTTTAACAATAAACAACAACAAAAACATATGTATAAAAGGATATCCACAGAAATATAAGTACATGGTGATAATATGACAACGAAGCCTGTCCTCTTTGGCTCTACCTCTTAGTCCAGTGGTATACTTGTCATAGACTTTAGACTGGTCATTGTCGTTGCTTCTGTAATCAGTTAAACAATTTGTTCATGTTTTCCCTCACTACGTGCCACTATAGACATGTACCTCATTTAATGTACGTTTGTCTACCTAACGCAGCTGCGGCGTCGCCACTGCCTGTTCAGTCTTCTCCACTGGTAACCAATTTTCTGCATTTTAATGCAGTTTGCACTTGTTTGCGTAAACCTGTGCGCGTGTGTGTAGAATAATCACTACAACTAGTCAGTGCTGATTATACCATTAGGGTAACCTAGGAGATCACTTGGGACGCCGAGAGAAGTGGGCGTCACCTTCACTTAAAAAAAAAACAAAGACAAGAAAAAAAACCGTTAAATCATTTAGATTTTTAAATTCGAGCAAAGCCGTTTAAATTAATATTAAATTACTATTTTTATATTGTTAGTAAAGATGTCTTAGTATTTTAATTTATGTATTCTCATAAAAAAGTGGACTCAAAGATCTCAAATATCGATATCACAATCTTATATAAAGACAAAGTATTGGGACGTCTATTTTACGCTACCTGGTACGGCTCGTACTCTTGTACCGGATCTACAACTAGCAAAGACTCGTCGATCACTCACCTTTAGAGAGATGCAGCTCACGGCGCTAACTGCCAGGACAGCCACGAGTAACGCTGAGAAATGTGACGCCATCATGTGAACTGCCACCAAGCTACAACACGATTGGTCGGTTACAACAGTTTCTCAACTTGCCAGAGAGTTGCTTCAGATGCAACAAACAAGAAGTTATGACAACTTCGCCTCCAGTTTAGACCTTCAGAGCCAGGTACTAGGACCTTTTGTTGTTTGGTAAAGTGGACCAGAGAAATTGGAGCCCAACATCGATATTATCTGTAGATCAATTATTGGTATCATTTTATTTATGTTTAATCTCGTGGTTGTGGATATCTTGTCACATGAAAAGCGTGGGTTTTGTCAAACATGTGATGCCAAATGTGGAGTAGAATTGAATTTGGTAAAGGTTCTTGTGACAAAATGAGATCGGTCACCTGACTAATGTGAGCACGTTACATTATGTGATTTATAGGAGGAGTAATTTACAAGACCCCGCTGAACATGTGAAATGTTAGCTTTAAAAAATAGTTGTATAAGAGATTAGGGAGGTAATAAATAGAAACAATTAGTAATAGGTTATCTCAAAGTGGTGCCTAGTCAGATGATGTGAAGCCAGCTCGGTGATAACGCTTTATTTTGTTTGTTATCAAGAAGGTCGGAATGTTGTTTCATTAATTCGCTTACTCGTTAAACTTCTTCAACGTTTGAAATCTTGTGATCATGCGAACTTTACTCTTTGTCCTGTGTTATGGAGAGGGAAGAACAACATTATGACACAAGAAAAACTGGTGGCTAGGTCAGTACTCGTGTATTGGTGTGTCCTGATAAAGTAAAGGTAAAGGTAAAGTACGAGACTTGAACCGGCGTCTTAGCACCGCGGGTTTCCACCCATATGTGCTCGACCGCCTATCCAGAAATGTTCGGAGATTTCCGGATAGTGTCGCTTCAAGCATCGAAACTCACGATGCGAGGCAACTTTCCTTACCGTTCCAGGGTAACACCCTGGTACCCATTTCTGCCAACGGCTGGGTCGACCGCGGGGGTATTTTTTTTTTTTCTAAATACGAGTAAAATTCATACTGCTCCCAGCGGGAATCGAACACGGGTTGTCCGAACGTCGGTAGTCCAGTCGGGTGGTTTTCCCAACTAGGCTACCGAGGCTTGAGTTCCTCCCTAAATCTGCGACGTGGCTGTTATAGTCTGTCTTTGACAGACTGTATCTTGGTTTAAGATAGTTTTCCTTCTCGTTGGGTGGATGCTGTCCATGGCTGTTCAGCCCATCCTGCTCGTGATTTCTGTCTGGGTGTTCTCTCATAGCCTTTCCTTCACCCGATGGTAACTGCTAGACAGCTGTGGTTTGTTTTTCCGGGGTGTCCCTTCCCCGTGGATAGAGCTTTGAATGCGGCTCTTACTCGCATGGCCTGTCCGTCGTTGGACATTACGGGGGTTTTTTTTTAATTGGTGCAACAGTTGCTCCCCACCCGTGGTAGGAGACGCCTTCTATCTGGTCTTTAGTTTATGAGGTCAGATCTGCGGCCCTGTTTCCACGATGAAGCTGACATGTTTTTCAATGTCGTGACCCCTGTAGTTTCTGGCTTAGTTCAGCGCCCTCTGGCCAGACACGGCACAGTGTTTCCTTGTGGGCTGGACAGATGGAGGATATACTCTGGTTCCGTGATACCAGTTCCACATGGGCGTTGCTTTGTGGGGGACACATTACTACGATTGAGATGACTTGAAGTGACCGGTTCAAAAAAAAAAAAAAGAACAAGCGATGGGGTGTAGCATACACTCCTTCACAAGTATAGCCACAGCTTTACAAAATAAAGGACAATACAACATATTTGACGTATCGACCTATAGCTTTCAGCTTTACCACAACACTGCATTTGTTTACTGTTCCTTTGGAGTCTCTGTAGATTTGGGGTTGTGTTTGTTGCTGACCCTCTATCCCAGCCCGAGTATAATGTATTGTGTGTACTCGAGAAACAATTGTCGTACTCGTCTTGTTCTAGTGCAAGAAGCAAGGAGGTAGTTACACAGAAATGTATTCAAAACACAATTTATTAGACCGGTAAAGAAGTATTTAAAGACAGTAAAATGTATGTAATAGAGCGATGGATGTAGAGTTGGCGAGACCCCAAGCTGCTGAACTAAATGAGACGGTGATGCTCCCTAGGAAAGAAGGAACACCAGAAGGTGACAATCATAGATGACACTTTTTACACATTTGAACCCGCCCCCCCCCCCCCCCCCCCGGAATGGGATGTTTTAAGCTGTAGTTTATTTAGTCAGCCCGACCTTGGTTCTTAGACAAGTAAAAAAATGTTCATAAGTAAAATAATAAACAAAAATAAACAAACAAATTAATAAACAAAAGAATAGGAATGGCAAAAGGAATTTTAATGTCATGAAAAATATACTAACATCAGAACAAATAACACAAAAGCTAAAAATAAGAACAGCAAAATGTTATATCTTCTCAATATCCCTGTATGGTACAGAAACATGGACATTAGACAAGAAAACATAACAGAAAACTGAAGCCTTTGAAATGTGGATTTGTAGAAGAATAGAAAGAATTAGATGGAAAGAAAACAAAAGGCACGATGTAGTCTTAAAACAACTAAAAATAAAAATAGAAATACCAAACACAATTCAAAGAAGACAAAAGAGATTTATGGGCCATGTTAACACAACAGCCTACTAAATGTAATCTTGGAAGGGAAAATACAAGGTAAAAGAGGCAGAGGCAGGCCAAGACTAACATGGACTAGTAACATTAAAAGATGAACAAGTCAGCCTATGACAACCTGTCCCATCAAAGCAAGAGACAGAGGCAGACCAAGACTAACATGGACCAGTAACATTAAAAGATGGACAATTCAGCCTATGACAACCTGTCCCATCAAAGCAAGAGGCAGAGGCAGGCCAAGACTAACATGGACGAGTAACATTAAAAGATGGACAATTCAGCCTATGACAACCTGCACCATCAAAGCAAGAGAGAAAGAGAGCAGAATGGCACTCCATGGTAGTAAACCTTCCATGCGGAGACGGCACTCAATGATGATGATGAAATAAGTGCTCAAAAAAGGTAAAATGTTTCATACAAAACTTGTTAGACTTATTCTACCATCTTTAACTACTGCTTGACCTGTGTAACACATTTTGTTTTGAAAAGTTTTCTTTTTGATTACACCCATGGCTCTTGTAGTACAAGGGAGCCGCGATAGCTCAGTGGTTAGTGAACTGGACTACAAAGGACAAGAGGTAGGGTTCGATCCCAACCGACGGCTTCCGGGTTCACCCAGCCTTTAATGGGTATCGGAATTTTTTCTGGGAAAGTAAAGCGACACGGGCTTAACATCGACCACATTACCCCAAAAATCATGTGCCGAAGGTCTGTAAAATGTATGGTCACTAACACCATATTCCTTATAAGCCACTTGGTGTGACGGGGGCACTTTTTACTTGTTCACTCTGGCAGTAAAACACATGAAGTGCCACTGTTGTCTCTCGAGTAAACACATTCATTATTTGCATCTCATCTTGATAACAGAAAACAGTAAGATTTATAAGTGAAGAAGGTCGCTTCACGTCTTTCCTGCTCCCTTATCCCATTATGACTTATAGCTAACATTTCATATGTTCACGGCGTCTAGTAAATTACCCCACATATAAATCACAAAACGTAGCGTATCTATCAATCGCGTTACAGTAGATGTGATCACTTCCACATTGTCATGAGAACCTTCACCCAGTTATGTTGTTCTATTTCACATTTGGCATCACATGTTTGAGAAAACTTTTCTGTTGTTCTATTTCACATTTGGCATCACATGTTTGAGAAAACGTTTCTGCTGTTCGCGAGACAAGATATCCATCTCCAAGTGCTGTAAAATAAATTAAAAGATAATTAAGATACAGATAATATCTATATAGGCTATCTATTTCTCTGGTCCACTTTCCCACACAATAAAAGGCCCTATTGTCTGGTTATAAATGTTTAATCTGATTTTCATTTATTTCAAACAACTGCCTGGCACATTTAGAAACAGTTATAACTAACCAATAGCATTGTAACGCGGTGACAGGTAACATGATGGCGTCGCATTTCTCAGAGTTTGTTGTAGCAGTTTTTCTGACAGTTAGCGCCGTGAGCTGTATCTCTCTAAAGGTGAGTGACCTACTAGTCTATCCTAGTTGTAGATCCGGGGTACGAGTAAACATTGCACCCAGTTAAAGTCAATTTATCAATGAAATGAAAAATGGGTGTTTATAGTTTCAATTACAATCCAGCTCTGGACCACGGGAAAGTAACTATTTTCCTTTTTAAGAGACAGCTACTTACTACCGCTACCGAAGCCAAACAAGGACCATTCTCAGATCAGTGCCTACAGAATCATCACAATGCAGAACACTGCGGGCAAGCTGCTGGAGAAAATAGTTGCCCGTGTCCTCACCTGTCACCTTGAACAGAAACGTGCATTCCCACCCACACTCGGAGGTTATAGATATAACAAAGAGACATGGCTCAATGCGGCAGTCTATGCCTATGATGTCTTCGAAGGCTTCCACAGACGAGAGGAGACATGTGCTGCTGCTATAGATCTGGCATACAACAGGGTACCATTTGAATATCTCATGCATATGCTCCTCAAACTGGCGGTGCACCCCTTCCTCATTAGATGGATCGCCGCGGCACTGTTTCAGAGGAAAGTGATATTCAGATGTGAAAGTTGGTCTTCCGAGCCAACATCCATTTGTCCAGGGCTGCCACAAGGCTCACCATTGTCACCAGTTCTATTTAACGTGTACACAATAACGATCACGGAACAACAGCTGGATGGGAGGGGAAGAACTATGACTTTTGCTGATGATATTCTGGTATATCGACAGGGAAGAAACAGACGGGAAATAGCCTCCACAATGCAAGACGAACTCGATCGCATTTCTTCCTGGTGTGGGGTTTCAGGTGCCTTGGTTAATCCTAATAAAGCATCAGTTGCATGGTTCTCCCTTAACAATCATACCGTTAATACGACCACACCGGTAGTACGAATGGGAGCTGATGAGGTGACCAGGGACAAGTTGATGACATACCTTGGAGTTAAGTTTGATCGCAGCCTGTGTTTTCGGGACTACGTCGACCATGTGATAACAAAATCCCGCAAAGGATTAGCCGTCTTGAAGGTCATGGCAGCTGCCAACATCGAGCAGAGGCTACTTACTCTTCTGTTCCAGGGATTAGTCCTCACACCAATCTGTATGCCCTGGCAATTCTTACTGTCAGCATGACTCAAATTGATAGGCTGGAGAAAATACAAAATGAAGCCATGCGCATTATCCTGGGATGTACAAGGGACACTCTTTGTGTAGCAATGAGGTTTCTTTTTGACTTTCCAACCATGGATGACAGAATCAAGATCTGGAGAGCACGAGCATACCTGAAGATTAGTACAGATACAGAGCATCCATTGCACCACGTGCTCAACACAGAGAAAGGTACCAGGCTAAAAAAAGGCAAATCATGGGTGGGCCGAGCAGAAGATGTCATCAAACAGGTCTGTAGGCTTACCAATATCAGCGTTGGTGAGGAGTGGATACCGGTGCCTACGTCATTCAAGGGAACTTTCTCATGTATTGTCACACTCGACAGGAAAAGTAGGGAACAGAACCCGATCGTGGTTAATGCTGAGGTCAACGGTCTCATCTGCGATAACACCGATAAGAAAGATGCAGTCATCTATACAGACGGATCTGTAAGACGACACCAAAGAAGTGCATGGGCATTTACAGCGCGTTCGGCAGGCAGAATAGTCAAAGAAGACAGTGGTGCATACGTCATGACCACGAGTAGCATGACAATGGAGGTGATGGCTATTGGGTGGAGTCGTTGCAGAAATCCAAAATACGTAAGGTCACCTTTGTCTATGTCCCTGGACATGCGGGAGCACGGGGAAATGAAAGAGCGGACAGGTTGGCTAGTTGTGCTGTCGTTGAGGACGGGCAACCAATGGATCGGGCGGATATCATCAATAAACAATACTTCGACAAACACAGATCCACGTCACTTCTTCGGATGATGGAAATGGGAGTTAAGATGGGCACAGCCAGAAATGAGAAACTTGGTGGCGGTGTAAGAAGACTTATCAACCAACACAGAAGTGGAGTCGTCAGTCGCTGGACACTGAGGGAATTGCTGAGGAGGGGATCTGAGCACCTATGGACATGTTCGGAGTGCAATGGCGATGGCCCGCAAATAACTCAATTTTAAGAGTCGACCATATTATCGCCATGTTGTTAGATTTCTATGTGTATCCTTAAATATGTTTGACTTGTTGTTTATTATTCCAGCTATAGACCTACTTGGCCAAAACGTTTATTTCACTACTTTTGTTTTGTTTCTCACCTTCATTATTATCATTATCTTCACAGCTGCTTCGCATTTCTATACATCTTTATACCCTTATCCCTAAAGTAAACAATACATTGTCTATAGATGTAACAATGATTTAGACATTTTATGCCTTGTTTGCTCTTTTTTTAAATAATAAAACGTAAATTAAATTTTTAAAATACCACATATATTTATTTATAATATTTAAACAATAATAATTATCTATCAATAAAAGACATACGAAAAATCTGGCTGCAGATCGTTGCACATGGAGAACAAAAAAAAAAAAAAAAAAACAGCCCAGTAACATTAGAGAAAGCGTTTTAATCAAATTCAGAAGACAAAAGGAGTATGATAAAGGAGATGAGTCAGGCACCAGGAATATATCTTGTTTGTTCTGCGGTCGGATCTGTCTATCCAATATTGGTACATTCAGCCACGAGAGAAGCTGTTCAACAAAACAGCACCCAGTATAAAACATTAATATTTTACCAAACTACTATCACGATTGCTTGCTGTCAAGGCGTCAAAAGCCATATCTTAATGGCTTATACATATATCTCATAAAATTAAGGGAACATTAAATTAACATCACGCCAAGTGACGCATAAGGAATATGTTGTTAGTGACCTGAAGTTTTATAGACCTTTGGCGCATGATTTTTGGGGTAATGTGGTCGTTATTACGCCCGTGCCGCCTTACTTTCTCATAAATAAATTCGGCACCCATTTAAGGTTTGGGTGCACCTGGAAGCCGTCAATCAGGATCGAACCCGACCTCTTGTCCTTTATAGTCCAGTTCACTAACCACTGAGCTATCGCGGCTCCCTATTTATGTTATTAGGACACACATATGACCAGCCATTTAGATACAGGAAGTTTGGAAGAAATGGAGAAGACTGTAGATAGTGGAGCAGAGGGGAATAAGAAACTGTGATAAGAAGACACTTTTCTCAATAAACTAGATATATACTGCCAAACATTAACCAGAAAAAGGAAGCCATTGACAAACTGAATTTATCACATAAGACAAGGACATATGGTTGTTTCTATCTCCCTATGAAACTTTCATTCAAGTCAAGTGAAGTCTCTGCCCATGACGAAGGAACATTTACTCTAGTGACAAGATACCCCTTTACTGCTGAAAAGGCAAAAACATAATCGCTAATCTATACATAGATAATAATATAGGAAATACGTCACTGCTCCACTTTTTCATTCAATACAAGTCACTGAATTCATAGTTTGATAGGTTAAACTTGAAGTAACAAGTTTTGCTTATTTTGAAAATAAGGACTTTAGTTTTCAATTAATAAAGAATCAAATGGTCTTGTTAAGTGACAGGGATTAGGTCTTGTTTAGTGACAGGGATAAGGTCTTGTTAAGTGACAGCGATAAGGTCTTGTTAAGTCACAGGACAAGTTGCATAATGTTAATAAACAGTTCTGTTGAGATTTGCTTGCCTTGATATGGGTGCAACGGTAATTTCCATCCTGGGCTGCATCTCTATACAAGAAAGTAGTCTATAGACTTTGAGTACTCTAGAGAGTATGTTGTAGCTGTAATTGTCATTGGTTGAAGTCTAAGCTCAGGAAATAATGTCTATATACAGAATGACACAAGTGGATGAAGTCTTAGCACCAGGAAATAATGTCTATATACAGAATGATACAAGTGGATGAAGTCTTAGCACCAGGAAATAATGTCTATATACAGAATGATACAAGTGGATGAAGTCTTAGCACCAGGAAATAATGTCTATATACAGAATGATACTAGTGGATGAAGTCTTAGCACCAGGAAATAATGTCTATATACAGAATGACACAAGTGGATGAAGTCTTAGCACCAGGAAATAATGTCTATATACAGAATGATACAAGTGGATGAAGTCTTAGCACCAGGAAATAATGTCTATATACAGAATGATACTAGTGGATGAAGTCTTAGCACCAGGAAATAATGTCTATATACAGAATGATACAAGTGGATGAAGTCTTAGCACCAGGAAATAATGTCTATATACAGAATGATACTAATGGATGAAGTCTTAGTACCAGGAAAGAATGTCTATATACAGAGTGATACTAATGGATGAAGTCTTAGTACCAGGAAAGAATGTCTATATACAGAGTGATACTAATGGATGAAGTCTTAGTACCAGGAAAGAATGTCTATATACAGAGTGATACTAATGGATGAAGTCTTAGCTCTGGACAGGAATTTTTATGTACAAAGTGATACTAGTAAACCTTACCAGAAATCAATCCCCCCGTCTTGTATTTTGTGAACACGTGAACGAAGGGGCGGGGTCTAATTCCTTCATTCCCATGATATGTTCATTTGAAGACATTGCAAAGTTTAGATGACGTCATATTATTTTCATGTTACAGTCGGAACATCATGGGAAATGGTATCATCGAACAATGTTCAAGTACCTAAACAACACATACCTTTAGTACTGTCTGCCTATCATTACGGCACTTATCATTTTGTCTTGGATCTGCATAGGGAATTATCATAGTCATCATCTATATTATCATCATTATCATGTTTAATACCGGTTCCTGTAGACGATTATGTACGTCCACAATCTTCTATCCAATATCAGCGTCGTATCAATTCTGTTGTGACTGTTTCCTATACAATGACACCAAGCTATATAAATCTTCTTTCTTTGTCGTTCGCGATCTCCATTATCCTGTGTTTTGCCAGGTGTAACCAAGTAATCCAACTTCTCTCTTCATAATGTCCCCGAAAAATATCGATTGTTTATTACTGATAATTTTTAAGGAGTTCCATTTTCTTGTTGACCTCTTTGAGAATGTCTTCGTTGGTTTATTTTAGTTGTCCAAGGAACTTTCAACATTCTTGTAAGAAATCTCATCTCTGTGGTCTCTAATCGTCTTTTCATTTGTTTGTATACTCTCCATGATTCGCTTCCATAGTTTAGAATAGGCTCTATATAGCACCGATGAACTATTTTTTTACTTTTTTTTAACAGACTTTTTTGCACTAGACGTTTTTCATTTTCTGAAATGCTATTTTGGCCTGAGCTATTCTGCTTTTTATTTACGTGGTGCATCTTCCATCTGATGTTATTCCAGCTGAGGGAGTTATGGGGACTTGAGAATAAGAACCGCATGTCCAGTGCATTCGCCACGAGGTGTTCTGATCAGTTTATATTTCGCCTTCAGTAGAATCATCATTATCATCACCAAGTACCATGCCTGCTGGCCTAGGTTATGTCATTCCACAACTCTCGATCTCGACAGTTATTTTAAAAATAGAAAAGACGGTAGAAAAGACAGTCTAACTGACTCTACTGGGGGGTAAGAACCAGTGTTTGCCTAATTTGAAGAGCGACAATGTTTTTATCAATTTGACCACTCGCTATTCAATACTTCTAAGTATATAAATTCGATATATACTGGCGTTGGCGACAATGCTTGTCATATTTTGATCCTTGTTCTGGCTACTTCGTTCTTAGGACACACATTGATCTCCTTTTCAGATGAAATACAAATAGGGATATTGTTAGCTCTCTCTCTGATGTCTGTAGTGATTGGTCGATATAGTTGTCTGTCAAGTGCAGACTGTCAAGTTAAAAAAAAAAAATTAATTAATCAAATTAGTTTTCCTTCAGCTGACAGAAAAAATAATTGCAGAACAAGGTACACCGCGTCATGTTTGACGAATAACACATGTGTTATTGAGTTTACACATGTGTTATTGAGTTTACACATGTGTTATTGAGTTTACATATGTGTTATTGAGTTGACACATGTGTTATTGAGTTTACACATGTGTTATTGAGTTTACATATATGTTATTGAGTTGACACATGTGTTATTGAGTTTAGATATGTGTTATTGAGTTGACACATGTGTTATTGAGTTGACACATGTGTTAATGAGTTGACACATGTGTTATTGAGTTGACACATGTGTTATTGAGTTTACATATGTGTTATTGAGTTGACACATGTGTTATTGAGTTTACATATGTTTTTTTGAGTTGACACATGTGTTATTGAGTTTACATATGTGTTATTGAGTTGATACATGCGTTATTGAGCTGACACATGTGTTATTGAGTTGACACATGTGTTATTGAGCTGACACATGTGTTATTGAGCTGACACATGTGTTATTGAGTTTACATATGTGTTATTGAGTTGATACATGTGTTATTGAGCTGACACATGTGTTATTGAGTTGACACATGTGTTATTGAGCTGACACATGTGTTATTGAGCTGACACATGTGTACTTTATTTCAATGGGTAGGAAAGACAGGCGACAACACAATTATAAAGAAAATAATAATGAACGTGTGTTCTATTTCCATATCGCTGATGTCAAGGGAGATGGTGACGAATTTGACTGGAGGACAAAAGGTGTTATTTCCCCTGTTTCAAACGAAGGCCAATTGGGTGTTTTAATGGGCATTGTACTCAAAGGTATGTATCTACACGATATATATATATGATGTATGTATATGATGTATGTATTTGTGTGGCTATGTGTGTGCATCTGAAAGTAGAGAAGTAAAGGAATCAAGATACACCAAGAAGTGACCTTTTTTTTAAATTTCTTTTCTTGAGTATCTAGCATATTATCGCCATGCAGTTAGATTTGTTTACATATCCTTATATATATTTTTGTGTTGTTGTTTGTTGTTCCAGCAGAAGACCTACTTGGCCGAAACGTCGACTTTTGTTTTGTCCATTACCACGAAAAGGTGTCATCATACCACTTTAAAAAAAATTGTCATCTGATAGTAGACCCTTTTTGCAGAGCTTTGAATTTAGAGGCTATCTGGTTCTGGTCAGAATGACAGCCCGTCGAACAAATGATTCTACAATTGTACATGTTTCTATACGTGATTATATGTGTATGATAATATGTTTGTCCGATTATTGATCATGTACGCTCAATTACTTTGATACAGTTTGATAACTCGACTACCTGTTCATGTCTTAATTTTCTTGTTGTTGTTGTTGTTGTTGCTGTTGCTGTTGTTGTTGTTGCTGTTGCTGCTGCTGCTGTTGTTGTTGTTGCTGTTGCTGCTGTTGTTGTTGTTGTTGCTGTTGCTGTTGTTGTTGTTGTTGCTGCTGCTGCTGCTGTTGTTGTTGTTTTTGATGTTGTTGTTGTTCTTCTTCTTCTTCTTCTTCTTCTTCTTCTTCCCTTCATCGTTTTGAAAGCAGCAGCGAGGAGAAGATCAATGATGGTCTTTTGCTGTTGTTTGCCCTTTTCTACCGTCACGTTCCGAATGTTTCTTGTATTCCTTCCATCCATCTTGTTCAAGGACATTTTCTCGGTTTATTTTTCGACCGCTAACTGATAGCGGTGTGCATTATGCTCAATTGTTTGTCTTGTTACTTAACCTGCCCATTTAATTTGTTGTTTTCTCTTAACGTGCTCTAATACAAAGATGATCACTAGTTATATTCTTATTTCTTCACATCTAGGTTTGTCTTCTTAGTTCCTCACATCTAGATTTGTCTCCTTAGTTCTTCACGTCTATATTTGTCTTCTTAGTTCTTCACATCGCGATTTGTCTTCTTAGTCCTTCGCATCTAGTTTTGTATTTTTAGTTTTTTACATCTTGTTTTGTCTTTAGTTATTTACATCTAGGTTTTGAATCTTAGTTCTTCATGTCTAGATTTGTCTTATTAGTTCTTTACATCGCAATTTGTCATCTTAGTTCTTCACATCTGGGTTTGTCTTCCTATTTCTTTGCATCTAGGTTTGTCATCTTAGTTCATTACAAACAATCTTTCCACGTCAGCAATCTTCCAACACCAACAATCATCCCACACCAAATATCATCTCACACCAACAATCATCTCACACCTACAATCATCCCACTTTTATTTCTCCCAACATGTTTTTCACACAAAACCACAATCTCCCGCACAGCTTCCACTCAAGACTATCTATCTATTGTCCTTTCTAGCCGAAGACGGCACATAGGGCAGAACCACAATCTCAAAAACAGAAAGCTTGGGTGCCAAAATGGCACATATTGCTTCATTATGTATATCTATCTATCTATTGTCCTTTCGAGCCGAAGACGGCACATAGGGCAGAACCACAATCTCGAAAACAGAAACATTGCGTGCCAAAATGGCACATATTGCAGAGATCACTGCTTCTAAAATCTATGGCGCTGTTTCCATAACAATACTTTTTACAATGACAGCTTGTCAAGCCGATCAATCTCCTTAGTCGCCTCTTACGACATGCATGGAAGGTCACAGTGTCACTATTCTTTGCTTCCCTCATAATGAGGCCACGGTAACACACTCAAGACTAGACAGTGATAATCTGGTTTGAATTCATCTGATATCTGACTACTTAATAACTCTCTCTGTTTTTTCCTTATGTACTGATTAATTCCCTTTGACCACCCTCCCATCTGAACTCTTTCGCAACACTACCTCCATCTATTGTTATGATGTACCTACAGAGGGTGTGGAGAGCCTTCACGCGATTCAAAGTGGAACGCCAGTCGTTGTCCTCAGTAGAAGGGAGGCAGATGACTGCTGCCTGGATCAGTCGTTTCAACCCAAATACAACGGATATGACTGCTTCCCTCATATAGGGGGTCTCTGTGCGGAGACGGCTTACAAGTCGGAGGGAGGAAAATGTAACAACGCCTCTTGTCCAGCTGTGGGAAAGGTGAGGTTATAGGAGTATATTAAATAGGAGTAAATAGGGGTTATGAAAGGATTTTGGGAGTGTAGTTAAGTCAAGTGATGTTATACTTTCTTGGCAAATAGTTGAGTGAGAGCTTTGTGATGTTATACTTTCTTGGCAAATAGTTGAGTGAGAGCTTTGTGATGTTATACTTTCTTGGGAAATAGTTGAGTGAGAGCTTTGTGATGTTGTACTTTTCTGGGGAATAGTTGAGTGATAGCTGTGTGATGTTATACTTTTCTGGGGAATAGTTGAGTGATAGCTGTGTGATGTTATACTATTTCAGAGAATAGTTGAGTGAGAGCTGTGTGATGTTACACTTTCTCGGAGAATAGTTCAGTGAGAGCTGTGTGATGATATACTTTTCTGGGGAATAGTTGAGTGAGAGCTGTGTGATGTTACACTTTCTCAGAGAATAGTTGAGTGAGAGCTGTGTGATGATATACTTTTCTGGGGGAATAGTTGAGTGAGAGCTTTGTGATGTTATACTTTTTCAGAGAATAGTTGAGTGAGAGCTGTGTGATGTTATACTTTCTCAGAGAATAATTGAATGAGAGCTGTGTGATTATATACTTTTCTGGGGGAATAGTTGAGTGAGAGCTGTGTGATGTTATACTTTCTCGGAGAATAGTTGAGTGAGAGCTGTGTGATGTTAAACTTTCTCAGAGAATAGTTGAGTGAGAGCTGTGTGATTATATACTTTTCTGGGGAATAGTTGAGTGAGAGCTGTGTGATGTTATACTTTCTCGGAGAATAGTTGAGTGAGAGCTGTGTGATGTTATACTTTCTCGGAGAATAGTTGAGTGAGAGCTGTGTGATGTTATACTTTCTCGGAGAATAGTTGAGTGAGAGCTGTGTGATGATATACTTTTCTGGGGAATAGTTGAGTGAGAGCTTTGTGATGTTATACTTTTCTGGGGAATAGTTGAGTGAGAGCTGTGTGATGATATACTTTTCTGGGGAATAGTTGATTGCGAGATATGTGATGTTATACTTTTCTGGGGAATAGTTGAGTGAGAGCTTTGTAATGATATACTTTTCTGGGGAATAGTTGAGTGAGAGTATTGTGATCTTATACTTTTTTGGGGAATAGTTGAGTGAGAGCTTTGTGATGTTATACTTTTCTGGGGAATAGTTGAGTGAGAGCTGTGTGATGATATACTTTTCTGGGGAATAGTTGATTGCGAGATATGTGATGTTATACTTTTCTGGGGAATAGTTGAGTGAGAGCTTTGTAATGATATACTTTTCTGGGGAATAGTTGAGTGAGAGTATTGTGATCTTATACTTTTTTGGGGAATAGTTGATTGCGAGCTGTGTAATGATATACTTTCTTGATGTTTGAATATGACCCTATTTGCAGAAAAAGATTTAAACCCAGTGATGTTATTAATTGTGGAGACTAATGTAAACCCAGTGATGTTATTATTGGTGGAGACTAATGTAAACACAGTGATGTTATTATTGGTGGAGACTAATGTAAACCCAGTGATGTTATTAATGGTGGAGACTAATGTAAACCCAGTGATGTTATTATTGGTGGAGACTAATGTAAACCCAGTGATGTTATTATTGGTGGAGACTAATGTAAACACAGTGATGTTATTATTGGTGGAGACTAATGTAAACCCAATGATGTTATTATTGGTGGAGACTAATGTAAACCCAGTGATGTTATTAATGGTGGAGACTAATGTAAACACAGTGATGTTATTAATGGTGGAGACTAATGTAAACACAGTGATGTTATTAATGGTGGAGACTAATGTAAACACAGTGATGTTATTAATGGTGGAGACTAATGTAAACGCAGTGATGTTATTAATGGCGGAGACTAATGTAAACACAGTGATGTTATTATTGGTGGAGACTAATGTAAACACAGTGATGTTATTATTGGTGGAGACTAATGTAAACACAGTGATGATAATATTGGTGGAGACTAATGTAAACACAGTGATGTTATTATTGGTGGAGACTAATGTAAACACAGTGATGATAATATTAGTGGAGACTAACGTAAACACAGTGATGTTATTATTGGTGGAGACTAATGTAAACACAGTGATGATAATATTGGTGGAGACTAATGTATACACAGTGATGTTATTATTGGTGGAGACTAATGTAAACACAGTGATGATAATATTTCACTGATAACGGAAAACTATAGAAAATGAAGAGAAATGAAACAATGTTCTTGTTTTTGTTGTTCAGATGTCTCTAACTTGTAAAGGGAATAACCGAGCGTCAAGTAAATAGCAATAAATGTACATCATAGAGAGTGGATTCTTCAGAAAATAAAACAGAAATAAACAATTTTTTTTTAGATTGAAATAAGGACAAGTGATATGTTGAGATAAGGGACAGCATAACATAATTAACATAACGTATCATTGTAATAGTATCGATTTAGTTTCCCCATATTCATATCTTTAGACTGGGAACCGCTACTAACAATTTCATGACACAGAGTTGAGATATTTTCATAATTATTTCACATAGATCACAACATAGATCGTACTAACAATGTTTTGACATGGATTCATGCAGTCAGTGATCACAGACTATGAATTTTGCTAATACAAGTTTATTAGATCATTGGTTGTACAAGTGAAGGTATAGTGGAGTACATCTAACATTATAACTTTCAATTCGAAAATTAATTTCCTTGGTCTGGATGCGCAGAAGATGTTTGCATCGTTATTTTTTTAAAGGCATCTCTTGATACATATTGTCTGTGACATTTCTATTTCTATCTTTCACTCTTTTAAATATTACAACTCACCTTGCTTGACACTTGCTATTCTATATCTATGTATTGACTTATTCAATGTTACTCTTAATATACTTACTATTGTTCCCTGGAGCATAATCAGTCTAACTTTGAACACTTCTCAACTAGACTGTGTCTGGTCTAACTTATGTTCACCAAGTGATTCTTTATCTCTCTATAACATATCTATATTGATGTTTCAGGATGTTCATCTAAAAGTCTGTATAATTATACATTTCTCTGTATTTCTATCCTGTGTGTTTTTTTTATATTTCTTTATGTTTCTTTCCTTCGGTGTTTCTGGGTGTTCACTTAATTCTGCTAATGCTTGAGGTTAAAAACTCCTGTCTCATTTTTATAATTTATTGGCTAAGTCGCAGTCTCTCTGCCAATGGGTGAATGCAAAGTTCAACTTTAAATGACGTTTATGTCAAATTCTCCAAAACAAACTCCATCTTTACATTTTAGTTAACCTCTGAGTTTTAAAAATAACGCTAACATGAGCTCTAAGAATGTCATCCCTCTCATAAACTTAACCTGCCCCTAATTTTGTTTATTATCCCTAATTTCTGGACATGTGACAGCCAACCCAAATTAAGTTTCATTCTATTACCCTCACTTTTCCAATAACAACTACAATTGTCCATTCCAAAAACTTGCTACTGTTCTTTAGTGTCTTTTTGTTTTATAATGAACCTTGAGTTTCACGAGTTATGTGGCTTGTTCTTCACATACTCGCGTTCATATTGTTATAGGCACATCACAACAACCTCTCTCATATTGTTATAGGCACATCACAACAACCTCTCTCATATTGTTATAGGCACATCACAACAACCTCTCTCATATAGTTATAGGCACATCACAACAATCTCTCTCATATTGTTATAGGCACATCACAACAACCTCTCTCATATTGTTATAGGCACATCACAACAATCTCTCTCATATTGTTATAGGCACATCACAACAACCTCTCTCATATTATTATAGGCACATCACAACAACCTCTCTCATATTTCACTTTTCCCCATTCACCAATCAGAAACATCTCAGACAATTCACTAATTCCGTGTTGTAAGAAAAACACTGTTTAAAAAGTTGAAATAATTTTTTGGCGAACTCATTAACCAAGCAGAGATGTATTTTTCATCAAATAAAGAAATATAGATTCATTTGTATTGTCGTAAAGATGAATTTATTAAAAAATGAAAATAGCACAAGACCTGCATTTCTGCAAGCTGTCACAACATGTGTACATACACCGTTTGAGAAATATTGGAGAGACTAGAACATTGAGGGAGCCACGATAGCTCAGTGGTTGGTCAACTGGAATACAAAGGACAAGAGGTCGGGCTAGATCCTGATCGACGGGCTTCCGGGTTCACCCAGCCTTAAATGGGTACCTGATTTCTTCTGGGAAAGTAAAACGGGACGGGCCTAATGCCGACCACATTACCCCAAAAACCATGTGCCAGAGGTCTGTCAAAATTCAGGTCCTTAACACCATATTCCCTATACACCACTTGACCTGACGGGGCTCTTTACTGTTACTTGTTATGAACTTTGACAAAACTTGTCTCTCAGTCTGGGATTAAATTACATATTTGTTGACCATCTCTCAACCACCATTTGTGACATCTGTTTAGTTTTGGTACAGAACTGTATAAAATAGTTCTTCATGGATAAGTATTTCCAAATATCATTTTGAGTTAATTATGTATGGGAATCGGAAGCCGCGATAGCTCAGGAGTTAGTTACCTGGACTACAAGTCGGGTTCGATCCCGAACGACGGCCTCCGGGTTCACCCAGCCTTAAATGGGTTCCGGATTTTTTCTGAGAAAGTAAAGCGGGACGGGCACAATACCGACCACATTACCCCAAAAATCATGCGCCGAAGGTCTATAAAAGTGATGGTCACTAGAACCATGTTCCCTATACGCCACTTGACGTGAAGAGGTTCTTTACTTTTTACTTTACTAATTGTAAATCAGAAAGGTCTCAGTCTGAATAGTAAGAAAACAGAAGTAATGGTCATATCGAAGAAACAATCATCACCATCATGAAACATTATTAAACTCATCATCATCATCGTGTGCCTTCTCCGCAACGAAGGTTGGCTACCATGGATCGCCATTCTACTCTGTTTCTTGCTTTGATGGTGCAGGCTGTCATAGATTGACTTGACCATCTTTTGATGTTACTCGTCCATGTTAGTCTTGGTCTACCTCTGCCTCTTTTACCTTGCATTTTTCCTTCCAATATTACTTTTAGTAGGCTGTTGTGTCTTTTAACATGCCCCCAAAATTTCATTTGTCTTGTCTTAATTGTATTTAGTAGTTCTCTTTTTATTTTCAGTTGTTTTAAAACTTTATCGTTTGTTATCTTTTGTTTCCATCCAATTCTACCTATTCTTCTATAAATCCACATTTCAAAGGCTTCAATAATCTGTTCTGTTTTCTTGTCTAATGTCCATGTTTCTGCACCATACAGGAATATTGAGAAGATGTTACATTTTGCCATTCTTAGTTTCAGCCTTGTTGATATTTGTTTTGTTGTTAGTATATTTTTCATGGCATTAAAATTACTTTTTGCCATACCTATTCTTTTGTTTATTTAAGTTTTGCATTTTCCATCATTGGTTATAGTATGTCCCAGGTAGTTGTAGCTCTGGACTGTCTCCAGATGTATTCCCTCAACTGTGATATTTAATTAAACTAAACATTAAACTAAACAGGACAAACATGAAACAAGTGCAATATTTGAAATATCTGGTCATAATAATAACATCAGGTGGAAGATGCACCACAGAAATAAAAAGCGGAATAGCTCAGGCCAAAATAATATTTAAGAAAATTAAAAATGTATGATGCAACAAATCAATGTCAATAGAAGTGAGAAAGAAAGTTCATCGGTGCTATATAGAATCAATTCTAACATATGGAATCGAATCATGGGCAGTATACAAACAAATGAAAAGACGGTTAGAGACCACAAAGATGGGATTTCTCAGAAGAATGTTGAAAGTTCCCTGGACAGCTAAAAAGACCAATGAGGAAATTCTCAAAGAGGCCAACCCAAAAAGGGAGCTCCTACAAAACATCAGAAAGAAACAATCAACATTTTTCGAGCACACCAAGAGAAGAGGAACGTTGGAATACTTGGTTACAACAGGCAAAATACAAGGAAAGAGAGATTGCGGACGACAAAGAGAGAAAATACTACATATCTTGGTGTCATTGCATGGAAAACGGTCAACAACAGAACTGATACGATGCACTGTAGATAGAAGATTGTGGTATGACATGATCGCCTACGCCAACCGGTATGGCAAATGATAATGATGATGATGATGAATTGTAAATCATACTTAAGGCTAGTTAACGGATTGGTTAAACTCTAAATAAACTATAGATATATTTGAGTAATATACATATAGATTGTTGAAAGACTTACTGAGTGACAGAAACTATAGGAATTAACATCAATTAAGAAGTGAAAAGAAGATTTTGGAAAGGGCAGGCCTGATTTCTACGATTAGAACGAACCAGACATCCGCCATTAACATGGGCATTACCTGGCAAACGAAGAAAGGCAGACCATTGGGGACATGTCGACGAACCATTCATGATGGAGTGAAGGAGGCTGTCAGGTCATGGCGAGAGTTGGCCTTGCCTGCTCCAGACCTCATTGGGTGGATATCTCTTGTGAATATCCTACGCTCCGACCGGAAGTAAGAGGATTAAGAAGAAGGAATGTATGACAGGTGTGTAGACAGGTGTGTATGACAGGTGTGTAGACAGATGTGTATGACAGGTGTGTAGACAGATGTGTATGACAGGTGTGTAGACAGTTGTGTATGACAGGTGTGTAGACAAATGTGTATGACAGGTGTGTAGACATAACATCTACAAAAGATCCATATACAGACACAAACATCCCAGTGATATACACAATCACATCTCTCCTACAGGTCACCAGAACAGGGTACATCCAGGCCAATCGTGAGGACTTGATGCTCACAGTGATCCACCAGACACCACTCACCGCTTACATTGACGCCAGCCTACCGTCTTTCCAGGTAAAGAGCTCACAATTTACAAGTATATTAATCTCGTTTGTGGCTAAGTTCTTTTCAATTTTATGAAACAGGCAAATAATCGAAGTACTGCGGTTAAGCTGGTAGCAAGGAACAACTTATTAAGTTATTGAGTTATTTGCGGGTCATTGCACTCCGAACATGTCCATAGGTGCTCAGGTTCCCTCCTCAGCAAGTCCTACAGTGGGCAGCGACTGACGTCTTCAGTTCTGTGTTGATTGATAATTCTTCTTACGCGCCCACTAAGTTTCTCGTTTCTGGCCGTGCCCATCTTAACTCCCATCTCTTTCATCCCAAGGAGTGACGGAGGCTAATTGTTGTCGAAGTCCTGTTCCTTTCCCACATCTCGGAGAGCATTGATGATGTCCGCTGGATCTATTGATTGACCGTCTTCAATGACAGCACAGCTAGCTAACCTATCCGCTATTTCAATGAGCAAGTGCTGGGGTCTAACGTATCATTGCCCGTCTGTGTTGCTCTCATTCTGTGAAGAAAGCCCATACAACATTCTCGCAATTATGGCCACACATAACTGCACAAATACATTACGACAGTTGTTTCTGTTGACTTCTGCCGGTTTGTTTTCTGTTGACTTCAGTCAAGTTTGTTTTCTGTTGACTTCAGTCAAGTTTGTTTTCTGTTGACTTCCGTCGATTTGTTTTCTGTTGACTTCCGTCGGTTTGTTTTCTGTTGACTTCCGTCGGTTTGTTTTCTGTTGACTGACTTCCGTCGATTTGTTTTCTGTTGACTTCCGTCGGTTTGTTTTCTGTTGACTGACTTCCGTCGGTTTGTTTTCTGTTGACTTCAGTCAAGTTTGTTTTCTGTTGACTTCCGTTGATTTGTTTTCTGTTGACTTCCGTCGGTTTGTTTTCTGTTGACTTCCGTCGATTTGTTTTCTGTTGACTTCCGTCGATTTGTTTTCTGTTGACTTCAGTCAAGTTTGTTTTCTTTTGTCTTCTGTCGATTTGTTTTCTGTTGACTTCCGTCGATTTGTTTTCTGTTGACTTCCGTCGGTTTGTTTTCTGTTGACTTCCGTCGATTTGTTTTCTGTTGACTTCCGTCGGTTTGTTTTCTGTTGACTTCCGTCGATTTGTTTTCTGTTGACTTCCGTCGGTTTGTTTTCTGTTGACTTCCGTCGATTTGTTTTCTGTTGACTTCCGTCAAGTTTGTTTTCTATTGTCTTCTGTCGATTTGTTTTCTGTTGACTTCCGTCAAGTTTGTTTTCTGTTGACTTCCGTCGATTTGTTTTCTGTTGACTTCCGTCAAGTTTGTTTTCTGTTGCTTTCCGTCGGGTTGTTTTCTGTTTCAACTAACCATTGACTATCAACAAACCACAATTGACAACAACTGGAATATACTGTGACAACCGAGAAAATTGAGTGACGAAGAGACAGAAAGAAGCAAACAGAAAAGATACCACATAGCTTAATAGAACATGGCATGGCAGAAGATCAACAACAGAAATGATAAATAACTGTCAAGATCGAGAATTGTGGAAACATGATCACCTACGCTAGCAGGCATGGCACATGATGATGATACATACTAACTATGATCTATTTTAAATAAATAATTCTAGAATGGTCTTTATTTTTAGGAATACATTAGCGGCGTTTACTCAGACACAAAATGCAGCAAAACGCAGTTGGATTTCGCGGTACAAATTGTTGGATATGGTAGCACTGGTGGTGTCGACTACTGGATCATTAAGAACTCATGGGGTGAGTTGGTCTTTTATAAAAAAAAAATATATATGGCCTTTTTGTAACAAGCATGACGTTATCATTGATGTTACAGACATTTATAGAAGTTGATGAGGTGCAATAGCCAGTAGTTCTCTCTGTCAATTAAAACTATCAATCATTATAGTCATTACTCTCTACTAATTATTACGATTATAACAGTATTACGGATAATACAGACGTTGTATTATAATAAAACTTTCCAATAGCTAGGATGTTGCAATATAATAAAAGACATCAATTTACTATATTAAATTAACAGACAACAATTAGGATGTTATATTATAATAGAATACACAAATTAGGATGTTGCAGTGTGATAAAAGACAACAGTTACTATGTTATTTTATAATAAAGGACAACAATTAGGATGTTATAGTATAATAAAGGACAACAACTAGGATGTTATTTTATAATAAAGGATAACAACTAGGATGTTATTGTATAATAAAAGACAGTAACAAGTATGTTATTGTATAATAAAGGATAACAACTAGTATGTTATTGTATAATAAAGGACAACAATTAGGATGTTATAGTATAATAAAAGACAGTAACTAGTATGTTATTGTATAATAAAGGATAACAACTAGTATGTTATTGTATAATAAAGGACAACAATTAGGATGTTATAGTATAATAAAGGACAACAATTAGGATGTTATAGTATAAAAAAAGACAGTAACTAGTATGTTATTGTATAATAAAGGATAACAACTAGTATGTTATTGTATAATAAAGGACAACAATTAGGATGTTCTAGTATAATAAAGGACAACAATTAGGATGTTATAGTGTAATAAAAGACAGTAACTAGTATGTTATTGTATAATAAAGAATAACAACTAGTATGTTATAGTATAATAAAGGACAACAATTAGGATGTTATAGTATAATAAAGGATAATAACCAGTATGTTATTGTATAATAAAGGACAACAATTAGGATGTTATAGTATAATAAAGGACAACAATTAGGATGTTATAGTATTATAAAAGACAACAACTAGGATATTATGGTTAATTTCAGAAAGTTGACAACTATCTTTTGGACGAGAGAAGAATTTTGTTTTGCGAAATTTAGCCCGGTCAGCGGCATACTACCTGCTCTTTTTCCAACTGTGATTAATGTGTTCATCCTGTTACTGACAAAATCCCGAACCCTCCAAGTGGGTTTTACAAAAAATAATTCAATTCATTCTTTTGCTACAAGACACTTTCTCACTCTACCACCACTACCATGATCTGTATCACCATCAGTTTATTGATTAGCACCACCACTACCGTGATCTGTATCACCATCAGTTTATTGATTAGCACCAACACTACCGTGATCTGTATCACCATCAGTTTATTGATTAGCACCACCACTACCATGATCTGTATCACCATCAGTTTATTGATTAGCACCACCACTACCATGATCTGTATCACCATCAGTTTATTGATTAGCACCACCACTACCGTGATCTGTATCACTATCAGTTTATTGATTAGCGCCACCACTACCATGATCTATATCACCATCAGTTTATTGATTAGCACCACCACTACCGTGATCTATATCACCATCAGTTTATTGATTAGCACCACCACTACCGTGATCTATATCACCATCAGTTTATTGATTAGCACCACCACTACCATGGTCTATATCACCATCATGTTATTGATTAGCAGCACCACTACCATGATCTATATCACCATCAGTTTATTGACTAGCACCACAACTACCATGATCTATATCACCATCAGTTTATTGATTAGCATCACCACTACCAAGATCTATATCACCATCAGTTTATTTATTAGCACCACCACTACCATGATCTATATCACCATCAGTTTATTGATTAGCATCACCACTACCATGATCTATATCACCATCAGTTTATTGATTAGCACCACCACTACCATGGTCTATATCACCATCAGTTTATTTATTAGCACCACCACTACCATGATCTATATCACCATCAGTTTATTGATTAGCATCACCACTACCATGATCTATATCACCATCAGTTTATTGATTAGCGCCACCACAACCATGTCTACCATTATCTGCTGTCACCTCTATCATCACTGTCACCACATTTCCCATCGCCAACTTCACTACAACCTAACCTATATATCTAAATCAACATCCCTTGTTACATTCTTCCCCTTCGTTCTCTCTCTCTCTCTTTCTCTCTGTCTATCTTTCTATATTTTTTTTCTCTCTCTATCTTTCTATCTTTTCCTCTATCTCTCTATATTTCTCTCTCTATATAAATCTTTCTCTCTCTACCACTCTCTATATTTCTTTCTCTCCATCTTTCTCTCCTTCTCTCTATCTTTCTCTATTTTTCTCTCTTTATCTCTCTCTCTTTCTATCTCATATCTCTCTCTCTCTCTCTCTCTCTCTCTCTCTCTCTCTCTCTCTCAATATTCACCGATTACAAGAATTCATGACTTTTTCTCAAACAGGAACCAACTGGGGCGAGCAGGGCTACATGAGGATCGCTAGAGGCAAGAACATGTGCGGCATCGCTAGCTACGTCTACTATCCCATCAACCAACATTAGATCGCCACAAACCAAACACAGGCACAGCGAATCATTCGTAATTCAGCTATTTAACTTCAAGTAATTTAATCATTCAAAATAGTACATGACTACATACATATATTTCATATCTTGAATGACTTTCGTAACCTACTTTGGATGCTCAGATAATAAACGCTAACAATATACTTGATATTGTATTTTGTTTTTGTTTGTTTGTTTGTTTGTTTGTTTGTTTGTTTGTTTGTTTGGATAAACAATTGGATATGTAGTGTGTTGTTTTTGTTGTCGTAGACACAATAATCTACTGAAAGTCATCTTGGTGTAGAAATTCAATATAAACGAACAAGGTCTAAACTGTACTGACAACATCAAGAGATGAACTGACAACATCAAGAGATGGACTGACAACATCAAGAGGTGGACTGACAACATCACGAGGTGGACTGACAACATCAAGAGGTGGACTGACAACATCACGAGGTGGACTGACAACATCAAGAGGTGGACTGACAACATCAAGAGGTGGACTGACAACATCAAGAGGTGGACTGACAACATCAAGAGATGGACTGACAACATCAAGAGATGGACTGACAACATCAAGAGGTGGACTGACAATATCAAGAGATGGACAAACAACATCAAGAGATGGACTGACAACATCAAGAGGTGGACTGAAAACATCAAGAAGTAGACTGACAACATCAAGAGATGGACAGACAACATCAAGAGGTGGACTGACAACACCAAGAGATGGACTGACAACATCAAGAGATGGGCTGACAACATCAAGAGATGGACTGACAACATCAAGAGATGGACTGACAACATCAAGAGATGGACTGACAACACCAAGAAATTGATTGACAACATCAAGAGGTGGACTGACAATATCAAGAGGTGGACTGACAACATCAAGAGGTGGACTGACAACATCAAGAGATGGACTGACAACACCAAGAGATGGACTGACAACATCAAGAGATTTACTTACAACATCAAGAGATGGAAGGACAACATCAAGACATGGACTGACAACATCAAGACATGGACTGACAACATCTAGAGATGGACTGACAACATTAGGAGATGGACTGACAACATCAAGACATTTACTGACAACATCAAGAGATTTACTGACAACATCTAGAGATGGACTGACAATATCAAGAGATGGAATGACACATCAAGAGATTTACTGACAACATCAAGACATTTACTGACAACATTAAGAGATGGACTGACAACATCAAGAGTTGGAATGACACATCAAGAGATGAACTGACAACATCAGTAGATGGACTAACAACATCAAAAGATTTGCTGACAACATCAAGAGATGGACTGACAACATCAAGAGATGGACTGACAACACCAAGAGATGGAATGACACATTAAGAGATGGACTGACAACATCAAGAGATGGACTAAGAACATCATGAGATGGACTGACAACACTAAGAGATGGACTGACAACATTAAAAGATTTACTGACAACATCAAGAGATTGATTGACAACACCAAGAGGTGGACTGACAACATCAAGAGATGGACTGACAACATCAAGAGATGGACTGACAACATCAAGAGATGGAATGACACATTAAGAGATGGACTGACAACATCAAGAGATGGACTAAAACATCATGAGATGGACTGACAACACTAAGAGATGGACTGACAACATTAAAAGATTTACTGACAACATCAAGAGATTGATTGACAACATCAAGAGGTGAACTGACAACATCAAGAGGTGGACTGACAACATCTGAAGATTTACTGACAACATCAAGAGGTGGACTGACAACATCAGAAGATTTACTGACAACATCAAGAGGTGGACTGACCACATGAAGAGATGGACTATAGAATTTGTGACAACAATCTAAGCAAGAGAGAGGATGAAGTAATCCTCTGAGAAACAGATGAAAAAGAAGAGAACTGACAGCAACAATTTGGATATGTCAACCAATCTTTCTTTGTCCTGCTACCATCCAGGCTCACTCAGACTAGGATTTTGGGCTCTCTGACGAAGGTCGTTGCTGTTTAGTGAATGTTTAGTTCAAGTGTCAGTAGTGTTTTATTTTACACAATAAACATTTCTTTTTATTTTCAAGACAATAAACACAAATTTCAGTTAGCAATTTTAAATCACTGATGTTTCTATTACTATCCGAATGGTCAATGCATTTCACAGCATTACAACCTTTCTGGAGCAAAAAAGTATAGAATTCACGTCTCTTTGTTTTACGGAACTACAACCCAGCGTTTCTTTCTTAAATGCCTTTCTTTTTTTTGTCCAGTGGTACACATTTTAAAAGCGTATTCGACTCTGGACACTGGTGGGCTTTAATAAGGACTTAAGTACCTGTTGTGTTACTGAAGGATCTTGAGAATACCATGGGCAGCTAATGAGAGTAACGAGAACGTTCTAAAGAAAGCTCATTAGAAACTCGTCACGATATTTTCTTGGCCTTGTAATAAGAATGGGATAGCTGGAGTATATTGTAAAGGAAGCTCAAGCATAAAGAAAGCTCATTAGAAACTCGTCACGATATTTTCTTGGCCTTGTAATGAGAATGGGATAGCTGGAGTATATTGTAAAGGAAGCTCAAGCATAAAGAAAGCTCATTAGAAACTCGTCACGATATTTTCTTGGCCTTGTAATGAGAATGGGATAGCTGGAGTATATTGTAAAGGAAGCTCAAGCATAAAGAAAGCTCATTAGAAAGTCGTCACGATATTTTCTTGGCCTTGTAATGAGAATGGGATAGCTGGAGTATATTGTAAAGGAAGCTCAAGCATAAAGAAAGCTCATTAGAAACTCGTCACGATATTTTCTTGGCCTTGTAATGAGAATGGGATAGCTGGAGTATATTGTAATGGAAGCTCAAGTATAAAGAAAGCTCATTAGAAACTCGTCACGATATTTTCTTGGCCTTGTAATGAGAATGGGATAGCTGGAGTATATTGTAATGGAAGCTCAAGCATAAAGAAAGCTCATTAGAAACTCGTCACGATATTTTCTTGGCCTTGTAATGGGATAGCTGGAGTAAAGTGAAGATCCCAGTTATGCCAAGGGACGTATGGGGAACATGAACATGGTGTTAGTGACCATCGTTTTTACAGACCTTCGGCACATGATTTTTGGGGACATGTGGTCGGTATTGCGCCCGTGCTGATTTACTCTCTCAGAAAACAATCTTGTGCCCATTTAAGGCTGGGTGAACCTAGAAGCCGTCGATCAGAATCGAACCCGAGCTCTTGGGAGTATTTTAGGACAACAGGACAAATTTAGGAAAGAAGCGACAGAGGAAAACAGATAGAAAAGTTACAAAGCTGTTTTAGGGCATGACTTGTTATGAAGTTTATTTGATAGTTAATAGGCAGCGTAGTTGAGGTGAGACAATCGTCCGCGCCAGTAGGTATGGGATATATGGCTGTAAAACATAGAGAACAAAACAATGTGAGTCACGATAATAATTGCTTGCACTGAATAAAAACATGAAAATTACATGACAAATTTACTAAAAACAGAATGTGAGGAAAGTACCAGTTAAATTTCAGTAGGCGAAAAGATGCGACAAAATTATTGGTGCTGGACACTCCAGGCAGTGCCAAATGAGATCGTTTTATAGCAGGCCCCTTTTTTAGATTTCCTACAAGAGGAGACAAAGGGGAATGATAAAAAAATATGATAGGAGGAGAGTTTAATAGACAAGTTAAAACATATTTCAATATATGTGAAGACATGAAGCAGTCTTAATGAATGGTAGCAGATAGGATGGCTTGAAATGTTTTTTGTTGAACACCTCTACACAACAGTGAGTTGAAAGATAGAAGAAGAAGAGGAAGAATTCAGACTTGTTATAAAAACTTAGTAACTGCTTGTGTATACTCAAACTGTTGATGTAGCAGGCATAAGGAAATCAATAGACGAGACACTCCATGATGATGATGATGATGATGATGATGATGATGATGATGATGATGATGATGAACTAACAACACTAAATGTTAAATGGGCAGTCAATAATAAGCGAATACTCTGAGAATGGTGGCGTCTAACTTTTCACTTAGTTGTTGATTATTTTGTTGAAAAATAAAGACTGAAACGAAAACAGTAATTTATCAGCCCCAGATAAGGCTGTCAAAAAGAAGACCGTTTATTTATTGAGTGGTGGGACAGGATCTTTATTTAATACCGGCAGCATCTGCTTCATGATTAGTGATGTTTTGTTGTTTGCTTATTGCTAGGATTCACAAACACGGCACACCGGACGAAGTCATAGGTGCTCCCATATTCCTTCAAGAATCTCTAGAAAATACAAGTAGAATCCTGGCCCAGCTGCACGCACTCCGTTGCACGGCCTATGGTCCACTGTGTGGCCAGGATTTTGTTGACAATCTTGCACGGGCAGCGACCATATTTTAGGGCCTACTCTTTTCGATTTTAACTCCCAAGGGATCTTTAACGTGCGCAGCTGCACTTGTGCTGATATTTTTTATCGTAATCATTATCAAGTACCATGTCTGCTGTCGTAGGTGATCATGTCTCTATACAACTCTCGATCTCGCCAGTTATTTATCATTTCTGTTGTTGACCTTCTGCCAAGCCATTCTCTTAAGCTGTCTGGCATCTTTTCTCTTTGCTTCTCTCTATATCTTCGTCCCTCAACTTTCCCAGTTGTCACAATATATTCCAGCTGTTCCCTTCTCATTCCATGGCCCAAAAAATGATGTTTGTTTCTTCCTAATATTGGATATTAGCTCTCGTTATACTTTGGCCTCTTTCAGAACGTTCTCATTACTCATATTAGCTGTCCTTGGTATTCTCGATAAATATTTTGTTATAGAACACACCATTGGTTAGATATCTTGTTAAGTGGAAGGTATGTTCTGTTCAGATCTGCTCTTGTGGTGATGGAGATGGTCTTTACTAGATGGTAGCTACGAGACCAGTAGGTCATTCAACGATAATGTGCATTGTTGATAAGTCAATACTTTTTTGTTTAGAAGATACAGGGCAAAAGCGTAGAAGGGAAGTTAAAAATCTATTCATAACTTAATAAAGATTGCTGCGAATGTCAACGTTAACTACAAGCAATTTGTAGATAATAGATTAGGAAATGTAACTGATTGAAACAATGGGCGGAAGGATCATTAAAAGTGTTATCCTCTCAGTTGAAGTGCCGCAACGTCCTCTCAACAGATAAAGCTTGTTATATTTGGTAACTGTGATGTTGTTATCATGAAGATGGTGTATATTTTGTTTGTTTCGATTATTGTAGGTTGTTGATATTATTTGATATCGTCGCTAATTCTAATTCGCAAATACGGGGGTCACAACTTTTTTTTTCTTTAATGCGTGATATTCTTTCAATCTTTCATTCATAATTTTTATTAATCTTTCATGAATGATTTTGTTTTGATCTTTCATGCATGTTTTTGTTGTGATATTTCATGTATCAATTTGATTTGATCTTTCACGCATTATTTTGCATTGATTCCTCGTGCATGTTTTGTTTTGATCTTTCATTTCATGACTGCACAGATTGTCTCATATTCCTGGATCCTCATTTAGTAGCAAAAAAATAAGAAGGAACTTGTATGACATTCTGGTGAGAAGCCGGCACTGCAACTCCAGAACCATTGGGATACGGTCCCTTGTGGCCGACTGGTTTGCAAACCTTGCCTTTTTGAAGTAGAGATCAGGTCATTTTTCTTAGCGACGATTTTGCGATCCAGAAATGTTTCACCTGTGTTTACCCGAAGCCATATACAAGTTATTATTTGCAAATGCTCCACAAAACATAAACTGACAAGATTATCAAACGTTTTGATGATCAATTCCTTGAATATATTTCCGTATTCTAATGAGAGGCTGGTACTTCACTGTCTAGGACATCAACTTTCTTGATTACTGAGGTTTTCACGATATTGATTCACCCTTTTGCCATTTCCTGGTGTGGTCTCACTTGCTGTCCTGCTACAAATCACATCATCATCGAGTGCCGTCTCCGCATCGAAGGTTGGCTACCATGGAGCGCTATTCCACTCTGTCTCTTGCTGTGATGGTGCAGATTGTCATAGGCTGACTTGTCCATATTTTGATGTTACTCGTCCATGTTAGTCTTGGTCTGCCTCTGCCTCTTTTACCTTGTATTTTCCCTTCCAATATTACTGTATTAGGCTGTTGTGTCTTTTAATATGACCCAAAAATTTCATTTGTCTTGCTCTAATTGTGTTTAGTAGTTCTCTTTTCATTTTTAGTTTTTTTTAAAACTGTGTTTGTTTCCTTTTCTTTCCATCCAATTCTACCTATTCTTCTATAGATCCACATTTCAAAGGCTTCAATCTTCTGTTCTGTTTTCTGGTTTAATGTTCATGTTTCTGCAACATACAGGAATATTGAGAAGATGTAATATTTTGCTATTCTTAGTTTTAGCCCTGTTGTTTTTTGTTTTGATGCTAGTATATTTTCATGGCATTGATATTTTCTTTTTGCCATACCTATTCGAATAGTCTAGTGTTACTTCTTACTAATGTAGGCTTGGTAGCCGAAAAGTTTAGTTATTTTGCTTTGCCCTTCTATTTAAAACTGTTTTATACAATTTTATGTGCTTTTCCTACTAACTTTGTACATCTTTACCGCGGTTTCTCGTGACAATATCTATGACTATGACACTCAACCTTAATATCAGAAAGACAGAAGCAATGGTAACAAATAAGAAAATGACATCATCTCAGTGCAAAATAAAGACAAGTGGAACCATATTAAAACAGGTAAATGAATTTAAATATTTGGGAACTTTGTTAACCTCAGACGGAAGATGTACAACAGAGGTGAGATGCAAAATGGCTCAGGCAAAAGCAGCTTTCCAAAAAATGAGGAAGATACTATGCAATCCATTTTTGACAATAGAAACAAGAAAAAGAGTTCTTAAATGTTATGATAAGCCAGTCTTAATATATGCATGTGACTCTTGGACAATAGGTCAACAGACAAGAAAATCACTGGAGTCTGTAGAAATGTGGTTTTACAGAAGAATGTTGAGAATACCATGGACAGCTAAGAAGAGTAATGAAAACGTTCTGAAAGAGGCCAAAGCAAAAAGAGAGCTAATTTCCAATGTTAGGAAGAAACAATAATCATTTTTTGGCCATGTAGTGAGAAGAGAATAACTGGAATATATTGTAACAACTGGAAAAATTGAGGGACGAAGAGATAGAGATGAAGCAAAGAGAAAAGATACCAGACAGCTTAAGAGAATGGCTTGGCAGAAGGTCAACAACAGAAATGATAAATAACTGTCGTGATCGAAAATTATGGAGAGTCCATGATCACCTAGGCCAGCAGGCCCAGTACTTGATGATCTTTTTCTTCTTCTACCCTTCAGCTCCCTGTGGAGCATAGGTCTTCAACAAACATTTCCAAGTCGTTCTGTTTTTTGCTATTCTTTTAAGATCATTCCATGTCTTCCCCATCATCTTCATCTCTGCTTCTATCTGTCTTCTCCAAGAATTCCTTGGTCTTCCTCTTTGTCTTTTGCCCTGTGGATTCCAAAAAAGGGCCTGGTGTGCAATACTCTCAGTTGGCGTCCGAAGTGCGTGTCCTATCTATCGCCATCGTCTTCTTTGTATCTCTTTATCCACTGGTATTTGACTGGTACATTTCCATAATGCTTTGTTAGTGATTTTGTCCTGCTATTTCCATCCTTTTATTCTGCGTTAGCATCCATTAATGAACGTCTGTATCTTCGTGATTGTCAATTTTGTTGTTCTCCATGTTTCACAGCCATATAATAGGACGGACTTAACATTTGAGTTAAAAAATTTTATTTTTGTATTTAACCTAATTTCTTTGGATTTCCATATGTTTCCCAGTGAAATGAAAGATCCTCTTGCTTTTGATATCCTTATTTTGGTATCATTTTCTAATCTATGGCCAGTAGAAAGTGAAATGGAGACAGAAGGCATCCTTGCCTTACTCCTGTTCTTATTTCAAATGCTTCTGTAAGCTGTCCTTCATACACCACACTACATTCGTTCCTTCATACATTGTTTTTATCAGGTTAATAAACTTTATGGGGATTCAGTAATGACTCAGCAACTTCCGAATCATTCTTCTGTCTAAACTATCAAATGCCTTTTCGTAATCTATGAATCCAATATAAAGTGGGGATTTTAGTTCTAAACTTTGTTCAACTATTATGCGTAGAGTAGTTATTTGATCAGCACATGATCTGTTCTTCCTAAAACCTGCTTGTTCATCTCTCAAATGTTTCTCTATAGCCTCTTTTAGTCTCTCCAGAATATTTCTGCTTAATTTCTTTCCTGGCACTGATAGTAGCATAATTCCCCTATAATGTGTGCACTCCTGTAAACTTCCTTTCTTTGGTAGTTTGATCATATAGCCTTCTTTCCAGTCTTTCGGTATTTCTTCCCTCTCTCAAATTTTATCTAATAGATCATGTAACATCTTGGTAGAGGTGTTAATATCTGCTTTGATGGCTTCCGAAGGAATTTCATCTGGTCCTGTGGCTTTACCATCTTTTAATAGTTTGATAGCTTTCATTATTTCTTCTTTGCTTGGTTTTCCACAGTTAACGTGTAACTCTTCTTCTGCTGGTAGTATATCTGGAGGATTATTTGAGCCGGGTCTGTTCAAAAGTTCTTTAAAGTGCTATTTCCATCTCTCCGTTTGTTCCCTTATATTACTAAGCAGATTTCCTTTCTTATCTTTAATAAAGACATTGATCTGTTTGAATTTTCCACTTAATTTCTTTGTGCTGTTGTACAGTTCTTTCATATTCCCTTTATTTGCTGCTTCTTCTGTCTCTTTAGCTAGTTCATCTATATATTTCCTCTTATCCCTTTTAATGCTTCTTCTCACTTATTTGTTCACCTCTGTGTAAGCTTTCTGTGTTTTGGCTTTATTACTTCTCGTTTTGCTTTTATTTATGTCTGCTTTCTTGTTCTTTCTTTCTTTAATTTTATCCAGGGTCTCTGTTGTCATCCATGCCTTATTCTGGCGTTCTCTTTTCCCCAGTCTTTCTTCGCATGTCTTTTTCCATATATCTTTTACATGTTTCCAATGATCTTTTATATTTATTATATTTTCTAGTTGTTGGCGGACTTGGTATTTGTTTGATATTGTGACTGCGAATTTATCTTTAATTCCTTGTTCTTTAAGAAACCCTTCATTGAAATATTTTCTACCCTTATTCGTTGTAGTATACCTTGGTACTTGATGATGATCTATGAATATTTCCGTGGTCTTGTTTACCAGTTTCTGACGATCTCTACTCCTAACCAAAAAAAATATATATGCAACAGTATTTTGAATAGCTACTGCCACTTAAATAAATGATATGGTAATCACATTACTAGCCAGGTTGAGCTAAAATCCCCATCATCTTTGAGTGCCATCTCCGCATCGAAGGTTGGCTACCATTAAGCGCCATTTCGATCGGTCTCTTTCTTTGATAGTACAGGTTGTCATAGGCTGACCATGTCAGTCAGACTAAAATAATTAAGGAAAGACAGATTCCACGAATGCAATCGAGCATAAACCACAAAGCGATGCTTAATCTAAGAAACTCCACACTAATCAAATTAGAGAACCAGAACCGGACAGTGATGAATGTGGATGACCTCGTAACACCAGATAGGGGAACTGACCAAAGTCGAAATATGTGCCGATTTACGCAAAATCAGAAGATGTTCTCGGTGGAGCGGAACATCCTAAAAAACAGACTAGAGATGTCTACTTTCAGAACATCGGTGTAAATCTGCTCCTTTTTCGTTTTATTGGTTTTTCTTTCTTTCTTTTTCTCTCCCTCCCTCTCTTACGGTCTCCCTTCCTTCAATCACTACCCATCCATCCATCCATCCATCCATCCATCCATCCATCCATCCATCCGTCCGTCCATCCATCCATCCATCCATCCATCCATCCATCCGTCCATCCATCCGTCCATCCATCCGTCCGTCCATCCATCCGTCCATCCATCCATCCATCCGTCCATCGCATCCGTCCATCCATACATACATCCATCCATCCATCCATCCATCCATCCATCGCATCCATCCATCCCATCCATCGCATCCATCCATCGCATCCGTCCATCCATCCATCGCATCCATCCATCCATCCATCGCATCCATCCATACATCGCATCCGTCCATCCATCGCATCCATCCATCCACCCACCCATCCATCCATCGCATCCATCCATCCATCCATCCATCCATCGCATCCGTCCATCCATCCATCGCATCCGTCCATCCATCCATCGCATCCATCCATCCACCCACCCATCCATCCATCGCATCCATCCATCGCATCCATCCATCGCATCCATCCATCGCATCCATCCATCCATCCATCGCATCCGTCCATCCATCCATCGCATCCGTCCATCCATCGCATCCGTCCATCCATCCATCCATCGCATCCATCCATCGTATCCGTCCATCCATCCATCGCATCCGTCCATCCATCGCATCCGTCCATCCATCCATCCATCCATCCATCCACCGCATCCGTCCATCCATCCATCGCATCCGTCCATCCATCGCATCCGTCCATCCATCCATCCATCGCATCCATCCATCCATCCATCCATCGCATCCGTCCATCCATCGCATCCGTCCATCCATCGCATCCATCCATCTATCGCATCCATCCATCCATCGCATCCGTCCATCCATCCATCCATCGCATCCATCCATCCATCCATCTATCGCATCCATCCATCCATCGCATCCGTCCATCCATCGCATCCGTCCATCCATCGCATCCATCCATCCATCCATCTATCGCATCCATCCATCCATCGCATCCGTCCATCCATCGCATCCATCCATCCATCGCATCCGTCCATCCATCGCATCCGTCCATCCATCGCATCCATCCATCCATCCATCGCATCCGTCCATCCATCGCATCCGTCCATCCATCGCATCCGTCCATCCATCCATCGCATCCGTCCATCCATCGCATCCATCCATCCATCCATCGCATCCGTCCATCCATCGCATCCGTCCATCCATCGCATCCATCCATCTATCGCATCCATCCATCCATCGCATCCGTTCATCCATCCATCCATCGCATCCATCCATCCATCCATCTATCGCATCCATCCATCCATCGCATCCGTCCATCCATCGCATCCATCCATCCATCGCATCCGTCCATCCATCGCATCCGTCCATCCATCGCATCCATCCATCCATCGCATCCGTCCATCCATCGCATCCGTCCATCCATCGCATCCATCCATCCATCGCATCCATCCATCCATCCATCTATCGCATCCATCCATCCATCGCATCCGTCCATCCATCGCATCCATCCATCCATCGCATCCATCCATCTATCGCATCCATCCATCCATCCATCCATCGCATCCGTCCATCCATCGCATCCATCCATCAATCGCATCCGTCCATCCATCCATCTATCCATTTAGCCTGCCCGCCTGTCTCTCTGTCATATTGATAAAGTTCACTTTTGGAAAAGATAAAAAGACACCACAAACAATGACATGCAGTGGAGTCTAAATGGAAAACGAAATGAAAAAAAAGAACATAGAACAAACAAGACAGAAGTCATGGATAACAGTGTTATCCACATGCGGACGAAGCATTACCTGGGACCGCACAGTCGTGATGTCACTTTTACCTGCAAGACGTCAAATAATGTTCTGGGCTCTGGTTGGTCGGTTAGCTCGTTAGCTCTCAGCCAAGGAAAACAAACTCATGGGAAAGCTGTAGTCGTTTCAAAACTTTTGCTATAAATTGATAAATTGATAGCCACCTTGTTAAAATTAACAACTTTTGACAATTTTTTACGTAAATTGATTATTGTCATGAAGTTACGTGAAAAAAAAATCATTGCAAAGAGATGGTTTTAATTTTTTTTTAAATTTGTGTCATATATAAAAACATATAATTTTACTAGTATTATGTAAATAACGGAATCTTCACAGCTTCAAATCGTCAATTTTACATATACGTTAATAAAAGCCTTAATTTGCGCACAAATTAGCACTTACATTGAACAAAGTAGTCTTTGTGTTTCTTAAAATACATTACCATAAACGCTTTGCAAAGTATACACATTTTCCAATTACGGTAAAATATATTTTCTTAGGGAAGGATTATTACTAAAATGACAAAGGCCAAGAATTGTTCCGCGTTAAGGAAACCGTATTATCTGTGTTATTTTAAGTTAAACAGTCATAGCTTCATGGGAAACGTAATACCGCGTGCAAGATTTCCTGGCAAGCCGTGCTGAGGTTTGCGAGATATTAGATCAAGTTTGAGCACGAGATTTCTGCAACGGGCTTTACAATTACTTTTGTCAACTCAGCACTTTTGACACTTCTACCGAGCTTTGATCGTCATATCTGATCATGAAATTCACTGTCAGTTCTTGTATTCCTTACACGGTTGTCATAGACGTCAGGCTTGTAATTAGATTGTTTTTAATGGACCAGAATACTCCCCTTCAGTTTTGACTTCATCACAACAACAAAATCATCATCGAGTGCCATCTGCGCAACGAAGATTGACTACCATGGAGCGCCATTCTGCTCTGTCTCTTGCTTTGATGGTGCAGGTTGTCATAGGCTGGTTTGTCCATTTTTTGATGTTACTCGTCCATGTTAGTCTTGGTCTGCCTCTTTTACCTTGTATTTTCCCCTCCAGGATTACTTTTAGTAGACTGTTGTGTCTTTTAACATGGCCCAAAAATCGCATTTATCTTGTTTGAATTGTGCTTAGTAGTTCTCTTTTCATTTTTAGTTGCTTTAACACTTCATCGTTTGTTTTATTTTCCTTCCATCCAATTCTACATATTCTTCTATATATCCATATTTCAAAGGCTTTAATTATCTGTTCTGATTACCATTGCTATTCTTTTGTTTATTTCAGTTTTACATTTTCCATCATTGTTTATAGTATGTCCAAGGTAGTTGTAGTTCTGAACTGTCTCCAGGTATATTCCTTCAGATTTGATATCCACTTGTGGGTTTTGAGTACAATAAACACTGACAACAAACATTGTAGCTAAAAGACGTGACAACGGCTGTTCCGTCATGGTTCCCTCATGTGAATGTGGAGGTAAAGAAGTGAAGACTACAGTAATCAATGAGAAAAACAAACAAACAAGCAAACAAACAAACAAATGCAAGAACAATACTAAAAAGTAACATTTACGTTTATTATTTCAGAAGCCCAGAAAAATAAAAATATAAATGGCATTCGAATTAGTAAAATAAAAAAATATAGATTAGTGAGATATATATAAATGATTTGAAATGTCTTAAAACACTTGAAATTAAATGATTTCATTGCGGAAGTACACTGCCATGTCTGTGTTGGAGCTGTGGTTTGTTAATGGTGGTTGATGGGATAGAAGACGAAGTTAGCGATGCCGCACATGTTCTTGCCTCTAACGATCCTCATGTAGCCCTGCTCGCCCCAGTTGGGTCCTGGTTGAGAAGAGGTTCTTGTAGAGTGATGAGGGTTGGTGAATGAAGACAGACAGGCAGACATACTCACACACACACACAGATAAATAGACAGACACACAGACAGACAGGAAGATAGGCGGACCGACCGACTGACCGCCCGACAGACATAACAGATAGGTTGGTAGGTAGGTAGATAGGTAGGTGGATAGATAGATAGACAGACAAGTATATAGATAGATAGATAGACAGATAGATAGATAGATAGATAGATAGATAGATAGATAGATAGATAGATAGATAGATAGATAGATAGATAGATAGATAGATAGATAGATAGATAGATAGATAGATAGATAGATAGATAGATAGATAGATAGATAGATAGATAGATAGATAGATAGATAGATAGATAGATAGATAGATAGATAGATAGATAGATAGATAGATAGATAGATAGATAGATAGATAGATAGATAGATAGATAGATAGATAGATAGATAGATAGATAGATAGATAGATAGATAGATAGATAGATAGATAGATAGATAGATAGATAGATAGATAGATAGATAGATAGATAGATAGATAGATAGATAGATAGATAGATAGATAGATAGATAGATAGATAGATAGATAGATAGATAGATAGATAGATAGATAGATAGATAGATAGATAGATAGATAGATAGATAGATAGATAGATAGATAGATATATAAAAGGGTAGACAATAACGCAGACTCATGATTTTATGATAAATTGCGTTGTGCCAGGTGAAGGAGAAATGAATGAGGAAAGTTGTAGTAGCGGTAGAGGTGACGATAGGCGAGATTGTGTTGATGGTGGGGAAGAGGAGATGAATGTTTTACGTAGGAGAAACGAACGACTAAAATCTGATTGAAGAACAATTATGTACATCCATGGCTCACTTAGAGAACATTACAAGAGCATAAGATATACGTGATTACAGATATAGCCTTATTCATCAGAATATTGTATTACAATAATCGTTTTGGTTAGCAGAAAATTAACAGATTAATGACTATCATCACTGAACTTATTTACGTTAACATTTGACAGCGTTTAGTTAGAATAACGCCTTTAGCGATTGATTATATTAACAGATGAGTTAGGGACAACAACTACTTGATAATTTAAGGTCAGCGATGAAAATGGCAAAGCTGTGTATTGATAAGAGAACAGGTTACCAGACACAACTTACCCCAGGAGTTCTTCAGGATCCAGTAGTTGACATCACCAGAGCTGCCGTACCCAACAATCTGTACCACGTGATCCAGCTCCTTTTGATTGCAATTTGGGTCCGAGTAAATGCCACCAGTGTACGTCTGACGTTAGGGACAATTAACTATGAATTACGACTTCCGGATATTCCAAATGAATCAAAGTTTATTGGATCACGTGATATACTTTTATTTTTGTTTCACTTATTTTATGCCGTTTAAGTACATTGGATATTAAAAAAAAAAAAAAAGTAAAGTGCCCCTTCACGCTACAGGGAATATGATGTTATTGACCATAATTTGTATAGACTTTCGGCACATGGTTTTGGGGTAATGTGCTCGGTATTACATCAGTGCCGTTTTACTTTCCTAGAAAAAAAAATCCGGTACCGCATTTAAGGCTGGGTGGACCCGGAAGCCGTCGATCAGGATTGAACCCGACTCTCTTGTCCTTTGAAGTCCAGTTCACTAACCACTGAGCTACCGCGGCTTCCTTGCACGTACCGGTTATATCTTTGGCTTCTAGTACTTACCTACACCAGTTTTATATTTTAATATTCATGATAAGTTATTCCTTTTAAACCCTAGAATGCGATACCTCATTGTAACTCACATTTTTACGACACAGTAGTGGAGCGGATATGGGGATGTCCCGACTTCAGTGAAACTAATTCTATGAATAGATTAGAATAGTTAGTATTTATCTTATAATTGAAACATTTATTGTTGAAAATAGTTCTTCCACAAATAGGTTTCCAATTTGACACTTAAATAAAATATCCTGAACACTAAAGTTAATTAAAAATGAAAGGTTGCATTTGATACGTGTAGTGTGACAGACTGGAGCATTCCTACAGAACGTTAACTATAAGAGAGACAAGAATGTGACAGACTGTGGCATTCCTACAGAACGTTAACTATAAGAGAGACAAGAATGTAACAGACTAAGCGATCAGGGCATCTTTACTAATAATGTATGCAGCATCTCTGGGGTTGTAAGTAAATTGATAACAAACAAACAGCTGTGTATTTCAACCCAAGAAGATGCACAAACACTGAAATAAAGAAGGAAGAAAGTATGACTTTGACAACATAAAAGTTAACCGTGAGCAGTTTTTACAGACAAATTACGAAGATAACGCTAGGGTTGTGTTACCAATGCCAGATCTGGACCCTAGATGCAAGAAGAATAAGTAAAATAACCGCCACCACGATGAAATGTGTTAGACAAATGACAGGAAACAACCTGAGAGACATGATCAGAAATTAATAGCTGAGAAATCAGCTATAAATAATTCACGCCATAGAATACATGCAGAAGCAACAGATAAAATGGTTAGGACACGTGATAAGGCAGAAAGATAGAAAGAGAAATCAGACCTAAGGGCCAATCACGAAAAAGATGGATTTATGGAATATTAGAAACACTAAGAAACACAACAGCAGGAGAGTCCAATAGAAGAGCAAAAGACAGCAAATTATTTCTCTCCTCGACGCTGAAAGGCAAATGAGGAAGGAAAGAGGAAGAAGACACTCGGGTTGTAAAATCTGATAATAGCAAAAATAATACAAGTTAGAGTGTGCTGTTAAAATGATACCTCGAAGGATTCTTGGCTGGCGTCAACAAGGGCGGTAAGTGGTGTCTGGTGGATGAGGGTCAGCATTGTATCCTCACGATTTGCTTGGATGTATCCCGTTCTGGTTACCTGTAGCGGAAATGTTATTATATAATCGTTATGTTCGAGATTGCATGGGGATTTATTGACATGTTGTTATAGAAACTTTAACGTATGTGTTTGCCATCGATAGAAAAAAGGTTACCTTTATATTTTGTTTGTATTTACGTTCACCAAATTTCACACTCTGGCTAAGTCCCTAGAGAATAAGAACTGAATTTTGCGTGTTAATCCATTTTCCTTGGCATAAGTGTACACAGGTGTCCCTCGCCACACAGGCAGATAACACCGTCTTCGGAGATACTCATATTTTTCCGTCAATTTTGGAATCCCCAGAGGAAGAGACAAAGAGGAAGACCAAAATATTCTCGGAGAAGACAGGTAGAAGCAGAGATGAAGATGATGGGGAAGACATGGGTTGGTCTTAAAAGAATAGCAAGAAACAAAACGACTTGGAAAGTGTTTGTTGAAGACCTATGCTCCACAGGGAGCTAAAAGGTAGAAGACATCATACTCTAAAAAATAACCGCGCCACTGAGATCATAAGAACAACTTAACATGTCTAATATTTGATAAAAAATGCCCCTGTATTTGGGGAAAAACAAAGGAACTGTCTACAACAGTTTTCGCTTTTTCTTCTTTATTTTTTTTTTGCTTGAAAGATAGAGTCAGGAGAGATCAAATAGCTCAAGGTTGATAAATGTAGATTGTCAGTATCAGTTATTGGTTATTGGTTATGGAAGGCCCCGGTATCACTGCAAACGAATTAAAATCCATAATTGCTCAACCGCCCATGCCAGTGGAATCATCCGAATTACTAACTCATCTTCCAAACAAAGAAAGGTAACTAGTCCCCATCGTAGCAGACTCAGCACACGTCAAAAGACATAAGGCGAAACCGCGCAGAAAATGAACACAGCAAACTGTTCCCTGTCATACGATATCATCATTCATCGTAAACAATCGGAATATCGAAACATGATCAAAACGGATGAGACACACAGCTCACGGTGTGCACAGAGCACTTAACTCAGTAGCTCCTGCAACAAACCGGACTTGGAATATGAGGAAACTGCAACAAGGAACACTTTTCAGACATAGACTTCAATGGCTCCTGCCGCCTATCCACCATAAGTAAAGTAAAGTACGAGGCTTGAACCGGCGTCTTAGCACGCGAGTTTACACCCATATTTGCTAGGCCGCCTATCCAGAAATGTTCGCATATTTCTGTATGGTGTAGCCTCAAGCATCGAAACTCAGATACGAAACGACATTCCTCACCTTCCCAGGGTAATACCCTGGTACCCATTTCTGCCAACGGCTAGGTTGACCGCGGGGGTACTTTTTTTTCTCCAACCACGAGTACAACTCACACTGTTCCCAGCGGGAATCGAACACGGGTTGTCCGAACGTCGGTAGTCCAGTCGGGTGGTTTTCCCAATTAGGCTACCGAGGCACCCGAACATCCACCATATACCATGGAAGTTCACGTCCTCCCGAAAATGATGATCGTCATATTGAGAACAAAAAATGTATAGGGCTTGATGATGTTGGGACATCGTTCTTGACTCCAACCGAACATATAAACACACAGTTAGTCGTCGAATTGTCACACATCTAACAACAAACCCCGCGGTTAGCGCACAACGAACGAAACACGGTGCAAATTCCCCAAAGAGGAAAATCTTCGGTCGACATGACGGTGCAATCCATTAATGTGTTTCAGCATGTAAATAACTTGCGTCAAACAATTCAAACGTCGACCATTGAACAGCACTCAATGTGACGTAAACCGCATGTCAACACTAGACGGTGAAGGTCGCTTTTACAATACTTGATTTGTCAAAAAGAAACATTGCTGTATGTACTCGGCGGCGCAGATTTGTCCACTTCGTCGGCGCAGATTTGCTAAGTAGAACATCATTTTGATTTCAACACAGAAAATTGCATCAGAGAGCCGAAATTAAGCACACCCCAGATGTATTGTCTGCAGCGATCGAGAGAACGTGAAGCGTTCCACCATTTTGAAGCGGAAGTCAGTATCAGTGTTGTCAGTGAATGTCATGTTAGGAATCAATCAGAATGAGGTGTTGTAGAAACATGTTCAGTGTCCAAGGAACAAACAAAACATCAAATTCTTTTGTAAAACCGGTCTTTCTCTCTAGACTCCGATTGAATGAAAGAAAGAAACAGATTTAAAAATAATATTTGAATATAGTAGAATATTTGAAAACAGAAATGACCAGTGTGGGCCAGACTTAGCTCACCAGATGAAGGATGGACACACACAGGGAAAAACAGAAGTTCTTTGTTGTTGTTATACTCAAGTCCCACAAACTGCTGAATGTTGCATCGACCAAGAAATAGAGAGAGAGAGATAGAGAGAGGGAGAGAGTGAAAAATAAACAGACATGTTTTCAAGAGTTGAATACAGACATAAAATAAGTGAAAAATAAACAAATTGGTGACAAGAAAATCATATAATTTCCATGTACAACGCTTCTTATCCTGATAGAACGGTGAAGAGTTTCAGTGACATAAACCCTTAACGCTGTACCAGTTAAAATGACATGGGGGCATCGGTAGACTAGTTGGGAACAACCACCCGACTTTACTACCGCTGTTCGGACAACCCACTTTCACTTCCCGCTGGAAGCAGTGTGGGTTGTACTCGTGGTTGGAAAAAACAAATACTCCCGCTGTCGACCCAGCCGCTGGCAGAAATGGGTACCAGGGTAGTACTTTGGGAAGGTGAGGAATGCCGCCTCGCATCGTGAGTTTCGATGCTTGAAGCGACACTATCCAGAAGTGTTCGAACATTTCTTGGTAGGCGGTCGAGCACATATGGGTGGAAACTTGCGTGCTAAGACGCCGGTTCAAGTCTCGTACTTTCCTTTTACTTTTACCAGTACAAATTGTTATATAATTTTACAACGTAAAAACTTACTTTATTTCTATAAGTTAAACGTTAAGCACCTGGGGGCCTCGGTAGCCTAGTTGGGAAAACCACCCGACTGGACTACCGACGTTCGGACAACCCGTGTTCGATTCCTGGTGGGAGCAGTGTGAATTGTACTCGTGGTTGGAAAAAAAAAATACCCCCATGGTCCACCCAGCCGTTGGCAGAAATGGATACCAGGGTATTACCCTGGGAAGGTGAGGAATATCACCTCCGCATCTGAGTTTCGATGCTTGAAGCGACACTATACAGAAATCTCGAAACATTTCTGGATAGGCGGCCGAGCACATATGGGTGGAAACTCGCGTGCTAAGACGCTGGTTCAAGTCTCGTACTTTATCTTTACCTTTACACCCTTTGAAAAGTTAATTTCTTTATCTCTTTCCTTCAGGTAAAAGCTGAACTTATTTCTAAAAGTTAGACGATGAACTCATGCTCGCGTGGCAGCAGGTCAATTTATTTATTTTCTATTGTTGTGTTGGTTTCTAAACTGTGACTTGTTTGTTGTGGCTAGGACCTATTTAAAGCATATTTAGTTTGCTGAGAGTTGCTGGAAGTATGTTGTTTCAGTGCTGACTGCTGCAAACATAGGACAGCTTGGCAAGCTACAGACCACATCACCCAACTATATCATCATCATCATTGGGAGCCTTCTCCGCATCGAAGGTTGGCTACCATGGAGCGCCATTCCACTCTGTCTCTTGCTTTGATGGTGCAGATTGTCATAGGCTGACTTGTCCATCTTTTGATGTTACTCGTCCATGTTAGTTTTGGTCTGCCTCTGCCTCTTTTACCTTGTATTTTCCCCTCTAATATTACTTTTATTAGACTGTTGTGTCTTTTAACATGATCAAAAAATTTCATTTGTCTTGCTCTAATTGTGTTTAGTAGTTCTTTTATCACCGTTAGTCGTCCTAAAACTTCCTCGTTTGTTTTCTTTTCTTTCCATACAATTCTACCTATTCTTCTGTAAATCCACATTTCAAAGGCCTCAATTTTCTGTTATGTTTTCTGGTCTAATGTCCTTGTTTCTGCACCATACAGGAATATTGAGAAGATGTAACATTTTGCTATTCTTAGTTTTAGCCCTTGTGTTTTTTGTTTTGATGTTAGTATATTTTTCATGGCATTGAAATTACTTTTTGCCATACCTATTCTTTTATTTATTTCAGTTGTACATTTTCCATCACTGGTTATAGTTCTAAAACAGTAGTTAGAATTTCTCTCCGTGGCTTTCTTTGGAGTGTTACGTGATGAGGCGCCAATCTCTTTCACGGTGGTCTGCCATATTCGTCTTTCGTGTTCTGAATATGCCTCATGTGTACCACACACTTTGCTGTTTTCGCTTTCTGGGCCGTTGATTATTTCAAATTCTTCCGCCCCATCCACCGTCGCAGACTTTTAACATACGGGTTGAACACACCCGACTAACGACGACATTGTTGTCGAACCATGTGCTGACCTATCGAACTGCGAACACACGACACAAAGGAAGAATGAATCATATTCCACTTAAATATCGACAAAGTTCACAGTCCATCCACCCGTCAGAAGTAAAACATGACACCAAACGGGGAATAGCAGCACATAATTTCACAACTAGACAGCCGCGTAAATCATTTAAATATATCAACAAGAGCCGAATTATAAAAACGACAACACGTAGTCACCATGACACCGGAAGTCCTCACCCAACAATATATCAGTCATTATTGGAACTGGGTGGTCTCGAGACAGGACGCCGGTCTCGAGATAAAGAGGTTGTGAATTTCAAATTACGGCTGCACAAGTTGTGCTATTTATGTGTGAATTCTCTCTGTGACAACATCCCTGGTCTCAGCAATGAGGCAGTGACTACACTAGAGGTGAAAGCTGGCGAACGCAAAAAAAAATAAATTATATTTATTAGAAAAAGAAACATTGGCTCTAGCACTATATTTCCCATATGTTACACGGTGCTCTTCCTTAGTTTTTCTCTCTCTACAGCTTACATAATCGCTCTTCCTCAACTATTCAATCACAAAAACCAACAGCACTGCTCTTTCTCCTATATTCGTTCACTAAAGCTTACACCAGAGCTCTTCCTCAACTTTTCTCCCATTACAACTTACATTACTGCTCCGTCTTAAATAATCTCCAACAGCTTACATCGTCGATCTCCCTCATCTATTCTCCACAAAAGCTACCATTATTGCTCTTTCTCACGTATTCTCCACTGCATCATACATCATCTTTCTAGATTAACTATTGCCTCAAGACAGCTTACATCATCGTTTTCCTTCAACTATTCTCCCACTATAGATTACATAATTGCTGTCCTCAACTATTCTCCTACGTAAGCTTACATAATTGTTCTCCTGAACTATTCTCCTACGTAAGCTTACTTAATTGCTGTCCTCAACTATTCTCCTACTTATGCTTACATAATTGCTGTCCTCAACTATTCTCCTACTTAAGCTTGCATAATTGCTGTCCTCAACTATTCGCCTACTTAAGCTTGCATAATTGCTGTCCTCAACTATTCTCCTACGTAAGCTTGCATAATTGCTGTCCTCAACTATTCTCCTACTTAAGCTTACAGAATTGCTGTCCTCAACTATTCTCCTACTTCTTCTTCTTTCCTTCCTCATCTGCCTTTCAGCGTCGAGGGGAGATATAATTTGCGGTCTTTTGCTCTTCTGTTCGCCTCTGTTGCTGTTATGTCTCCTAGTGCTTCTAATATTCCATCGACCCATCTTTTTCGTGGTCGACCCTTGGGTCTGGTGTTCTCACAACGTTTGTTGAAGGCTCGTTGTGTTGTGTTTTGTTCTTTCTGCCTTGTCACGTGGCCAAACCATTTTATCTGTTGTTTCTTTATATATTCTATGGCGGGGGCTATTCCTAGCTTTTTTCTCAGTTCTTCATTTCTGATCTTATCTCTCAGACTGTTTCCTGTCATTCGTCTAACACATTTCATATCTGTAGAGGTTATTTTTCTTATTGTTCTTGCATCTAGGGTCCAGGTCTGGCATTGGTAGCACAACGTGGGATGAAGATTGTATTGTATAGTGCTCGTTGTGCCTCCAGAGTTATTTCCTTGTTGGACAATAGTGGTGATAACGGCCCGATGATTTGACAAGCTTTGTTGCATTTTGATTCTATCTCTGCTGTTTGGGAATTATCGTTTGTCATTAGACTTCCTAGGTATTTGAATTCCTCTACTCTCCTCTATTCTCCTACTTAAGCTTACATAATTGCTGTACTCAACTATTCTCCAACGTAAGCTTACTTAATTGCTGTCATCAACTATTCTCCTACTTAAGCTTACATAATTGCTGTCCTCAACTATTCTCCTACGTAAGTTTACTTAATTGCTGTCCTCAACTATTCTCCTACGTAAGCTTACTTAATTGCTGTCCTCAACTATTCTCCTACTTAAGCTTACTTAATTACTGTCCTCAACTATTCTCTTATTTAAGCTTACATAATTGCTGTCATCAACTATTCTCCTACTTAAGCTTACATAATTGCTGTCCTCAACTATTCTCCTACTTAAGCTTACATAATTGCCGTCCTCAACTATTCTCCTACTTAAGCTTACATAATTGCTGTCCTCAACTATTCTCCTACTTAAGCTTACATAATTGCTGTCCTCAACTATTCTCCTACGTAAGCTTACTTAACTGCTGTCCTGAACTATTCTCCTACGTAAGCTTACTTAATTGCTGTCCTCAACTATTCTCCTACTTAAGCTTACATAATTGCTGTCTAACCTATTCTCCTCTTTAAGCTTACATAATTGCTGTCCTCAACTATTCTCCCACTTAAGATTACATAACTGCTGTCCTCAACTATTCTCCTAATTAAGCTTATATAATTGCTGTCCTCAACTATTCTCCTACGTAAGCTTGCATAATTGCTGTCCTCAACTATTCTCCTACTTAAGCTTATATAATTGCTGTCCTCAACTATTCTCCTACGTAAGCTTACTTAATTGCTGTCCTCAACTATTCTCCTACGTAAGCTTACTTATTTGCTGTCCTCAACTATTCTCCTACTTAAGCTTACTTAATTACTGTCCTCAACTATTCTCTTATTTAAGCTTACATAATTGCTGTCATCAACTATTCTCCTACTTAAGATTACATAATTGCTGTCCTCAACTATTCTCCTACTTAAGCTTACATAATTGCCGTCCTCAACTATTCTCCTACTTAAGCTTACATAATTGCCGTCCTCAACTATTCTCCTACTTAAGCTTACATAATTACTGTCCTCAACTATTCTCCTACTTAAGCTTACATAATTACTGTCCTCAACTATTCTCCTACTTAAGCTTACACTATCGATCTCCCTCAGTTATTCTCCAATTGAAGTTTACACCATCACGCTCTGTCAGTAATCTTCCCACTAATGCCTATATGCCGTCCTCTCTCATGACCTCACCTTTCCAACAGAGTGACAAGTCGTGGTGTTACACTTGTTATCTTTCGACTTGTAGGTCGCCTCCGTACACAGACCTCCAATATGGGTTATGCAGTCGTATCCGTTGTATAAGGGTTGAGACTTGTCAAAGCAGCACTCCTCTACTTCCTTTGCACTGAGGACAACAACTGGCACTGCTGCTTGAATTGCGTGTAAGCTCTCCACTCCCTCTGTAAATACACCACGACAGTAGGTAAGTCTATGGCTCTTTAAAAAAATAGAAATTTATTTAGGATGTTTTCATATTGCACTGTAACATTCTCTAATAGAAGATGGTTTTAAGACATCAAGGAGACCTTGAACATGAGAACAGAAGAAATTGGAGATCTGGCTAGAGACAGATTCTTTCAGACTAACTGTGGTTAATGCAATGTTCTATGAGAGATATGGCTAGAAACGGAGATTCTTTCAGACTGACTGTGGTTAATGCAATGTTCTATGAGAGATATGGCTAGAAACGGAGATTCTTTCAGACTGACTGTGGTTAATGCAATGTTCTATGAGAGATATGGCTAGAAACATAGATTCTTTCAGACTGACTGTGGTTAATGCAATGTTGCATGAGAGATATGGCTAGAAACGGAGATTCTTTCAGACTGACTGTGGTTAATGCAATGTTCTATGAGAGATATGGCTAGAAACGGAGATTCTTTCAGACTGACTGTGGTTAATGCAATGTTCTATGAGAGATATGGCTAGAAACGGAGATTCTTTCAGACTGACTGTGGTTAATGCAATGTTCTATGAGAGATATGGCTAGAAACATAGATTCTTTCAGACTGACTGTGGTTAATGCAATGTTGCATGAGAGATATGGCTAGAAACGGAGATTCTTTCAGACTGACTGTGGTTAATGCAATGTTCTATGAGAGATATGGCTAGAAACGGAGATTCTTTCAGACTGACTGTGGTTAATGCAATGTTCTATGAGAGATATGGCTAAAAACATAGATTCTTTCAGACTGACTGTGGTTAATGCAATGTTCTATGAGAGATATGGCTAGAAACATATATTCTTTCAGACTGACTGTGGTTAATGCAATGTTGCATGAGAGATATGGCTAGAAACGGAGATTCTTTCAGACTGACTGTGGTTAATGCAATGTTCTATGAGAGATATGGCTAGAAACGGAGATTCTTTCAGACTGACTGTGGTTAATGCAATGTTCTATGAGAGATATGGCTAGAAACGGAGATTCTTTCAGACTGACTGTGGTTAATGCAATGTTCTATGAGAGATATGGCTAGAAACATAGATTCTTTCAGACTGACTGTGGTTAATGCAATGTTGCATGAGAGATATGGCTAGAAACGGAGATTCTTTCAGACTGACTGTGGTTAATGCAATGTTCTATGAGAGATATGGCTAGAAACGGAGATTCTTTCAGACTGACTGTGGTTAATGCAATGTTCTATGAGAGATATGGCTAAAAACATAGATTCTTTCAGACTGACTGTGGTTAATGCAATGTTCTATGAGAGATATGGCTAGAAACATATATTCTTTCAGACTGACTGTGGTTAATGCAATGTTCTATAAGAGATATGGCTAGAAACATAGATTCTTTCAGACTGACTGTGGTTAATGCAATGTTCTATGAGAGATATGGCTAAAAACAGAGATTCTTTCAGAAGGATGTGGTGAATGCAACGTTCTGTGAGAAATCTGGCTAGAAACAGAGATTCTTTCTGACGGGTTGTGATGAATGCTATGTTCTGTGAAAGATCTGGCTAGAAACAGAGATTCTTCCAGACGGGTTGTGGTGAATGCAACGTTCTGTGGGAGATCTGGCTAGAAATAGAGATTCTTTCAGACGGGTTGTGATGAATGCAATGTTCTGTGGGAAACCTGGTTAGAGACAGATTCATTTAGACAGGCTGTGGTGAATGCAACGTTTTGCAAGGACATGCGACCTGATGCTGAATTTAATATCCAGTGAAGCCTCGGTAGCTTTGCGGTTAATGTGCATGCTTTCTGATCAGAAGGGTCCGAGTTTGATCATCATAAGTGGCGAATTTTCGGACCGACACGGCTGTGGAGTTAACCCAGCCTCTAAAATCACTTCCCAGAGATTTTTCTTGGAAGTGAAGGCGGCTTGGCGTGATAACGACCACGTTACCCAAAAATGTGCAGTGATGAAATAAAGATGTGATCACTAACACTATATTCCAGGGGTTAGTGAACTGGACTACAAAGGACAAGAGGTAGGGTTCGATCCCAACCGACGGCTTTGGGTTCACCCAGCCTTTAATGGGTACCGGATTTTTTCTGGGAAAGTAAAGCGGTACGGGCGTAATACCGACCACATTAACCCAAAAATCAAGTGCCGAAGGTCTGTAAAATGTATGGCCACTAACACCATATTCCCTACACGCCACTTGGCGTGGCAGGGGCTCCTTACTTTTACTTTACTCTTAGGTGTCCTGAGCCTAACTAATGCTTGCCCCTCATCCGGAGACGTGTGAGATACAAGCTGGGGTGAACCGTGAGGAAAAATGTGAATTTCCTTGTCCATGTCGTTTAATATTTTTTGGGTTTTTTTTTTTTTTACATTCGTTGTCGACTCGGATGTAGGAGTAGGACGAGGGAACTTTGTGTGGTCTCTACTCTCGCAAAACTGAGCGGCTTAGGTAGATCCTGACAGAGATGTCATCTACCCAAACACATCTAGGGTGGTCACTATAGTGGAGCTGTGAAATAGCACGGATATAATGAGATTCACAAGTTCTCACGGGTGAGAAGACAAACATACAATAATACATACATCTTTCTCTCTTTCTCTCTCTCTCTCTATATATATATATATATATGCATACAATATTTTTACATACATTCATACATACATATACGCATACACACATACACACATACACACATACATACACACATACATATATACTTACATACATACATACACGCATACATATATACATACATACATGCACGCATACATACATACATACATACATACATACATACATACATACATACCTACATGCATACATACACATATATAAATATATATATATATATGCATATTACATACATACATACTTACATACACACACGTATACATACATACATACATGCATACATACACGCATACATACATACATACATACACACATACATTCACATACATACATACATACATACACACATACATATAAACATACATACATACATACATACATACATACATACATACATACATACATACATACATACATACATACATGCATGCATGCATACATACATACATACATACATACATACATACATACATACATACATACATACATACATACATACATTCATACATACATACATACATGCATACAAACATACAAACATACATACATACATACAAACATACAAACATACAAACATACATACATACAAACATACTTACATACCAGTAATAGTATCAGCTAGCGCAGATCCCACGGGTCCTTGGTTTTTTACAGGGGAGATAACACCTTTTGATCTCCAGTCAAATTCATCATCACCTCCCTTGGCAGTTTGGAAGAAGGAAAAAATAAACGCATGCATTTTTTTACTGCCACTAGCTCTGTACATTTGTTATTGCTCTATTTTAATTTCATTTGCAATAGAATCACATCTACATTTATTCTTCGAATGGAAATCCACATTTATTTTTCAAATACAAATATACATTTATTTTTCGAATGCAAGTCTACAATTATTCTTTGAATGTAATTGTACATGTATCCTTCGCACATTTTTTCTGTGCTAACATCCAGCAGGTCAACTGTTTCCATTACCTGTGTGTGGAAGGAAAGGTTTACTGTTACGATTCCTAAGTCAAATTGTTAATACCTAAGAAGAGTAGTGGAAATGTTATGAAAGAGGCCAAAGCAAAAAGAGAACTAATTTCCAATATTAGGAAGAAACAAACATCATTTTTTTGGTCATGTAATGAGAATGGAATAGCTGGAATATATTGTGACAACTGGGAAAATTGAAGGATGACGGGATAGAGGAAAACAAAGAGAAAAGATACCAAACAGCTTAAGAGAATGGCTTGGAAGAAGGTCAACAACAGAAATGATAAATAAATGTCGAGATCGAAAGTTGTGGAGAGACATGGTCACCTGCGCCAGCAGTCATGGTACTTGATGATGATGTCATTTTGTGCCTGGACTAGTGAACGTCCTGTTGGGACTGCTTGAGTGATGTCAGCAAAAATTATTGAACCTGGAGGTTCGCGTCACAGTTACGTCACAGCCTTGTGGTCTTGCTTTGTGATCATAAGCGAAATGGTTGCTAACATGCAGGCTTGAAGTACATAGTCGTAGTTCCAAATAGTAGAGGTCTTCACTCGTACAGGCCTCCCGAACATCTACACGCTGCTCAAATAATGTAGGTTACGGCTGTTTTCGCTACGTACACCGCATGAAAGATGCCCGCATACCAAAAGATATACTTTATAGATAACTAACAAATGGCAAAAGAACTAGGAGGCTCCTAAAACTCCGATTTATAGACGTGTTTAAGCGTGACACGGAGACTACCAATCCTGCGACCTGGGTGGAAAATAGCTGCAGCCCGCAATCTTTGGTAGCAGTCTATAGCTACATTCGAGCAAGTAGCATGGCCAAAACAAAGAAATGCATCAAAATGCGAAGCTGAAGTAAAGCTAATTGTGAGGAAAAATGGCAAATATATATATGTATAATGAAAAAAAAGAGAAAAAACGATATATTTAAAACTTTACGTAATATGTTCTATTCTATTGACCTTTCGAGCCGTAGCCGGCCCATAGGGCGTAGACCAAGATACACCTTCTCCTATCTGAATTTTTGTTCTAGCAGTTTTCAATTCTTTTAAATATATTTTATCAAATCTCGCCATTTGTCTCTGTTCTGTGCAAGCAGCTCAATCTCATTGAGGGAGCCGAATCCTGCTGTTCTTGCCTCTCTCATCAATGTTCTTCTCAGTGTCTCTCTGGGTCTTTTTCTCCTACCTGTTGTTTCCCATATGAGGGTTTGCTTTGCTATTCGGTTATTATCTCTTCTTATCACATGTCCAACATATGATCATCGACTTTTCTTTATTACTGAAGATATTAGTGGTTGATTGGCGATTTCTCTAATTACGTAATATGTGGACGGCACAAATTAGAACAACGTTTCGGCTTAACAGACTTTCAGCAGGAACAAACATAAAACACATACACAGATATGTATATAAAAAAAACAAAAAAAAATAAATAATTAACAAAATAATAATAATAATTTTGAACTAGAAAAAGAAATAAAAATACAAATAAGAATAAAAGACCATCCCTGCAAACTGTGATGTGGTCAAAAGAAAATTAACGAAACTGTACACGCACAAACACTGCCTAGAACTGATTCACTGATCTATCCCCACGGAAGTTTCCCTCTACAATAATGTCCATTTATTATTATTTGTCTTCAGTCTAAACCACTGGAAACTACTATTCGTGTTGTTTTGTTCTATAACTGTTTGTCTGCAACGTTGGTATTCAGCCTGAATACTGAAGCTAAGCAGAATTATGTCTATGTCATCGTCAGTCAATCTGACTGAAGCTAAGTAGAATTATGGTTATGTCATTGTCAGTTAATCTGACTAAAGCTGAGTAGAATTATGGTTATATCATTGTCAGTTAATCTGACTAAAGCTAAGTAGTATTCTATTTATGTCATTGTCAGTCAATCTGACTGAAGCTGAGTAGAATTCTATTGATGTCACCGTCTTTCACGTGTTTGTTGTCATGTCGTGCCGTGCAAGGCTTGTGGCTGAAACGTTTCAATTCTGTACTGTCTTCTTTTTGTAGTAAAGCTGCCACATACATTGTATATTTATATTCCACGTTTTCTCCAGCTTTACAACACTGTATTTATCATGTTCTGCTTAGCTGTTTTTCATTTATTGTTGTCAACTTAGCCCGTTCCTTCAATTATTTTTGTCTGATGAGATTGTTTGTCCATTTATCATATGTTTTGTCTGCTTATCCTGATGGTCCATTTATCTTTGTCTCCTTAGATTAATTATCCATATATCGTTTTCCACTAAGATCAATTGTCCATTTATGTGATGCTTGAAGCGACACAGTCCAGAAGTCTCCGAACACTCCTGGATAGGCGGCCGAGCACCTATGGGTAAAAACTCGCGTGCTAAGACGCAGATTCAAGTCTCGTATTTACCTTTAATCGCCAGTTCCACAGAAACTCACGAGAAGACCACGATCAGCTCATAGTCTAATCTATCTATCTATCTATCTATCTATCTATCTATCTATCTATCTATCTATCTATCTATCTATCTATCTATCTATCTATCTATCTATCTATCTATCTATCTATCTATCTATCTATCTATCTATCTATCTATCTATAAAAGATTATATCGATCATTGTGTAAATAGAAGCTGAAATCAGTTGACAACTCACATTGAGAGAAATGCCGCTCACTAAGCTCAGTGTGAGAAGAGCAGGCACTACAAGGCGGAGAACCGTTGAGAAAAGTGATGCCATGATGTGTCTCCACTTGCTACGGAACAGAAACACAATTAATTTGTTGTTTGTGGAGATTTCAAAGTTTCAATTGAAATGAAATCTGTTAGCTGAAGATTAAGCTCTCAAAAAACAAAGTCCCGTCCTTTTATTGAGTTGTAAAGTAGGTCAGGAACTTGATTTGCTACCGACGACGCCTGATTAACGATATCTTGTTAAAGGGCACGACATTGATCGGACATGTTGTCAATAGAAAAGTGGGTTCTGTTCAGACACGTGATGTTGATGTGCGGGAGATACCTGACTGGTGAAGAACAAGGTTACGTGCATTTTTGATAAGTCAAGGTTACCCATAATAGATAGATATCATCATCATCATCATCATCATCATCATCATCATCATCATCATCATCATCATCATCATCAAATGCCATGTCTGCTGGCGTGGGTGATCTCATCTCTCCACAAATCTCGATCTCGACGATTATTTATGATTTCTGTTGTTGAATTTCTGCCAAGCCATTTTCTAAAAGCGGCTTGCATCTTTTCTTTTTGCTTTCCTCTGTCTCTTCGTCCCTCGACTTTTCCAGCGATCACAATATATTCCAGCTGTTCCCTTCTCATTACATGACCAAAAATTATAATTGTTTCTTCCTAATATCGGGAATTTTTTTTTTTTTTTTTTTTTTTTTTTGGGGGGGGGGGCAAGTTAAAAGACACAACAGCCTACTAAAAGTAATATTGGAAGGAAAAATACAATGTATAAGAGGCAGAGGCAGACCAAGACTAACATGGACGAGTAACATCAAAAAATGGACAAGTAAATCTATGACAGCCTGCACCATCAAAGCAAGAAACAGAGTAGAATGGCGATCCATGGTAGCCAAACCTCGTTGCGGAGAAGGCACACGATGAATATCGGAAATTAACTCTATTTTTGCTTAAATACACACAAGACTAATAACAAATGGTTAAAGGATGATGTGGAAAAGGGAAGGACATGGGAGTTAAAAGTGTCGACATAACTTATTGTAGACGCTGATAATATACAAGTCAGCTGCAAGGAATAGTTGGATACGAGACTAAGAAAGCTAACTGAATGAACCAATTGACGGAAGACTATATGAACGTGATATCCTGTCAGCTGATATGTTGAACACGGCTCTTCACAGATAACGTACTTTGTACATTTAGTAGCAATAACCTTGTTGTGGTAAACATGACTATCAAGCATTGGTTATTTATTTTGATTATTCTAGTTTGCTTATGTTGTTTGATACTGTAGCTAATTCTGTATAGCTGATGGTGGGACCAAAACTTTTCTTCCTGTTTAATTATAATATACAGTCTCTTTCTTTTATTATTCTATTCTTTTCTTCCATTCATGGAATCAGTTTCTTTGCAGCCGAGGCATCCCCATATCCGCTCCACCGCCCGTTCTAGCATTTCTCGAAGTTCAAGCAGATTGTTCCTGTAAAGTGTTGATTGTTGAACTAAAAATGAAAAGAGAACTACTAAACACAATTCAAACAAGACAAATGCGATTTTTGGGCCATGTTAAAAGACACAACAGCCTACTAAAAGTAATCCTGGAGGGGAAAATACAAGGTAAAAGAGGCAGAGGCAGACCAAGACTAACATGGACGAGTAACATCAAAAGATGTACAAATCAGCCTATGACACCCTGCACCATCAAAGCAAGAGACGGAACAGTATGGCGCTCCATGGTAGCTAACCTTCGTTGCGGAGAAGGCACCTGATGATGATGATGAATATTCTCTCTATCTCTCTGGTAGTGTCTCCATCATGTATTAGCAAGGAACTAAGATATTGCCTGCTCTTTCCAATTTGTATCCATAAATAGTGAATCGCCTTTTATATCTATTTTATCAATTGTAGAAAAAAAAAATGTTTGTTTTTGTTGCGTTGTGACAGAGGTGACGTTTTTCTCAATTACAGTGATGTTATCAATTTATCTACACCACTTAATGAGGAAGATTAAACACAAATGTATGTGTCATTAGCGCATTGTATATCGGATCGCCGACGCCAACCAGTGCGGCACATGATGATGATCTGATAGTGCATGACCTCCATGACCTCGTGTCACAAGAGTATCACATTTTTCTTTCCTATCCCCTTCTCTGAGATTTCACTTTATATATTTTCTGCCTGCATGTTGATAATATGATAAGATGCGATAACTCCGTGTCGTATCAGTCTGGTATATCATTTTCAATACGAACAATTTCTTTGTTGGTCTATATAAATAAGGTGACCAGACGTCCTGATTTTTCCGGGACAGTCCAGATTTTTAATTGTTTTTTTCAACCTTTGTCCCGAATTTATTACTGTTCCAAATTTGTCCCGATTTTGGCCGATTTTTTATCTTCTGTCCCGGATTTGTTAAAATACATTAGGGACACAAACATTTACCAATTTTGCCAATATGGTAAACGTCTCTTCGACTTAAAATAGACATTATTCCGTTGTTGTGTAGAAAATGTTTAAAAAGTTGAACTGGCTGTTCATTTGGCGAAACAGCAACAGTAAAATGCGCTCCAAGTTTGAAATCTTGTAGACTGAAACTGAAGCACTGATCAGAAAAGTACAGCTTCACCTTCCATTTAAGAGTATCACGAATGTTTTTTTTTTACTCTCCTTATAACGTTTTGTAAGCCTATATTGTTAGGTGTTTTAATTAGTTGTAAAATGTATGTATTATTCCCTTGAAAAAGATGGAAGAATTGTCATTTTTTTAATGCAAAATTTAAGTTAAATCCGTCCCGGATTCTACTTCTTTCCTTCCTCTATTGCTTTTGGCGCCGAGGGGAGATTCAATCTGCGATTCTTTGCTCTTCTGTTGGCCTCTTCTGGTGTTATTCCTCCTAGTGACTCTAGTATTCCCTTTATCCATCTCTTTCCCAGTATTAAAGATTAAGGTTTCAACAATATAGTCACCTTAATATAAAGCGTTTTAATATCTTCAATATTGGAGAGGAAAACCCTATATTTATCATTGTTTTCTATATCTAATGTTGCACGCTAGTCCAATTCTCTTCTGAGTAATCAACAAAGTATGTGAACAGATTTGTATTGTATTCACCTTATTTTAATTATATATTTTACAAATTAATTATAAGTTATAGCCCCCGCCATAGAATATATCAAGAAACAACAGATAAAAAAGGCTTGGCCACGTGACATGACTGAAACATTAAATAAACAACACAACGAGCATTCAATAAACGTTGCGAGAACACCAGACCCAAGGGCCTACCACGAAAACGATGCATTGACGGAATATTAAAAGCACTAGGAAACAGCAGCAGCAGAGGCGAAAGAAGAGCGAAATATCGCAAATTATATCTCCCCTCGACGCTGAAAGGCAAATGTGGAAGGAAAGAAAAGAAGAAGTCTTTTGTTTATGTGACTCTGAAAAAAACGAGCCTCACCTATGTTGACTTCCTCTTTTTTTTTTTTTTTTTATAGATTCTTCCCATGTCTGAGCCTCGGTGGCTGAGTGGTTTGCGTGCTCGTTTCCTGATCAGAAGGTTCCGGGTTCCCTCCACGGAAGTAGGTTCATTTTTACTTTTTCGGACCGACAAGGCTCAGTGGTTCACCCAGTCTCTAAAAATGGGTACCGCAGATTTTTTTCTAGGAAGTGAAGGTGGCCTGGTGCAGTACTGACCACATCACACAAAAATGTGCCGTCGTCGCAGAAAATGACGGTCACTAACATCATATTCCCCATACGCCTAGCAAGGCATGAAGGGAACGTTTTACTTAACCTTTTACTTTGTCTTCCCCAGTTAAATGTTAAACATAATCTTAGTTGCTTGTCTGACTAATGCAACTGTTCTGTAATTGCGGCATTTTTGTTTGCCTTTCCATTTTGGTATTGAAACAAATGTAGTTAGTCTCAAATCTGTGCTTTTCCGTATCTTTACATAATGCATGGAATGTAGTTTTAGGCATATGTTTTCTATTGAATTTGAAAAGTTCGCGTGAAAGTAACAATTATATAGAGCCTGTATAATGAGTTTACATGCACCGCTTGTTACAATAGGATATCACTTGAACAAATGCCACGAGTGTGTCAGTGATGTTCGCTTTCAGATGTTCTCTGCCTGGAGTCGTGAGAGAAATATCAAATGATTGATCAACAGTCTTGTCTACAGGCTACAGTCTTGTCTACAGGCAACAGTCATACCTACAGGCTACAGTCATATCTACAGGCTACAGTCCTGTCTACAGACTACAATCTTATCTACATGCTACAGTCTTGTCTACATGATACAGTCTTGTTTACAGGCTACAGTCATATCTACATGCTACAGTCATATCTACATGCTACAGTCATATATACATGCTACAGTCGTGTCTACAAGCAACAGTCATATATACAGGCTATAGTCATGTCTACAGACTACAGTCTTGTCTACAGGCTACAGTCTTGTCTGCAGGCTACAGTGTTGTCTACAGGCTACAGTTGAGTCGAAATGTTGGTTTCTTCAGTCTTATCCTATTGAAAAAGCTGAATTCTTCTATTAATTTATAGTAGCCTACGGTAATCATATACTTCTATCTATCTATCTGTTGTCCTTTCGAGCCGAAGACGGCACATAAGGCAGAACCACAATCTCAAAAACAGAAACCTTGCGTGCCAAAATGGCACATATTGCAGAGATCACTGCTTCTAAAATCTATGGCTCTGTTTCCATAACAATACTTTTTACAATGACAGCTTGTCAAGCCATCAATCAACCTCCTTAGTCGCCTCTTACTTATTACGTACTTACTCCTTGTTTTAAACCCCGCAAAATAAAGAGCAATGCGCGTCTGCCGAGTCAGACTCGGTGCCATATTTTCTTAATTTTTATTAGCAAACTGTAATTTTAAATCTGATCACTTCGTATTATCTTTATCTTTATTTTACGTTTTACCATCTTTTTCTATATTTCATGTGTTTCGGCTTCCTTCTTTATTTATGTCTTCATTTTACTTGTTTAAGTGTGTGTTATGTAGTTTGTCGTCTGTGTCCTGATCATTTATCTCCTAATTTTTTTTTTTACAATAAAGCTATAAATAGAACTTTTTTTCTTATTTCTTCCAATGGCTATCGTTAGTTCCCGTTATGATTATCTTTGTTGGGTGGTTAACGCCCTTATTTTACATTCCTATGAAATACACTATTCCTGCACATAAACAACTTCTCCTCCTTCCCTTTATCACTAACCCTTCTCCTCCTCATTGCCTCTATCACTAACCCTTCTCCTCCTGGCCTCTATCACTAAATCATCCCCTCCTGGCCTCTATCACTAACTCTTCCCCTCCTTGCCTCTATCACTAACCTTTCTCCTTCTGGCCTCTATCACTAACCCTTCTCCCCCTTGCCCCTATCACTAACCCTTCTCCTCCTGGCCTCTATCACTAACTCTTGCCCTCCTGGCCTCTATCACTAACCCTTTTCCTCCTTACCTCTAGCACTAACCCTTCTCCTCCTGGCCTCTATCACTAACCCTTCCCCTCCTTGCCTCTATCACTAACCCTTCTCCTCCTTGCCTCTATCACTAACTCTTCCACTCCTTGCCTCTATCACTAACCCTTCTCCTCCTTGCCTCTATCACTAACCCTTCTCCTCCTTGCCTCTACCACTAACCCTTCTCCTCCTTGCCTCTATCACTAACCTTTCCCCTCCTTGCCTCTATCACTAACCCTTCCACTCCTTGCCTCTATCACTAACCCTTCCACTCCTTGCCTCTATCACTAACCCTTCTCCTCCTTGCCTCTATCACTAACCCTTCCACTCCTTGCCTCTATCACTAACCCTTCCACTCCTTGCCTCTATCACTAACCCTTCTCCTCCTTGCCTCTACCACTAACCCTTCTCCTCCTTGCCTCTATCACTAACCCTTCTCCTCCTTGCCTCTATCACTAACCCTTCCACTCCTTGCCTCTATCACTAACCCTTCCACTCCTTGCCTCTATCACTAACCCTTCCACTCCTTGCCTCTATCACTAACCCTTCCCCTCCTTGCCTCTATCACTAAATCTTCCCCTCCTTGCCTCCATCACTAACCCTTCCACTCCTTGCCTCTATCACTAACCCTTCCACTCCTTGCCTCTATCACTAACCCTTCCACTCCTTGCCTCTATCATTAACCCTTCTCCTCCTTGCCTCTATCACTAACACTTCTCCTCCTTGCCTCCATCACTAACCCTTCCCCTTCTTGCCTCTATCACTAAACCTTGCCTCTATCACTAACCCTTCCCCTCCTTGCCTCTATCACTAACCCTTCCACTCCTTGCCTCTATCACTAACCCTTCCACTCCTTGCCTCTATCACTAACCCTTCCACTCCTTGCCTCTATCACTAACCCTTCCCCTCCTTGCCTCTATCACTAACCCTTCCACTCCTTGCCTCTATCACTAACCCTTCTCCTCCTTGCCTCTATCACTAACACTTCTCCTCCTTGCCTCTATCACTAACCCTTCCCCTCCTTGCCTCTATCACTAACTCTTCCCCTCCTTGCCTGTATCACTAACCCTTCTCCTCCTTCCCTCTATCACTAACCCTTTTGTAGAGTGAGGACAGTACTATTCCTTTATGTGACTGAACTTTCAATGATTTTTATTTTCTCCAGGAAATAATGTATTTTTTCGATTCACATTAACAAAACAATGCTTACGCTCTCCCCCCCCCCTCTCTCTCTCTTTCTCTCTCTCTCTCTCTTTTCTCTCTCTCTCTCTATATATATATATTTCTTCCCACTTAGTATGTGACCTTTCCATTTACTAATAATTTGATCCAAAACATGCCTGCATTCGATGTCACTTTATTGTTCTGTTGGGTTAAGAAGTGTCAATAGAGTCACGTGGATTTTTTCTGCTGTTTCAAATATACATCTTCAGTTGCACCGTCGCTAACTAACGACTCAGTTGCACCGTCGCTAACTAACGACTCAGTTGCACCGTCGCTAACTAACGACTCAGTTGCACCGTCGCTAACTAACGACTCAGTTGCACCGTCGCTAACTAACGACTCAGTTGCACCGTCGCTAACTAACGACTCAGTTGCACCGTCGCTAACTAACGACTCAGTTTCGCCGTCGCTAACTAACGACTCAGTTGCACCGTCGCTAACTAACGACTCAGTTGCGCCGTCACTAACTAACGACTCAGTTGCACCGTCGCCATGCAGTCCGGCGTATCCGCCGTCTTTAATAATTTACTTTAGATTGTTTTCTAGCCTTTGATTTTGTATGACAACCGATAATGAAGTTTTGTGAAGCTTTCATGAAGTAGTTAGTTGCTCGTCGGGTCGAAGTTCACACATAGGACACAAGTTGTAGCTCTCAGAGTCTGATTCACTGCTAGCTTTAATTTTGTCTTGTTTTGTTCAGAAGTTCGTAGATGAGTTGGTGGCTGGGTCGTGTAAGAAGAATAGCAAACAATCGCATTCCCAAACACATAGTGTATGGCGAACTTAGGGACGGAAAGATACCAAAGGTCAGACCAGGGGTAAGATATAAAGATGTTTGCAGGACTTCCTTGAGTTAATCCTCCAACAGTGAAGGGAACTAGGAGGATCTGGCTGCAGATCGTAGCGCACGGAGAACACAAATAAAAAACGGCACATCAACATTCGAGACAGCGTTGATATCAAATTCAGAAGAGAAAAGGCGGGATAAAGGAGACGAGACCCGGCACCACAAACACATCTTGTTCATTCTGTGGTAGAATCTATCTGTCCAATATTGACAGATCAGTGACAAGAGAAGCTGTCCAGCAACACTGTAATATTTTACCAATCTACTGACTGACCATTTTTGCTTGCTACCAACAGTCTGTCAAGACTCCAAAAGGCCACACAAACATAAATGAGAGATCTCTATTAATTGTTCAACGTAGAGTTTCTCTTGGTCCTCCATGTTTTCCTTTAGTTCTTCATTTAAAAGTCAAAGCGTTAATACTGCAAGTAGTGCACGGATCAGAACATGCTTATGGCTACATCAAATTCCACATTTTGTTTTAGTTCTATTTGTTTATTTGTTTGCAAAAGTAGAGCAAACTGATTATGATCGCTACCAATGTCGTAATAACATGATAGATAAAGTGGCAAGATATGAGACATACTCTCTAATACCAACATTGAGAAAAATGTATTTCTAACGCAAGAACACGAAAACAATTATCATAACCTCGACTGCAGGCAAAGTCAACTTCCTGCAGCAGTGCTGGAAGTTGGCAGCGACCGGCACTCAAAAATAACATTATGAAGTCGGATGTGATGGGCCGGAAGGTACAAATATCACAGTTTTACTGCAAACCACAACGCAATGCAGACACGCCCACTTAACGTCCTCTTAAGGGCGGATGATGAGACGATGTATTCCTTTAGTCATCGCGTGAACGCAAGCAAGCAAGCATAACCTCCACTTAATATCTGATTGAATCAATACAAAGATTCGGTTACCTCGACATCTCCGCCGCCATCTTCTAAGGGAAGAAATAAGTCTACGAACAGACAAGATAACAACAACACTTAATAAGCTAATTCAAAGAGTATGGAAGTAATATAACATTAGTTTTAGCAACACAGGTACCAATATATCAAATCTGAATGCTTAGAAAACTTATGTTATCTTAGGATCATCATTACTGCACAGCGGACTAACCCATAGGTACTCCGATTTTCCCCTCGAGATATCGATAATTTCTGAATCCCACGCGTACGAAGATCTATAGCACGGCCTGTGATCTATCGGCGCGAGTAAATTTTCTTGGATAATTTTTCAGATGCCCTTTTTTGGCTTACTACTTTTGATTTTTAACTGTCAATGGTTCTTTAACGTGCACGAATGTACATGGGACCCCTGATTTTGCTGTATTTGATAGGGCTAGTCATCAGATCTGACTATCCATGGACCAGGGAAGTGTAAAACCACGAATTCATGTTTCCTTGATAAGCCCGACTTCATAGCTCTAGACCACCCAGTTTCCTCTTCCCCATAGCAAATGTCTATGTAAAGTAAAAGTAAAGTGCCCCCGTCACGCCAAGTGACGTGTAGGGAATCTGGTTTTAGTGACCATAAATTTTACAGACCTTCGGCACATGATTTTTGGGGTAATGTGGTCGGTATTACGCCAGTGACGCTTTACTTTCCCAAAAAAAAATCCGGTACCCATTTAAGGCTGGGTGAACCCGGAAACCGTCGGTTGGGATCGAACCCTACCTCTTGTCCTTTGTAGTTTAGTTCACTAACCACTGAGCTATTGCGGCTCCCTAACTTCTAAATCAGCATCATCAAGTACCGGGCCTGCTGGCGTAGGTGATCATGCCTCTCCACAATTTTAGATCACGACAGTTATTTATCATTTTTGTTGTTGACCTTCTGCCATCCTATTCTCTTAAGTTGTCTGGTATTTTTTTTCTCTTTGCTTCCCTCTAGCTCTTCGTCCCTCAATTTTTCCAGTTGTTACACTATATTTCAGTTGTTCTCTTCTCATTACATGACAGTCAACAAATGAACTTCTAAATGGGGGAGTCCAAAACTTGGCCAGCTTATTCAATAATCGAGAAAGGACACAACAGCGTCCGTGTACACTGCGTTAAAAAAATAATGAACATCAAATAGCAGGGCACAATAAGCAACTGAAATGCCATGCAACGTTTTAGACTTCCATCAATAATGACAAGATGTATGAGCCGAAGCTGTTAAAGTGGCTGGAATATGTGAGAAGAATGGACAGTAATCACACTTGTAAGCAAATATTGTATGTGGAGCTTATAGATTCTAAGCGGGATGTGGGCGAACCAAAACTGAGGCACAAAGATGTCTGTACGGATTGCCTGAGTGAATTCCCCCATTAGCTCGTTGTTAATCGTTGGTTATGGAGAAGAAATACAAGAAGCGGCAAAATAATATTTTTTTTGTAAAACAGAAATGCAACGTTAGAAGAACGTTTGGTTCTTTTTGGTATAATTAAATCCTACCTGCCATACTGTCTATTTATCTTTTAACCAGTTTCTACGTAAATCCTGGTCACCGTCTTTTTCCGCAATTTTTAAAGATCTGTGTTGTGTTTTCTGGCTTGGATTTATGTGTTTAATATATATAGTTTGTTATACCTCATGATAGTTTTTGCCGAAACGCTGTAGTGTGTCTTTTCTTTCTATTAGTTTTGCTGCCCCAAACCATGTTTTATTGTATTTTATATAATAGAAGAAGAAAGATGCAAGAGAAAACAGGTGAGACCCCTGAATATAAAACTTCATTGAGAGTTCTGCAGCCGGACCTGTCACTCCAATATCGGCAGAATCAGCCATGAAGGAAACTGCTCGACAAAACAGCGCCAGACAGTTTGTAATTAAGATAGACATTTTGCCTTCTTGCAGCGGTCTGTGATGACATAGGCCATACAATAATGACAGGCAGTCATAGTCTACCCAAACTCCAACTTGTGTGGATCACGTAACGTTCTCCCGTATGTCATTGTTTGTTACGGGACTACCCTTACCTTGCCTATTGTAACAAAGCAACATGGTTATTACCAATCAAAAATATATGCAACTGATACAAGAAAATTAAAAAAATATATATGCAGCAGATATAAACAAATAATACAATTTATGCCATAAAAAAGGAAAATAAAATGACATGCAACAGATAAAAGAAAATCAAAAATATATGCAGCAGATAAAAAAAAAAATACACAATATAACAAGAAAAGAGACACATGATTTATCGATAACACAAAAACACACCATAACAATATATGAAAATAGACTAACAATAAGTACGTCAATTAACGATTATTTTCTTCATGATCCTAGCTAGAAAGTAATCCTTGTAAATTATCTATCTCTATCTTCTCATATTCCACGTGTCACGTATATTCTACGTGAGTACAGTAGTACTTGAAAGAGCTGACAGATTCGATGGTTCCACGATCATATCAGATGGAGAGTCAATGGATAGAACGAATATCATGGACAGCCTCAGAGATATGGGTAGGATGAATATCATGGACAGCCTCAGAGATATGGGTAGGATGAATATGTTAGAACTAAAACCTGGACATGCTGAAGTACGGGGAAATGAAAGAGGGAACTGGTTGGCTAGCTGCGCTGTCGTTGAGGACGGGCAACCAATGGATCGGGTGGACATCATCAATGCCCTCCGGGAAGTAGGAAGGGCATAAGACTTTGACAACCATGAGTCCACGTCACTCCTTCGGATGAAAGAGATTAGAGTTAAGATGGACACAGTCATAAACGAGAAACTTAGTGGGCGTAAGACTTATCAACCAACACAGAACTGGAGTCATCAGTCGCTGGACACTGCGGGACTTGCCGAGGAGGGGATCTGTGCACCTATGGACATGTTTAGAGTACAGTGATGATGGCCCGCTAATAACTCAATAACCAAAGCTATGTCTGTATCAAGATTACGTGAAGCAAGTGTGTACATTGGCATTATCAGATTAGAACGATGTTCTCGACGAATGAACACAAGTATCAACCAAACTGGAGCAATTATTTGCTGCGTGCTAATTAACATTTCGAGAAGATGGGGGCACCTATGATGTGTCCGGAGTGCGGTGAACATGATCTAAACATAACAGTTTGTACGTCCGCGATGAAAAAGAAATAAACAATACAATTCTAAATCACAAAAATGTATGACTCTTATTTCCTATGACTGCGTCAAGTGATATCCTTAATGTGCCCATGACTGCGCAAGAAATGTTTAGCTATAGCAGCACTGATCAATTCTCAAACGATCATATTTCATGGCCTGATGTTAGCTCTTAGTTCAAAGATAAAGACCACGCTTTTAAGCTCTTATTTTGTGGAGCAAATCACGAGAGGTAATTGCAATGATTTTGCTCGAAATATCTTTGTATAAATACTTAAACTATGATTAATATCAAAACTGATCGTAAATACATAGAACAAGAATATAAAGTAAATACGCTAAATGTACGCTTTTGTTAAGGATATATAGAGCATATGAGAACTAGTAGAAGGAGAGTGCCTAAGTTGTTCATCGAAAAAAGTTATATTGTTTAGTAGATAGAGCCATTGTGACGACTGTAGCCTGGCAGCCTGTTGGAAATATGGTATCAGTGTCAACATTTATCGAGCACGATACACATTTTTTGGTAACGTGGTAAGCACTACGCCAGTGCCGTTTTTATTTTCCAGAAAAAAATGCTGCCATATTTAATGCTTAGATCTAGCGACTAGGATCGAAGATGATTCTTATCAGGCTGGTGATCTATCTAGACACCTGTCTATCTGTTCTCCTATCTAGACACCTCTCTATCTGTTCTCCTATCTAGACACCTCTCTATCTGTTCTCCTATCTAGACACCTGTCTATCTGTTCTCCTATCTAGACACCTGTCTATCTGTTCTCCTATCTAGACACCTGTCTATCTGTTCTCCTATCTATACACCTGTCTATCTGTTCTCCTATCTAGACACATGTCTATCTGTTCTCCTATCTAGACACCTGTCTATATGTTCTCCTATCTAGACACCTGTCTATCTGTTCTCCTATCTAGACACTTGTCTATCTGTTCTCCTATCTAGACACCTGTCTATCTGTTCTCCTATCTAACACCTGTCTATCTGTATCACCTGTCTATCTGTTCTCCTATCTAGACACCTGTCTATCTGTTCTCCCTATCTATCTGATCTAACCTGTTCTCCTATCTAGACACCTGTCTGTTCTCCTATCTAGACACCTGTCTATCTGTTCTCCTATCTAGACACCTGTCTATCTGTTCTCCTATCTAGACACCTGTCTATCTGTTCTCCTATCTCTCTATCTGTTCTCCTACCTGTCTATCTGTTCTCCTATCTAAACCTGTCTATCTGTTCTCCTATCTATCTATCTGTTCTCCTATCTAGACACCTGTCTATCTGTTCTCCTATCTAGACACCTCTCTATCTGTTCTCCTATCTAGACACCTCTCTATCTGTTCTCCTATCTAAACACCTCTCTATCCGTTCTCCTATCTAGACACCTCTCTGTCTGTTCTCCTATCTAAACACCTCTCTATCTCATCTCCTATCCAAACACCTCTCTACCTCTTCTCCTATCTAAACACCTCTCTATCTCATCTCCTATCCAGATACCTCTCTACCTCTTCTCCTATCTAAACACCTCTCTATCTCATCTCCTATCCAAACACCTCTCTACCTCTTCTCATATCCAGACACCTCTCGACCTCTTCTCCTATCCAATCATCTCTACCTCTTCTCCTATCCAATCATCTCTACAACTTCTCCTATCTAAACACCTCTCTATCTCATCTCCTATCCAAACACCTCTCTACCTCTTCTCCTATCCAATCATCTCTACCTCTTCTCCTATCCAAACACCTCTCTACCTCTTCTCCTATCCAATCATCTCTACCTCTTCTCCTATCTACGCACCTCTCTACCTCTTCTCCTATCCAATCAACTCTACCTCTTCTCCTATCCAATCATCTCTACCTCTTCTCCTATCCAATCAACTCTACCTCTTTGCCTATCCAGACACCTCTCTACCTCTTCTGCTATACAAACTCCTCTCTACCTCTTCTCCTATCCAATCATCTCTACCTCTTCTCCTATCCAATCATCTCTACAACTTCTCCTATCTAAACACCTCTCTATCTCATCTCCTATCCAAACACCTCTCTACCTCTTCTCCTATCCAGACACCTCTCTACCGCTGCTCCTATCTAAGCACCTCTCTATCTCATATCCTATCCAGACACTTCTCTACCTCTTCTCCTATCTATTCCTTAGCACAATTACAATTGTGTTTCCATTTAAGAATCTATCCCTAGTTGTTTTATAACAAAGAGCATCAATTCTGCCTCGTCACTAATCAGAGTTATCCTTTACGTTCTTTCAAGTTCAACATTGAAGTTGTTTCCCCTGTTACTATTATAGCGATATATACAAACAATATCACTAGCTTGTTAAGCTTGAACCGTCACGTTTAGACTGCTCCATCTATAGCTCGTTTCAACTCATGTGCCCAACTTTTAAAATCGATATCTTTTTAATCTCTTTTTGTAATTTTTTCAAAATTTGCATGTAAAGTTATAATGATTAGAACCCAACAGGGAATTAATTTCATTTAAAAAAACATTTGGTTATTATTGTTGCTTATTTGATTTATATACATTTATAACGACCCATTGATGTAGTCAAAACTTAATGTTTACAGTATTTTAAGTTAAAAATAGCGATTAAAAATCCATACACGGTACAATTGACGTTTTTGCACGCATTTCACGTGGGCTTTCTGACACAATTAGACACTTGTAGAAAACACGAGGCATTGTGTGTTCCATTTCCGTTCATTCAGCGGCGCAGCCGTCCTCGAACTGAGCAGACAATAATTCTCCTGGTGTTTTGTCTTATTAGGTTATTTCCCCATTACGGCCACGCCTTTACCTAGTGAAAATTAATCATAGACCAGCAACTACGGTAATTTCTATTCTTTAGGGCTTCACAATTTACAATTTTGACAAACATCAAAGAAATATCGCCGCTTTAAGAAAACTGCAGCTGCAAGATATTTGTTAAATATACATTTAAAGGGTCTTTTGCATTCTAATAACATTTGGAAAATTTCAAAAGTTTTTAACAAACGGTTAGAGAGTAATAGCGTTTTGAAGTTGGGCACATGATTTGAAACGAGCTATAATAGTTGCTTCTGTTGTTGTGCGTGTTATATTATTTATTTATATATCACTGTCTACAAGTACACAATAATTAGGCCCGATTGTGTTTTCTTGCTCAAGATAATTTCTGTTAAAACAGCGCTGAAAGCAATGTTATCAGTGCAATGAAGTGTATGCTGTAGCCGAATGCAGTTCTCTATAGATATCGTAATGAAGTGATAACAACACACTTTCACATATCAGTTTGTAAACAACAACAGGACACATATGGCATGACAACAGAGAAAAAATAGAAGAGCGTGTTGCTATTATTACTTTTTATTTCTATCTTTTTTCTTTAATCTCTACTTAAGTATCCATATGGCTGTATCATTATACAGGTAAATGAATTTAAATATTTGGGAACTTTGTTGACCTCAGACGGAAGATGTACAAAAGAGGTGAGATGCAGAATGGCTCATGGCAAAAGCAGCTTTCCCAAAAATGAGGAAGATACTATGCCATCCATTTTTGACAATAGAAACAAGAAAAAGAGTTCTTAAATGTTATGTAGAGCCAGTCTTAACATATGGATGCGAACATATGGATGCGAATCATGGACAATAGGACAACAGACAAGAAAATCACTGGAGTCTGTAGAAATGTGGTTTTACAGAAAAATGTTGAGAGTACCATGGACAGCTAAGAAGAGTAATGAAGATATTTTGAGAGAGGTCAAAGCAAAAGAGAGCTAATTTCCAATATTAGGAAGAAACAATCATCATTTTTTGGCCATGTGATGAGAAGAGAACAACTGGAATATATTGTAACAACTGGGAAAATTGAGGTACGAAGAGATAGACGGAAGCAAAGAGAAAAAATAACAGACTGCTTAAGAGAGTGGCTTGGCAGAAGGTCAACAACAGAAATGATAAATAGCTGCCGAGATCGAAAGTTGTGAAGAGACATGATCCCCTACGCCAGTAGGCCCGGTACTTGATGATGAAGTATCAATACTTTCAGACTAATGTGCCATCAGGACGTCTTGCGTTGGACTCTACATATATATGTATGTTCCACCCTTCTGTTATGTTGTTGAACATGAGCTGCCTGTCTTCAACAACTCCCACTCTCAACTAATTCATCCACCAATACCTTTGACGTGTCACTTCTCACAACCTTCAGCTTGTACTTCATCATTTTCTCCATTTACGTCTCCATTGTAGTAATTTTCTCATCTAAGTAATTCTTGTCGTTATTATTGATTGAAAGTGGATGGTCTAGACTCACCTGCACTCATTCGGTCGCACGGTCCAGAACCCGTTTCCACGTTATAGACTGGCCAACCCGTTATACGGCTCTTCGGCACGTGGATACGCAGTGAACTTTTTATTTGATTCATTCAGAACCATACAGCAATGAGATCAAACTTCCTTGCCGACGAACCGGCGAAAATACACCGCCATCTTGGGTAGCACCGGAAGCGCAAACTTCACTGGCAGGTTATAGACATAACAAAGAGACATGGCTCAATGCTAGTCTTCGCCTATGACGTTTTCGAAGGCTTCCACAGACGAGGTTTCTATAGTAATAGAAGGCTTCCGGTTTGTGCCTCCAAATCATGTAACCCAGAGCTGTGAGATTTAATTTCAGACTTTGTTCAGACACAGGTAACGCGCATCAACCATTGTGTCCTTCCTTTATTCCTCCCTGCGTTTTAATATTATTACAACTCTTACTCGTCTTCCCCCTTGCCACCCCTATCTCTCTCTCTCTCTCTCTCTCTCTCTCTCTCTCTCTCTCTCTCTCTTCATCTTCTTCTCGTTTTCTTCGTATTTTATGGGACATCTCCTTTCATTTATTCATTTGTTTCACTCTTTGGTTCCTTGTTATCTAATTATATCCAAAGGTTAGACCCCACTACTTTACTCCTCTAATTAAATCCAACCTGACCTATTGTCTATTTATATTTCAGCCGGAACCTACCTAAATCCTGGCCACCGTCTTTTTTCCGCCGTTCTTTTTAAGATCTGTGCTTTGTATTCTGGCATGCATTTATGTGTTTAATTTGTATAGTTTTCTTGTTATACCTGATGAAGGCTTCTGCCGAAATGTTGTAGTGTGTCTTGTCTGTCTACTAGTTTAGCTGCTACATACCACTTTATGTTTATTTTATAGATTTAATTTTACTCGGCCAAGACATATATGGCTATCAATGGTTATGGAAGGCCACGGTATTACTGCAAACGAATTAAAATCCATAATTGCTCAACTGCTCGTTCCAGTGGAATCATCCGCATTACTAACTCATCTCCGAAACAAAGATAGGTAGCTGTAGTCTCCATCATAGCAGTCTCAGCGACACGCGAAAAGACATAAGGCGAAACAGCACATAAAGTGAACACAGCCGACTCTTCCTTGTCATACGATATCATCATTCATCGTAAACAATTAGAACATCGAAACACGATAAAAACGAATGAAACACACAACTCACGGTGTGCACAGAGCACTTAACTCAGTAGCTCCTGCAACAAGCCGGACTTGGAATATTGAGAAACTGCAACAAGGAACACTTTTCATACAAAGCCTTCAATTGTTCCCGCCGCTTATCCACCATATTAACAGGAAGTTCACTCCTCCTGAAAATGATGATCGTCATATTTTAAAAAATGTATAGCGCTTGATGATGTTAGGACATCGTTTTTGACTCCAATTCCGAATAAGTCGTCGGATTATCCCCGTTGCACATCACACAACAGACCGTAAGATCTTCCCGCAATATGAATTTATGAAATTATAAACCACATATTGAAATTATAAAATCACATGTCTACCCTGAGGCGAAGACGCACCTCACAGCACCAGAGCTGAACATTGTCAGTGACCCGCAGCTGATGACTTGCGCCATGATCGGTGAATCAGAACATATCCAGGCCCTGCTCCACCTCTCCGTGGTGCCACTAATACCAGACTAACCTGTCTAGTCTGGCCAAGCGAGTAGGGATCGAAGAGGGAAGACAACCTGGTTCTCAAAAATGTCATGCTGAAGTCGGATGTGTTGGCCCTAAAGGCGCAAATATCACAATTATACTGCAAGCCACAACACAACGCAGACACGCCCACCTAACATCCTTTTAAGGGCGGATGATGAAGAGGTGTGCTCCTTTAGTCATCGAACGCAGCAAGCAAGCAAGCAGCAAGCATGTCTACCCTAGATCTCACAGTAGCCCTCTTGAATCTAGACAACATCCTTCCTGACTAACATGAAACTCCGAGAGTCACCCCGGTGATGGAATGTCATGAACAAAGATCCGTCATTTCGCCTTTCGCACATTATCGTATGGCCGGTCTAGGGAAATACGATGAGCCATTATGATAGCGTAACACACACAACAATGGCTGCGCCCATATATTCCCGATTACTCTAGTGAATGCAGCCTACAACTAACGAAACACGGTGCAAATTCTCTAAAGTGAAAACTTCAGTTGACTTGACGGAGCAGTCCACAATGAGTTGTAACATGTAAATAACTTTCGTCAGACAATTCCAGCGACGGCCATTGAGCAGCTCTCAATGTGTTGACGTAAACTGACGATGAATTGTAGACGGTGGAAGGTCGCATTCACAAGACTTGACTTGTCAAAAATGAATATTGCCGTGTGTACGACTCCGCTTCATCGGCGCACATTTATTAATTATAACATCATTTTGACTTTAATGCAAAAAATTGCAATGGAGAGCCGAAATTAATCAGTCCCCAAATGCAATTTCAGCAGCGATCGAGAGAACATGAACTTTGTTCCACCAGCTTGGAAACATATATGGAAAGACATATATGTTATGTGACAGTACTTTACTAACACCATGTTCCCAATACATAACCGCCAGTGATGGAGTGCTTATTTAGCACTACTGGGGCTACTGGGACTATGGCCACTGTGATGGGAGAAAGGAATAGAGCTACTGTCTCCTGCTTTGTCTGTGTGGCTCCTGTGGTCATTGCCACTGTGAAGGGAGAAAGGAATAGAGCAACTGTCTCCTGCTATGTCCGTGTGGCTACTGGGGCTATGGCCACTGTGAAGGGAGAAAGGAATAGAGCTACTGTCTCATGCTATGTCTGTGTGGCTACTGGGACCATGGCCACTGTGAAGGGAGAAAGGAATAGAGCTACTGTCGTCTGCTATGTCTGTGTGGCTACCGGCGCCTTGACTACGGTCAGGGGAGAAACATGAACAAAGTCACTTTTACTTGTCACGTCCGTGTGGCTACCCGAACCATACATTCGGTCAGGACCGTCAAAACACGTAATGAACCTTTTTTTTTTTTTTTTTCTTTTGTTTGGCTTGGGCTATTCTTGGTCGAATACGTGTGCGAAAGTACAAATTATCGCGTCGGGCTGTCAAATGTAGATCAGTGTTTTTGCCAATTTGAAAGTATTGTGTTCATATACTATGCCAGATGGCAACAAATTTATATTAAAAAACACTTTCTCTGAGCTTGGATTATATTTTTTACAAGTTTTAATTTAGGACAAAAATTATTTCGAAGTTGCAGCTGAGTGATATTTGGAACTTCAAAATGGCTTGTTATTTAGTTGTGAACATACAACAAAGATTTTTCCGGGATTGGAGATAGTCATAGATATACTATATATGATATTACATATAATACACTTAATATCATGCGAGGCCGCGAGGAAAGCTGCAGGAATTATTAAAAATAACACAAATAGTATTAATCAGCTGAACCTAAGGAGGAACGAGACAAACTACGACATTTCGACAAAAGCCTTCATCAGGTGCAAAACAAATATATCTACAAAAACACGCACAAAAAAGACAAGTACTCATGGTTCCATGATGTTCCATGATGTTTCCATAATGTTTCCATTATGTTTCCATTATGTTTCCATTATGTTTCCATGATGGTTTCATTATGTTTCCATGATGTTTCCATGATGTTTCCAGGCTGACAACTGATGCTTTCGGTATAAGTAAATGACATAGACTCACAAACGCTGGTATTGATAGACTGATTGTACCAGGCTCATTTTTGTGACGACCTGAGTGCTAGTTACAGGACATAGTGTCCTCGTACATAGGTAGGTTCATATAACCTGCTCACTTTTACTTCACACCTTTATCTAACACACATCCCAGAAATCTCATTTTCTTTCCTTGACGAATGTCGCAGTACTTATCTTTCAGTTCCCGTGTCATTTATCCCAATATTTATCACATACTTTCCGTGACATTTATCCCAATATTTATTACATAGTTTCCGTGACATTTATCTCAATATTTATTACATTGTTTCCATGACATTTATCCCAATATTTATTACATAGTTTCCATGACATTTATCCCAATATGTATCACATAATTTTCGTGACATTTATCCAAATATTTATCACATACTTTCCGTGACATTTATCCCAATATTTATTACATAGTTTCCATGACATTTATCCCAATATGTATCACATAATTTCCGTGACATTTATCCCAATATTTATTACATAGTTTCCGTGACATTTATCTCAATATTTATTACATAGTTTCCATGACATTTATCCCAATATTTATTACATAGTTTCCATGACATTTATCCAAATATTTATTACATAGTTTCCGTGACATTTATCCCAATATTTATTACATAGTCTCCATGACATTTATCCAAATATTTATCACATTGTTTCCGTTACATTTATCCCAATATTTATTACATAGTTTCCGTGACATTTATCCAAATATTTATCACATAGTTTCCGTGACATTTATCCAAATATTTATCACATATATTCCGTGACATTTATCCAAATATTTATTACATAGTTTCTGTGACATTTATCCAAATATTTATCGTATAGTTTCCGTGACATTTAACCCAGCATTTATAGCATAATTTCCGTGACATTTAACACAGTATTTATACTTATTATCCCAGTATTTATCACATTGTTCACTTGACATTCATCCAAGTATGTATAACATTGTTCACATGAAATTCATGTCAGTATGTATCACATAGTTCACTTAACATTCATCCCAGTATGTATAACATTGTTCACATGACATTCATCCAATTATGTATAACATTGTTCACATGACATTCATGTCAGTATGTATAACATTGTTCACATGACATTCATCCCAGTATGTATAACATTGTTCACATGACATTCATCCCAGTATGTGTAACATTGTTCACATGACAATCATGCCAGTATGTATCACGTAGTTCACATGACACTCTTCCCAGTATGTATAACATTGTTCACATGACATTCATCCCAGTATGTGTAACATTGTTCACATGACATTCATGCCAGTATGTGTAACATTGTTCACATGACATTCATCCCAGTATGTATAACATTGTTCACATGACATTCATCCCAGTATGTATAACATTGTTCATATGACATTCATGCCAGTATGTATAACATTGTTCACATGACATTCATCCCAGCATGTATAACATTGTTCACATGACATTCAACCCAGTATGTATAACATTGTTCACATGACATTCATCCCAGTATGTATAACATTGTTCACATGACATTCATCCCAGTATGTGTAACATTGTTCACATGACATTCATCCCAGTATGTATAACATTGTTCACATGACATTCATCCCAGTATGTATAACATTGTTCACATGACATTCATGCCAGTATGTATAACATTGTTCACATGACATTCATCCCAGTATGTATAACATTGTTCACATGACATTCATCTCAGTATGTATAACATTGTTCACATGACATTCATGCCAGTATGTATAACATTGTTCACATGACATTCATCCCAGTATGTATAACATTGTTCACATGACATTCATCTCAGTATGTATCACGTAGTTCACCTGCGAAATATAAATGAAATTATTCATTTTGCTCCTGTGGTGTCAATTCAAGGTTCTTTTTTTTGGTCTCCGTTTTTATAATTATTGCTCTCTCTCTCTCTCTCTCTCTCTCTCGCTCTCTCTCTCTCTCTCTAATTTTCTCTTTCTCTCAGCTATTCTATTATTCATCGTTTTCCCCTAATTTAAAATGATTATTGCCTCATTACTTCTATGAAATTATGCCACAAATATTACTGTTCCTTCCTTCAAACTGACCATACAAAATGCCCTTGTCTCAGTCCTTATACTGACCTCCTGTAAAATAATAATACAAACACCAAATCCATTATCGTGTAGAGTTAACCAAATTATAAACCTGTAACTAATGTATCACATATTAATGTAATGATCTGGCATTTGCATGTCTGTGTTACATTTAGGGAATCAATAAGATGTATTGATCAAAGACATGGGCAGCAGGTTAGGAATGTATTGTCAGTTTAAGACTGGATAGAATCTATTGCTCTAACGAGCTGACTAAGGTTGTGTGATCAGGGTCTCATGATAAGAACTGGACATATTAGATAATTGGATATAGAATGTTGGATAAACTGAAGTTTATGTTGTAGAATGTTGAAATATGTATATTTATTATGTTGATGACAGTTTGTGATCTAGTTAGGCCCATTATTGATAAAGTTGGTGTTGATGCAATAGTAGTAAGAATGCCGTAAAATGCCCCATTTCCTGGGTTAAACACGGAAGAATGCTTCATTATTTGTCTATATAAAAAGTATACACGCAATTAAACTTGGCAAAATGGTGCATTTTTTGTTTATATAAAAAGTATAGGATAAACATTGACTACCGTTAAGTGGGAATATTACAGCACGAATACAATGTGATCCAAGCAAGAGTTTTGTTCAGATACAGGCAGAAAGAAGGGAATTAAGACAAAGACCTATGTATAGTTTAGTAGTCTATACAACAGCAATAAAAAAAATATAGCGTTATATATATAAAAAAAACAAAGATATATTTCAATCTTTTATTATCTCAATAGATATATAACACAACATTACAGTGTTTTGGTGCTAAAATTTTGCCATTTCACCTAACTTATTGGACTTTAAATATAACTATATGTTCGATGTTTCTAACTAATATGAGTATGGGAGTAGATTATTAGGGTTTTGAGATCGACTTTTTGCTTATGAGCCTAAATTTTTGTGTTTTTGGGGTAACATTTTTGCGATTTTGCCTAAATTTTTGGGTCTTGAATATAACTTTCTACATGTTGTGTCTAAGTATAATAACTATACAGTAGCTTTTTTAGGGTTTTGAGTCAATGCTTGTGACCATGAGTTGAAATTTTGGAGTTTGGGAGTAAGTTTTCTGACCTGTAATAATCACTTTTAATGTTACCTGTCATTCGTTGAGGTGGTAAACCTTGGTATTACAGCCTTCGGGGGTTAAATCGATGTCATGGAACTCCTCTGGTATTGATAAGGGGTCAATGCGTGTTCAAGTAACGCACCACTCGTATTATCTCCCCCACCGATGACCCGACAGGTGGATTGTATCAGGGTCCGAATCGAGTAGTAACCCATGGGTCAGGCTCGGCACTACTTCAAGTGGAAAATGAGGTCAGTTATCACGATAAAAATAATCCTCTTCTCTGATTGGTTAATCTAGATGCTAGTCGAGGATGGAATAGTGTCGGTCAACTTTTATTTACCAGATTATATTTAAACTAGTATGCTGTGAGAGTTCGTGTTATACGCGCAATTGATTCAAGGAAGATTATTTTAATAATACAGCTCAGTCTAGCGGCCTGTGTTGAGAGTATATTTTACAGTGTAAGTTGAATATTATTTTCTGTTTTTCTCTTATCTCATAACGATGGGATACGGTTTAGTGGTAAAAGGATATTCAATTGTATCGATGTAAAGATGTATAAAGTATGTATGTTAAGCCTTGTTGAGTGTATTATTCCTTCGTTTTTCATATGTTTATCTCTCTCTCTCTCTCTCTCTCTCTGCGATCAGGACTCAATCTGAGTAGGATTCCAGACTCTCACATGAAGTCAGCTGTCAGGTTAAGTGTGTTGATCGCCCCTACAGGCAGAACATCACAATTAGAGTCTGCCAGATCCACTCTGATTGAACACCCATTAAAACGTTGCACTGTGTTCTGCGCCAGTGGCCCAGTGCATCCGATTTCAGCCAGCATTTTATTCAGGTTTGCATTCCTTAGCCTTTGATTGTCCCCAATCTTCCTGCAAGGCAGCAGATGATCTTTTCTGTAGGGCGATTCTGCCCTTAGATGGTCGGCCCTCCCAGGTTTACGAGCACCATCTGCCCGAGTCACTAGAGGTGACTAACACAGACATGCACACACAAAGATATGAGATGTGACAAACACATAATTCCCCTTCAGTGATAAGAGGCATGACTAACACTGACACACATCAAGATATATGACACATGACTAACATAAACATGCACATAAAGATATGAGATATGACTGACATAGACATGCACACACAAAGATATGACACGTGCCTAACATAGATATGCACACAAAGTTATGAGATATGATCAACATAGACATGCACACACTAGGATATGAGATGTGACATACACAGATATGCACACACAAAGACATGAGACATGACTAACATAAACATGCACACAAAGATATAAGATATCTAACCCAAACATGCACACACAAAGATATGACACATGACTAACACAGATACACGTTAAGATATGAGATATGGCTACACACATACACACATAAAGATATGAGACATGATTAACAAGGACACACCAAGATATGAGATATGACTAATATGACACACACCAAGATAAGAGCCATGGCCAGCACACACACACACACACACACACACACACAAGCTAAGATATGTTTATCTTATTGGTTGCTTAAAAAGTAGATATTTTTAGTCTTGATGTGATTGTTATTCAATGAAATTAATGTGTTTAAACTAGGTATGTTAAGTATTGTTGATAAAGGGTTATTTGATCTTCTACAGATGGTTTCTCATAATGTAACATTTTGTGGTGAACATCAGTGTCCATTATGTTCAAAGCAGTTTAAACGGCACCAGCTATGGTTCAGTATATTCGGTTCGCACATCGTCTTATACGCCATGCTTGTGTTATTTGTCAACGGTCATATACGAGTCGAAGTTCTTTAGATTGCCATAGGAGACTTAAACATTCAGTTTCTACAACAGCTCCTTCACCATTGGTATTGTTTACCATACCAGCTTCAGTATCAGTACCTGGTACAACACCACTTTTACCATCAGTACCGTCTACAACACCACCTTCACCATCAGTACCGTGTACAACACCACTTTTACCATCAGTACCGTCTACAACACCACCTTCACCATCAGTACCGTCTACAACACCACCTTCACCATCAGTACCGTGTACACCACACCATCACCGTCTACAACACCACCTTCACCATCAGTACCGTGTACAACACCACTTTTACCATCAGTACCGTCTACAACACCACCTTCACCATCAGTACCGTGTACAACACCACTTTTACCATCAGTACCGTCTACAACACCACCTTCACCATCAGTACCGTCTACACCACACCATCACTTTACCATCAGTACCGTCTACAACACCACCTTCACCATCAGTACCGTCTACAACCACCCACCATCTTCACCATCAGTACCGTCTACAACACCACTTTACCATCAGTACCGTCTACAACACCACCTTTACCATCATTACCGTCACCATCAGTACCGTCTACAACACCACCTTTACCATCAGTACCGTCTACAACACCACTATCAGTGCCGTCTCTTTACCATCAGTACCGTCTACAACACCACCTTCACCATCAGTACCGTCTACAACACACCACCTTCACCATCAGTACCGTCTACAACACCACTTTACGATCACCTCTCACCATCAGTACCGTCTACAACACCACCTTCACCATCAGTACCGTCTACAACACCACCTTCACCATCAGTACCGTCTACAACACCACCTTCACCAGTACCGTCTTTCACCATCAGTACCGTCTACAACACCACCTTTACCATCAGTACCGTCTACAACACCACCTTTACCATCAGTACCGTCTACAACACCACCATCTTTACCCAGCTTTACCATCAGTACCGTCTACAACACCACCGATACTATCAGTGCCGTCTACAACACCACCTTTACCATCATTACCGTCTACAACACCACCTTTACCATCATTACCGTCTACAACACCACCTTCACCATCAGTACCGTCTACAACACCAGCTTTACCATCAGTACCGTCTACAACACCACCTTCACCATCAGTACCGTCTACAACACCACCTTTACGATCAGTACCGTCTACAACACCACCTTTACGATCAGTACCGTCTACAACACCACCTTTACGATCAGTACCGTCTACAACACCACCTTTACCATCAGTACCGTCTACAACACCACCTTCACCATCAGTACCGTCTACAACACCACCTTCACCATGAGTACCGTCTACAACACCACCTTCACCATCAGTACCGTCTACAACACCACCTTCACCATCAGTACCGTCTACAACACCACCTTTACCATCATTACCGTCTACAACACCACCTTCACCATCAGTACCGTCTACAACACCAGCTTTACCATCAGTACCGTCTACAACACCACCTTTACCATCAGTACCGTCTACAACACCATCTTTACCATCAGTACCGTCTACAACACCACCTTTACCATCATTACCGTCTACAACACCACCTTCTCCATCAGTACCGTCTACAACACCAGCTTCACCATCAGTACCGTCTACAACACCACCTTCACCATCAGTACCGTCTACAACACCACCTTTACCATCAGTACCGTCTACAACACCACCTTCACCATCAGTACCGTCTACAACACCATCTTCACCATCAGCACAGATAAAACGTATAGTAACTATTGTAATGTTATATAACATCCGCTTAATGTTGTGTTATATATCTATTGAGATAATAAAAGATTGAAATATATCTTTATTTTTTTAATATATAATGCTATTTTTTTAATTGATGTTATATAAACTACTAAACTATACATAGGTCTTTGTCTTAATTCCCTTATTTCTGTCTGTATCTGTACAAAACTCTTGCTTGGATCACATTGTATTCGTGCTGTAATATTCCCACTTAAAGGCAGTCAATGTTTATCCTATACTTTTTATATAAACAAAAAATGCACCATTTTTCTAAGTTAAACTGCGTGTATACTTTTTATATAGACAAACATGCAGATTTATCCGTGTTTAACGCAAGAAAAGAGGGCATTTAACGGCATTCTTACTACTTTCAGTTATTGGTTATTGGTTATGGAAGGCCTCGGTATCACTGCAAACGAATTAAAATCCATAATTGCTCAACCGCCCGTGCCAGTGGAATCATCCGAATTACTAACTCATCTCCCAAACAAAGAAAGGTAACTGTAGTCCCCATCGTAGCAGTCTCAGCACACGCCAAAAGACATAAGGCGAAACCGCGCAGAAAGTGAACACAGCCAACTGTTCCCTGTCATACGACATCATCATTCATCGTAAACAAGCGGGATATCGAAACAGGATCAAAACGGATGAGACACACAGCTCACGGTTTGCACAGAGCACTTAACTCAGTAGCTCCTGCAACAAGCCGGACATGGAATATGAGGAAACTGCAAGAAGGAGCACTTTTCAGACATAGCCTTCAATGGTTCCTGCCGCCTATCCACCATTTACCATGGAAGTTCACGTCCTCCCGAAAATGATGATCGTCGTAACTACTTGCAATGTTTTAATTAAATGTAAATTGTAATGATGGTAATTGTAATTTCTTGTTTCATTCATCGTTGCTGTTAGATCGTTGTGGATTATTGATCATTTTGTTTCATTTACATTTTTTTGGAGTAGTGTTGTGAACATTTTCTAATGTTATTATATTCATAGAAATAATGGCATTAAAAGTGAGTTTTGCTTGTTTATGATCGCCTTGATGTTGACAAGTTTCACAAAATCAATTGTTGTAGTTTGTATACAAAAGAGAACGCTCGATAACTGTGATGTCATATATTGTTGAGTGATATATTAGTGGGAAAATAATGACGCCAGCACCATTGTAGAGTGTTGTTGTTGACGTGATACCTCCAGTTGTTGCGGGCAGGGTGCCCTTTGACGCATTGATGTGGCGGGTCGTAATGACTTTCTTGACATTCCCGGCTCTTACTGGAGAATTTGGAGTTCGTCTATCCCAGGCTAAGCTAGTAAACTACTAGTCCAGCCCAGAGGTACTGGGTTCTCATTAGCAGTAACAATCACGACTACAGGGTAAACGGCGATCCTAGCTTCTGTTAGCCATCCACTTTTGACGAACCTGTTACCGGGATACACCACAATGAGGTAGATCTGTAGAGTTATATGTTTGATGTTATATTGAGTTATTATAATTGTTATAAGACAGCTTCGTACTTGTTATATTTATGATACTTTTATTATATTCTATTTTATGCTTATACGAAGTAAGACGTTTGTTATATGACATTGAATAGAAAGACTGGATATCTACGGATTTAAACTTTCAAATATAATATAACAATTATAATGTCTCTCTAATCTTATCTCTTCGTACTTAGCCGCTAGTTTTTCTTTAACACATTCCAATAACATCTATTTTTGACAGTCAAACTCTTGAGGCGTTCCATCACATGATAAACATATTTATTGATGTTCTATTATTACATTCCTATAGTCACAAGTTATATTACCACAAAATAAAGTACAGTTCAGTAACATTATAATCAAACTATAGGCCGGTTTGCATAACCACCGGACTCTCATAATATTGATATAAGTAAATAACAGATCACATTTCTAGATGTCTAAACACCAGTCCTGTTGTGGACTGAGTATATCTGATATTTATTAACTACGCATCTCCTAGTAAAAGTAAACTTTCTAACTTCCTACTACGGACTGCTCGCTAATCGCTTGTCTCCTCCTTTTTCTGCTAAACTCTACAGATTTGTGTCTATGCTCGTTGTTGCTCGCTGTTCCACTATTTTTATATCTTTGGCACTCCTTTTTACCCGCCTGCGTGTATGTCCGCCTACATCTTAATTTTGAATCTGTGTTTGTCTGCCCAGCTGTCTGGGAATATTATTTCAGAGATACCGCCCACACAATCTGGAGACCTTGACCCAAACAAATTAAATTTTTAATTATACCCAACATGGACCCACCTGGGTGTCCGTTATTAAGTGCAATATCGTTTTCCACGTTTACAGATCTTGTAGGTTTTGGTCAGCTGATGATGCGCCGATCCTGCTACTGGGACCGCAGGTCGCTGGTGCTTATGCTCCCCCATTGCAAAATGTAGATACATATCAGTAGCAGGAATTCGTACTAATAATTTGATTAACATTAACAATAAAGACACAACGGGAACTCTATAACATAGTCTTGATTTCAACGTTTTTCTATCTGTGTCAGACTTGGACGTTAGACTTCTGAACAATAAGCAGTAAAGGCACCAACAGAACGAAATGTGTCAGAAACATAGCAGGAAAACAGTTAGAGAAATACGATATGAAGTGAAGAAGTGAGGAAACTGGTAGGAGTAAATCCAGCCAGAATGTACATAAAGAAATGACAGGATATAAAAGTTTGGTCAAGTGAAAAGACAGAACAACACACAACACAGCGACCCGTTATTAAATTATACGAGAACACAAGACCCAAAGATCAATCTCGATAAAAATGTATTGATGAAATTAGAAACACTAGGAAACATAGCAGTAGCAGAGGCCAACAGAAAAACAAAAGAACCGCACAATTATCACCATCCCCTTGATTTTGAAAAGTAACCATCATCATCACTGAGTGCTGTCTCCGCATCGAAGGTTGGCTACCATGGAGTGCCATTCCACTCTGTCTCTTGCGTTGATGGCGCAGATTGTAATAGGCTGACCTGTCAATCTTTCGATGTTACTCGTCCATGTTACTCTTGGTCTGTGTCTGCCTCTTTTACCTTGTATTTTCCCTTCCAATATTACTTTTAGTACACTGTTGTGTCGTTTAACATGCCCCAAAAATTGCATTTGTCTTATTCTAATTGTGTTTAGTAGCTCTTTTTTATTTTTAGTTGTTTTAAAACTTCATCGTTTGTTTTCTTTTCTTTTCATCCAATTCTACCTATTCTTCTATAATTCCACATTTCAAAGTCTTAAATTTTCTGTTCTGTTTGAAAAGTAACCAGGAAAGGGAACAAGAAGAAGTAGAAGAACAATGATGCTATGTGGACAAACTCCATGAGAGATACAGCAGTGATTTTTTTTTTAAGTTTTTTTTTATAGTTAGGTTGTTTCATCATGTCGTGGTCAAATCGACATCTCGTTGTGGTTGAATCGACATCTCGTTGTGCTGGAATCGACATCTCGTTGTGATGGAATCGACATCTATATTCAGTCATATTATTTTCCGAAAGCCGTTGTCGAAATATCTGCTTGTAAATCATTATTCAAGAAATGTAACCACAACAAACAATCATGATTGAAAAAAAAAATGCCCAACTGCCCTAAATATTTCCCCTCATTTCTCACATGACGGCTACATTTGTCTGTCATGAACATACTTCCAGGCAGAGAGAGACTCTTTGATGGCTGACCTCTCCCTCCTCACAGATCAGAAACGTTAGGGAATTTATAGGCTCGCAGGACGGAAGCCGATTTGCTCTGTCGCTGGTCGGTCAGTAGTAATGAAAGTAAACAAATATGTGTACACTCGTAAGAACTCAATGTCATTATTTCGACTTTTTTCCTACCACTATCAAAGTGTAGCTATAGAATAAGCTTTAATGAGACAATACATAATAAATGGCAGAATGAAGCTATCAATAAACTACAATGAAACTTATTTAAAGTTGTGTCTCTTGTCATTGTTTGTGTGTCTCCGTGCTGGATAGCTCAATGAACACGACGCATTGTTATGTTAAAAGGTTTTAAACGGATTTGTTTGGATATGTTGATGAATATGAGTACAGCTATGGGTGTGTGATATCGTAACGTAGATGAGTGAAGCGCTGAACTTTCGTGTACGAGCACATAGCAGTGAATGTGACAGGGCAGTGAACACTATTAAAATTTTTTCAGGTAAACGTGAAGTTTCATCATTATCATCAAGTGCCATCTCCGCAACGAAGGTTGGTTTCCATGGAGCCCCATTCTGCTGTGTCTCTTGCTTTGATAGTGCAGGTTGTCATAGGCTGGTTTGTCCATCTTTTGATGTTACTCGTCCATATTAGTCTTGGTCTGCCTCTGCATCTTTTACCTTGTAATTTCCCCTCCAGGATTATTTTTAGTGGGATGTTGTGTCTTTTAACATGGCCCAAAAATCGCATTTGTCTTGTTTGAATTGTGTTTAGTAGTTCTCTTTCCATTTTTAGTTGTTTTAAGACTTCATCGTTTGTTTTCTTTTCCTTCCATCCAATTCTACCTATTCTTATATATATCCTCATTTCAAAGGCTTCAATTCTCTGTTCTGTTTTCTTGTCTAATGTCAATATGTTTCTGCACCATATCGGATTGTTGAGAAAACATAACATTTTGCTATAAAGGTCAAGTTTAGTCTGATAAATTATTTAAGTGAGGAAGAGTAGTGTCCCCTTGGGTTAACTTTTCAGTTTATTCACTTGTTCTCAATCTGTCATTAGACGGCCTCTAATTCTAGAGATGATAATGCTGAATTCTAGAGATGATAATGCTGAATTCTAGAGATGATAATGCTGAATTCTAGAGATGATAATGCTGAATTCTAGAGATAATAATGCTGAATTCTAGAGATGATAATGCTGAATTCTAGACATGATAATGCTGAATTCTAGACATGATAATGCTGAATTCTAGAGATGATAATGCTGAATTCTAGAGATGATAATGCTGAATTCTAGACATGATAATGCTGAATTCTAGAGATGATAATGCTGAATTCTAGACATGATAATGCTGAATTCTAGACATGATAATGCTGAATTCTAGAGATGATAATGCTGAATTCTAGAGATGATAATGCTGAATTCTAGAGATGATAATGCTGAATTCTAGAGATGATAATGCTGAATTCTAGAGATGATAATGCTGAATTCTAGAGATGATAATGCTGAATTCTAGAGATGATAATGCTGAATTCTAGAGATGATAATGCTGAATTCTAGAGATGATAATGCAAAATTCTAAAGATGATAATGCTGAATTCTAGAGATGATAATGCTGAATTCTAGAGATGATAATGCTGAATTCTAGAGAAAATAAAAACAACGTGACAGTAATGTCCTTAACAAGTGAAAGATCATCTTCATTGTACATCCAACATGAACTCTATAGTGCTAGGACCCCTGTCCAGCATCAATTCTAGCCTCTAGCACCGCTGCCACACGATACAGAAAGCACTCAAGATAGTTTTAGCTCAGATGGACTAATTGACAAGCAGCGGCGATGACCTTGACAATTGAATTTTTTTTTTTTTACATTCCATATTGTTACTTACCCGGTTAGCGGCCATATTTGACCTACTTTCGTCGATTTTTAACTGCCAAGAGGTCTAGACAACAGGGGAGGGTAAAGCCAAGACAACCCCACAGATTTGAACAAAACATTTCCAGCGATGTGTATGTGTATATGTATGTGTGTGCCATCGGCGCGCTTGTAAAAATATTGGATCGGTACAAAAAGAAAATGAAAAGAAACTCAAACCGGAAGTATGACACCTCGTGAGCGCTGCTATTCTGACTCGCCATTGGTTGACCAAAGTGATTGCCGCCCTTGACTCAACGAGAAGCTCAACATGAAAGTGGCACTTGAAGGATTACGTGTTCCGTAAGTGGAATTATTTACTTGTTGATAATAATCATATTGATCAACAGCGGATGTGTCAGCTTACACGTAAACTTGCAAGATGAGATATCAATTGCTAGATTTCCCTGTGCTTAAAATCATCAATACAATTGAGTTCTATTGAAAATTATGTGAATTATTAGATGAGTATAGAAGTATATGAAGTAGAAATTGCTATAGAAACGTTGGACAATGGACCAAAAGACAAGAAAATCATCGGAAGCTGTAGAAATGTGATTTTGCAGAAGAATGTTGACAATACTATGTACATCTAAGAGGAGTAATGAAAACGTTCTGAAAGAGGCCAAAACAAAAAGAGAGCTAATATCCAATATTTGTAAGAAAAATCTTCATTTTTGTTAGCCGTGTAATAAGAAGGCAACAGGTGAAATATATTGTAACAACTGGGAAAATTGAGGTAAGAAAAGATAGAGGGAATCAAAGAGAAAAGCTATACCAGACAGCTTAAGAAAATGGCTTAGGAGAAGGTCAACAAATGAAATGATAAATAACTCGAGAAATAAAATTGTGGAGAGACATGATCACCTACGCCAGCAGACATGGTATTTGATGATGATGGTGATGATGATAGAAACGTTAAAGACAATTCATAATCGTCATCATTGAGTGCCGTCTCCGCATCGAATTTTGGCTACCATGGAGTGCCATTCTGCTGTCTCTTGCTTTGATGGTGCAGGTTGTCATGGGCTGACTTGTCCATCTTTTGATGTTATTTATCCATGTTAGTCTTGGTCTGCCTCTTTTACTTTGTATTTTCCCTTCCGAGATTACTTTCAGTAGGCTGCTGTGTCTTTTAACATGCCTTAAAATCTCATTTGTCTTGTTCTGATTGTGTTTAGTAGTTCTCTTTTCATTTTAAGTTATTTTAAGACTTCATCGCTTCTTTTCTTTTCCTCCCATCCAATTCTTGCCATTATTTAATAATCCCCATTTCAAAGGCTTCAATTCTCTGTTCTGTTTTACTGCCTAATGTCCATGTTTCTGCACCATATAGGAATGTTAAGAAGAGAAAACATTTTGTTATTCTTAGTTTTAGCCCTTAGGTTATTTGTTTTGATGTTAGTATATTTTTCATGACATTAAAATGGCCTTTTTGCCATTCTGTTTCTTTTGTTTATTTCAGTTGTACATTTTCCATCACTGGTTATAGTATGTCCAAGGTAGTTGTAGTTCTAAACTGTCTCCAGGTCTATTCCTTCCAAAGAAGAAAGAAAGTCAACATTAATTATTCTAGATTTGGTTGTGAATGTAGCAATTGTTATTAACAGCAGTGTTTCAATAAGTAAAAAAGTAAAGAGCACGCCAAGTGGCGTATAGGGAATAGGTGTTAGTGACCCGTCACGCCAAGTGGCGTATAGGGAATAGGTGTTAGTGACCATAATTTTTACAGACCGCCATCACATGATTTTTGGTGTAATGGGGTCAGTATTACGCTCGTGCCGGTTTACTTTGTCAGAAAAAATCAGGTACTCATTTAAGGCTGGGTGAACCTAGAAGTCTTGTCCTGCATAGTTCAGTTCATTAACCACTGAGCTATCGCAGCTCCCATTGTTAATAATAGTAACAATTATTGTGATAGTAACAGGAAATTGAATTTTAAAAAACTATTCTACCTGTGAGTTGTAACTCAGTTACCGCAACAGACTTTGGAATGTCAAGAGAAAGAAATAAAATGCAAAAGGAACATTAAAACTTCGCCATTCTAAAATAAACAAATAAGTAAAGTACGAAAATACATAGATTTTATACATTTTTAAACCAAAGGAATAAAATAATTGTAAAAAAGAACAAATATTCTAAATACTATAATAGCAAGAAAGAAATTATATTATCGGAAAATGAGAATACAGCAACAGCATTGATTGATGAGTACAGGTGATTATTTGTATGGAGGCGATCGTCTCTTTGTGGTGATCATAGTGTTTTTGTGAAGAATTTGGCGTACACGTCATGAAAGCACAAACGGACTCACCTAATCAATTTATCGCTCTGTCGACCCACCTGATCAATTTATCGCTCTGTCGACCCACCTGATCAATTTTTCGCTCTGTCGACCCACCTGATCAATTTTTCGCTCTGTCGACCCACCTGATCAATTTTTCGCTCTGTCGACCTACCTGATCAATTTTTCGCTCTGTCGACCCAACTTATCAATTTTTCGCTCTGTCGACCCACCTGGTCAATTTATCGCTCTGTCGACCCACCTGGTCAATTTATCGCTCTGTCGACCCACCTGATCAATTTTTCGCTCTGTCGACCCACCTTATCAATTTATCGCTCTGTCGACCCACCTGGTCAATTTATCGCTCTGTCGACCCACCTGATCAATTTTTCGCTCTGTCGACCCACCTGATCAATTTTTCGCTCTGTCGACCCACCTGATCAATTTTTCGCTCTGTCGACCCACCTGATCAATTTTTCGCTCTGTCGACCCACCTGGTCAATTTATCGCTCTGTCGAATTTTTCGCTCTGTCGACTGATCAATTTTTCGCTCTGTCGTCAATTTATCGCTCTGTCGACCCACCTGGTCAATTTATCGCTCTGTCGACCCACCTGATCAATTTTTCGCTCTGTCGACCCACCTTATCAATTTATCGCTCTGTCGACCCACCTGATCAATTTATCGCTCTGTCGACCCACCTGATCAATTTTTCGCTCTGTCGACCCACCTGATCAATCAATTTTTCGCTCTGTCGACCCACCTGATCAATTTTTTGCTCTGTCGACCCACCTGATCAATTTTTCGCTCTGTCGACCCACCTGATCAATTTTTCGCTCTGTCGACCCACCTTATCAATTTTCGCTCTGTCGACCCACCTTATCAACTTATAGATCAGTCGACCCACCTGATCAATTTTTCGCTCTGTCGACCCACCTTATCAACTTATAGATCAGTCGACCCACCTTGTCAATTTATTGCACTCCCGACTCACCTTATCAGTTTATCGCTTTGTCGACCAACCTTATCAATGTATCACTCTGTCGATCCACTTTATCAATGTATCACTCTGTCGACCCACTTTATCAATGTATCACTCTGTCGACCCACTTTATCAATGTATCACTCTGTCGACCCACTTTATCAATGTATCACTCTGTCGACCCACTTTATCAATGTATCACTCTGTCGACCCACTTTATCAATGTATCACTCTGTCGACCCACTTTATCAATGTATCACTCTGTAGATCTACATTATCAATGACATTAAATCTACAAATTCGTGTTCCGATATACCTTCTCTTTACAATAAATAACATTGACCCACCAAAAGTTGAATGAATCTGTCCAGGACATCAAACACCAACACTCACAAATTCAGAATTAGTCACGTGGATCGCATTGTCAAGCAATCATTGTCTATTAGCCGATTACAACATGGAGGCCGGACTGCTCACACATGCAATACGGAGGCGAAGACAACGCGTCATAGCAGCAGAGCTGGAAGTTGTCAGCGACCCACAACTGATGTCTTGTGCCAAGATCCGTGAACATTCCAGACCCTGCTCCACCTCTCCGTGGTGCCTCTAATAACAGACTAATCTGTCTAGTCTGGCCAAGGGAGTATAGATCGAAGAGGAAAGACAACCTGGTACTAAAAAATGTCGTGCTGAAGTCGGATGTATTGGGCCGAAAGGCGCAAATATCACAGTTATACGACAAACAACAACACAACGCAGACACGCCAAATTACCGTCTTTTTAAGGACGGATGACGAAGAGGTGTACTCCTTTAGTCATCGGGCAAACGCAAACAAGCAAGAAATCCCAGTCATTAAAATTTCAAACCGCTCTCAGCTTTCCATAAGTCCTGCACTGAAGCTGATATCTGAGGAAACAAAAGGTGTGTTCATGGAACACACAACAGACGTCATCTATAAACAACGTGTACAATAACCCACAGCCAACTATAGAGTTACTTAGGCCGGTGGGCTGAGAGGGAATTCCTAGAAAACGACATCTAGCGTGACGTTTTCGGGTCCGCGAGCAGCGGTGATTGTGAGTTGAGTGAAGTCAGCCGTCGATGTCTCCTATATATGAATACATCACATTAATTGGTGGGTTTCCGGCTTTATTTTGTATTTGCGGGCCTTTGTAAACCTATGGTTGGCTGTGACAATAACCAATACTCAACTATAGAGAAGGCGTGAGCGCAATATCACAATCGTGACGTCACCGGTCAAGATTTACTTTTGCAAAGCTATAGACGGCTGATATAATCCTACCCTAGACGGCTGATATAATCCTACCCTAGATGGCTGATATAATCCTATCCTAGACGGCTGATATAATCCTACCCTAGACGGCTGATATAATCCTACCCTAGACGGCTGATATAATCCTACCCTAGATGGCTGATATAATCCTAGCAACAACCGCCTCTGCTAGCAAAGATTAAAACGTCATGCTATTTGGTTTGCGCTTAGGCCTTCTCTTCATTTGGCTGTAACAATAACCACAGCCAACTATAGATTTATAAGACTCCTGGCAGAAAATAATACCTGACCAACTAGCGCGCCATTGTCAGCTACATGAGGAGCTAAAGACAGACAACGTCACTCTACATACAACCGCTACTGCTCGCCAAGCTCAAAACGTAATGTTAGTTAGGTTTTCATGGAATTCTCTCCCAGCCCGCTGGCCTAAGTAATCCTATAGTTGGCTGTGACAATAACAAGATTTCCCACTTTCATTCAGAATCGAGTCGGGCAATAATTAGCTCCCCTAGAACTTTACCAGCATCCTTATTAAACCAGAAGTATCTAGAAGTTTCCATGGAAATAAGAAAAGTTGACTTCCGGCTTGTATGCATGTTGACGTCCGTACCACCACCCCGACGCGAATGTCAACTCTGCAAAAGAAACACAGCGAAAGTCCAACAGCACGTAAAAGTACAAAAGTAAAAAGCCGTGTCACACCACGTAGCGTATAGGGAATATGGTGTTAGTGAGCATATTTTTAACAGACTTTCGGTAATTTATTTTTGGGAGAATGTGGTCGGTATTACGCCATTGCCGCTTTGCTTCCCCAGAGAAAATCCAGTACCCATTCAAGGCAAGGTGAACCTGAAGGCCGTTTATCAGGAAATAACCAGACATCTTGTCCTTTGTAGTCCAGTTCACTAAATACTGAGTTAAGCTATCGCGGCTCCCGAATAACGCATACCCTACAATTAAACACCAGGAAACAGACGATATAGAGTATATTTATACCAACCCCCGTGTTATCAGTGTCAAACATAGACACTTACAACAAATATAAGCATGAATAGGTAATGATAACATATAGATGTCTGAGAAGAGGTGCAGAAATTTCATTAAGACACAGGCAGCGAATTGAGAACATAAAGAAACAATTGGACTTCTAGTCGATGTTGTCTTGTGTAGTAGACAAACAACGGATTGAGAGTATAAGAAAACAATTGGGCTCCTAGTCAATGTTGTCTTGTGTAGTAGACAAACAACGGATTGAGAAAATAAGAAAACAATTGGACTTCTAGTCGATGTTGTCTTGTGTAGTAGACAAACAACGGATTGAGAGCATAAGAAAACAATTGGGCTCCTAGTCGATGTTGTCTTGTGTAGTAGACAAACAACGGATTGAGAAAATAAGAAAACAATTGGACTTCTAGTCGATGTTGTCTTGTGTAGTAGACAAACAACGGATTGAGAGCATAAGAAAACAATTGGGCTCCTAGTCGATGTTGTCTTCTGTAGTAGACAAACAACGGATTGAGAGCATACGAAAACAATTGGACTTCTAGTCGATGTTGTCTTGTGTAGTAGACAAACAACGGATTGAGAGCATACGAAAACAATTGGGCTCCTAGTCGATGTTGTCTTCTGTAGTAGACAAACAACGGATTGAGAGCATAAGAAAACAATTGGGCTCCTAGTCGATGTTGTCTTCTGTAGTAGACAAACAACGGATTGAGAGCATACGAAAACAATTGGGCTCCTAGTCGATGTTGTCTTCTGTAGTAGACAAACAACGGATAGAGAGCATAAGAAAACAATTGGGACAACTATTGTTTTATGTTGAATGCTGTTTTACTGACCAGCTTTATGAACCACGATCACTATATATCGCTATTGTTTTATGCTAGATGCTGTTTTACTGATCAGCTTCATGAACCACGATCACTATATATCGCTATTGTTTTATGCTAGATGCTGTTTTACTGATCAGCTTCATGAACCACGATCACTATATATCGCTAATGTTTTATGCTGAATGCTGTTTTACTGATCAGCTTCATGAACCACGATCACTATATATCGCTATTGCTTTATGCTGAATGCTGTTTTACTGAACAATTTCAGTCGTGACTGAATCTGCCAATATTGGATAGACAGATCAGACCGCAGAATGAACAGGATGTATTCGTGGTGGATTCATCTCTCTTCTACTTCCTTCTGCTCTTGACACAATCACTGCCTCGGATGTTGTTGTGCCGTTTTCTATTCTTGTTCTCCGTGTACAACGATCTGATGCCAGATCCGCCCAGTTTCATTCACTGATAGAGAATTCCCTTAAGGAAGCCCTGCAAACATCCTTATATCTCAGCGCTGGTCTACTAATTGGCTTCTTTCTGTCTCTAAGTTCTCGATACAATTATTCGAAGGAACTGATACTACATACATTAATGATGTCGCACTATAACTCCATCATTAACATATTACACCACACAGAAATAAAAAAAAACCAAAATGGTGGGCTAATGCAGGGCATTAATGATCAACGCAATACCGAACCAACACTATATATAGCCCTTTTCGTCTTGTCAGATTGTCTACTGGAGGCTATTGTGTATTTTTTTGAGGTTTTGTTTTTGTCGAACTGTTTCTCTCGTGGCTAATTCTACCAATGTTTTGACAAACGCACACGGCCACAGAACGAACAAATCAGACCCACTGATCCACAGGGCTTTCCATCCTTTTTCATGAGTCTTTTCTCTTCATGAGTTTTGCCTTAGCACAGTCTCCAATGATGTTATACCATTCCTTATACATGCTCTCCATGATGTACCAACACTAGTAAATAAATAAATACTAGGTACCCTCTGGTTCCAGTTGAGGTACTTAAGGGATCTCATGAAATTCCCTGAAGTACCAACTAAGAACATTGAACTCCAGACTTGAGTTTCCACAAACTGAAATCAAAGCAATGCTTATACTGGCCACACATTATTTGTTCCCTTCAAATCATCGAGTATTTCTGAAAATGTGGCTGCTGATATACGTAATCGTTTCTATGGATACTTACTACATCGCGTTTGTAAGGTCATATTATTAAAAAGGCAAACAACTGATTATGGTTCAAGCAAAATGAAAAGAAACCAAACATAAGGGGAACAACAAATTTCTCTTTTACTGAAGCAATTTCAATGACACGAAAAATATATTAACATCAAGACAAATAACATCAGGGCTGAAACTAAGAATAGCAACATGTTTTATCTTCTAAACATTTCTGTATGGTGCAGGAACATGGGCATTAGACAAGAAAACAGAACAGAAAATTGAAGCATTTGAAATGTGGATTTATAGAAGAATGGGAAGAATTTGATGGAAAGAAAAGAAAAGAAACGATGCAGTTTTAAAACAACTAAAAATGACAATAGAACTACTAAACATATTCAAAAAAGATAAATGAGATTTTTGGGCCATGTTAAAAGACACATCAGCCGATTAAAATTAAACTTGGAAGGGAAAATACAAGGTAAAAGAGGCAGAGGCAGACCAAGACTAACATGGGCGAGCAACATCAAAAGATGGACAAGTCAGCCTATTACAACCTGCACCATCAAAGCAAGAGACAGAGCGGAATGGCTCTCCATGGTAGCCAACCTTCGATGCGAAGACGGCACCCAATACTGAATGAATAAACTTCCAAGAAAAGTACGATTAAACTGATTCCAAGAAGCCAAGCTTACTGCACTCTTCACTGAAATCAGGAGAACTTTGGACGAAAAGAAGCCGAGCTTACTGCACTCGTCATTGAAATCAGGAGAACTTTGGATGAAAAGAAGCCGAGCTTAATGCACTCGTCACTGAAATCAGGAGAACTTTGGACGAAAAGAAGCCGAGCTTAATGCACTCGTCACTGAAATCAGGAGAACTTTGGACGAAAAGAAGCCGAGCTTACTGCACTCGTCACTGAAATCAGGAGAACTTTGGATGAAAAGAAGCCGAGCTTAATGCACTCGTCACTGAAATCAGGAGAACTTTGGACGAAAAGAAGCCGAGCTTAATGCACTCGTCACTAAAATCAGGAGAACTTTGGACGAACTTCTTTTCCCTCCTCTCAAGGAGAGTTCGACAAAATAAAATGTCATGTTTAACAAATATGTTTATTTGTTATTATCATCTTCACCTGTCCTTTAATATCACTATATATATGTGAAACATCCCTCTCCCATACAGCTGGCGAAACATCCCTCTCCCATACCGTTGGTGAAACATCCTTCTCCCATACAGCTGATGAAACAACCCTCTTCCATGCAGCTGGTTAAACATTCCTCTCCCATACCGTTGGTGAAACATCCTTCTCCCATACAGCTGATGAAACAACCCTTTTCCATACAGCTGATGAAACATCCCTCTCCCATACCATTGGTGAAACATCCTTCTCCCATACAGCTGATGAAACAACCCTCTTCCATGCAGCTGGTGAAACATTACTCTCCCATACCGTTGGTGAAACATCCTTCTCCCATACAGCTGATGAAACAACCCACTTCCATACAGCTGATGAAACATCCCTCTCCCATACCGTTGGTGAAACATCCTTCTCCCATACAGCTGATGAAACAACCCTCTTCCATGCAGCTGGTGAAACATTCCTTTCCCATACCGTTGGTGAAACATCCTTCTCCCATACCGCTGGTGAAACATCCCTCGACCATACTGCTGCTGAAACATTCATCGACCATACCGCTGCTGAAATATCCCCTTCTCCTATACTGTAGGTGAAACATCCCCCCTCTCCTATACTGCTGGTGAAACATCCTCCCTGTCATATACTGCTGGTTAAACATCCCCCCTCTCATATACTGCTGGTGAAACATCACTCTCCTATACTGCTGGTGAAACATCTTCCCATCTCCTTTACTGCTGGTGAAACACACCCCCCCCCCCCCTTGTCATATACTGCTGGTGAAACATTCCCCCTCTCATATACTGCTGGTGAAACATCACTCTCCTATACTACTGGTGAAACATCCTCCCTCTCCTATACTGCTGCTGAAACATCCCCCCTCACATATACTGCCGGTGAAACATTCCTCTCCTATACTGCTGGTGAAACATCCCTCTCCTATACTGCTGGTGAAACATCCCTCTCCTATACTGCTGGTGAAACATCCCTCTCCTAAACTTCTGGTGAAACATCCCTCTCCCACACTGCTGGTGAGCACTGCGTCTCTCATGGTCGAGCAAGCTGGAGTCAATCACTGAGAAGATCATCAAAAGAGAAATAAATGAATGACAATTGTTTAGAAATAACGCCACTACAGTTCACTGGTTGTTTAGACAGATTTTTGAGAGAACGGATGTTCTGGGTTATTTCCATGCTTTTATTGACTTGACATTTCCTTGGTTTAAATTACGAATTTATTATCTGCAGCGAACTCTTACGGATGTTGTGTTTCTTGGATCCCTCTGAATGCGTCCATGTTGTTAATCAATACATTTTACACTCTAACCTGGATGTTTTGCCATTCTGTTGACAGACACTGGCCCGCCTTGCGTCCTCCATTACCTGTCTGTGTACTTTCTGTTGATCGTATAAGTGTTCGACAAATTTGTTTTCAGCCCCATTAATTTACGGGATGTCGGCCCTTCGTGTCCTTGTTGTTTCACATTTTGAATTAATAATTTAAACTAATAAGTTAATTTGGTAATTCCTGTAACCTTTAAAATCCAACTAGTTGTCAACATTATAAGTAAGACTACACGGGAAAGAATTGGCAGAGAGCTATTGAGCTTATAACAGAAATAGCAAACAACATATTTAGCTGACGTGGGGATAAAGAGAGAGACAGAGAGAGAGAGAGAGAGAGGGAGAGAGAGAGAGGGAGAGAGAGAGAGAGAGGGAGAGAGAGAGAGAGAGAGAGGAGAGAGAGAGAGAGAGAGAGAGAGAGAGAGAGAGAGAGAGAGAGAGAGAGAGAGAGAGAGAGTGAGAGAGAGAGGAGAGAGAGAGAGAGAGGGAGAGAGAGAGGGAGAGAGGGAGAGAGAGAGTGAGAGAGAGAGGGAGAGAGAGAGAGAGAGGGAGAGAGGGAGAGAGAGAGAGAGAGAGTGAGAGAGAGAGGGAGAGAGAGAGAGGGAGAGAGGGAGAGAGAGTGAGAGAGAGTGAGAGAGAGTGAGAGAGGGAGAGAGAGAGAGAGAGAGAGAGGATGCCGAGTGACTCAAAACTATTATCATCAAGTACCAAGCCTGCTCCCGTAGGTGATCATGTCTCTCCACAACTTTCGATCTCGACAGTTATTTATCATTTCTGTTTTTGACCTTCTGCCAAGCCATTCTCTTAAGCTGTCTGGTATCTTTTCTCTTTGCTTCCCTCTATCTCTTCGTCCCTCAATTTTCCCAGTTGTTACAATATATTCCAGCTGTTCCCTTCTCATAACATTGTCAAAAAATGATGATTGTTTCTTCTTAATATTGGTAATTTGTTTTTTGTTTTTTGCTTGCTTTGGCCTCTTTCAGGACGTTCTCATACATCAGAAAGAAACAATCAACATTTTTGGGCACATCATGAGAAGAGGAAAGTTGGAATACTTGGTTACAACAGGCAAAAAACTGGGAAAGAAAAATCGCGGACGACAAAGACATAAAATACAGGATAGCTAGGTGTCATGGCATGGAAGGCGGTTAACAACAGAACTGTTACGATGGCATGATCGCCTGCGTCAACCGGTATGACACATGATAATGATTGTATCTCTTTAAGATTACAAAAATGGTAATTTGTTTTTTTTTTGTCTTGCATGAAATTGTTCTTTATTCCATGTTATTGTTTCAAAAGTAAATATTTGTTATTCTTCATTTATTAAGAGAACAGGAGAATGGGTGGGCAATGATTTATACATTGGGAGACTGTGGAGTCTAAAGGTGGAAATGAGAGCCAAGACCGATCCAGAGACCTTAGTGGGAAAAGCAAATGTATCTACAATCAATAGCGTACAAGAACAATCAGTCTGTATACGCTTTGAGAAATGACGAGTCGTAGGTGGGGCTGTTATGTCTTGACAGCTATAAAACTGAGTCCATAAATACGATAGAGTAGTATTTATTTCTTTACTGTCAAACCAATTTTCCCATTCTTCAATAAATCTATATTTCAACGACTGCAATTGACTTTCCTGTTTTCTTATGTAGAATCCATGTTTCTGCACAATTCAGGAATGTTTAGTAGATATGACACTTTATTGTTTTCAGTTTCAATTCTGCTACTATTTGCTGTGAGTATATTTTACCTAGTTGTGTAGAGCCTGTTTTAATATAAGGATGTGAATCATGGACAATAGGACAACGGGTAAAAAATCACTGGAGGCTGTAAAAATGTAGTTTTACAGAAGAATGTTGAGAATACCATGAACAGCTAAGAAGAATAATGAACATCTTCTGAAAGAGGCAAAAACAAAAAGGGAGCTAATATCCAATATTAGGAAGAACAGTCTTCATATTTTTTGGCCATGTAATGAGAAGGGAGCAGATGGAATATATTGTGACAAGGAAAATTGAGATACGAAAAAATAGAGGAAAAGAGAAAATATTCTAGACAGCTTAAGGGAATGGCTTGGTAGAAGGTCAACAACAGAAATGATAAATAGCTCTCGAGATCGAAGATTTTGGAGAGACATGATCACCTACGCCACCAGGCATGGTATTTGATGATGATGATATTTTGCCTGTTCGTAAAATGCTTTGTCTGTTATTTCTATTATTTCATGTGTCCAGCGTTTTCGTTCATTTGTCGTGAATGCCGTAGCTAGCTATGCTCTAGACCCATCCCAACTACAATAATTTAGACGTTTATGTACTCTATGTTTTTGACTGTTTGATCGATACCATGTGTCCTTCATCATTATTAATTGCTGTATCCGTATGGAAAGTTGGTTACCATGGAGCGCTATTCCTCTCTGTTTCTTGCTTTGATGGTGCAGATTGTTATAGGCTGACTTATCCATCTTTTGATGCTACTCGTCCATGTTAGTCTTGGTCTGCCTCTACCTCTTTTACTTTGTATTGTCCGTTCCTTGATTACTTTCAGTACCCTGTTGTGTTTTTACATGCCCCAAAAATCTAATTTGTCTTGTTTGAATTGTATTATGCAGTTCTCTGTTCATTCTTAGTTGTTATAAAGCTTCATTGTTTGTTTCTTTTATTTCCATCCAGTTCTTTCTATTTTTCTATTAATCCACATTTCAAAGGCTTCTATTTTATGTTCAGTTTTCTTCTCTAATGTCCATGTTTTTGCTATATACACGGGTACGTTGAGATGATATAACATTTTGTTATTCTTAGTTTTAGCCCTGATGTTATTTGTTTTGATGTCAGTATCTTAGAAATTACTTTTTCCCATTTCGTTTCTTTTGTTTATTTCAGTTTTACATTTTTCATCACTGGTCAATGTATGTGCAAGGTAGCTGTAGCTCTGAACTGTCTCCAGGTATATTTTTTTCAACTCTGATATCCATTTGTACGTTTTAAGTATTTTCTTTATGATCATAGTTTTAGTCTTATTGATATTCACATCTAAGACATATATTTTGCTTGTCATGTTTATATCATTAAGTAATTGTTGTAGATCTTTAAGATTTTCAGCTAGTAATATAGTATCATCAGCACATCTTAGGTCATTGATTATCTTTCCATTATTGTCTTTACCTCTTCAAATACCCGAAATACAAAGCGGTCTATCATCACGCAATTCAATTACTTCTGTTATTTAGAAAAAAATAACGCTAAACACAAATAGAAACTGCACATGAGACGAACATTAAGTTAGCTTCAGTTCACTGCTTGTTTTAATTGTCTTTGCTTGTGGTTGGCAAGGACTGTGATATAAAATATCAAACTCCATTTTGAGAGGAATAAAAATAAGATTAGGACGATAAGTGGATCATGAAAATAAAGCTGTGACGTGACAAAACATCACACAAAATAAAGCTGTGACGTGACAAAACATCACAAAATAAAGCTGTGACGTGACAAAACATCACACAAAATAAAGCTGTGACGTGACAAAACATCACACAAAATAAAGCTGTGACGTGACAAAACATCACAAAATAAAGCTGTGACGTGACAAAACATCACAAAATAAAGATGTGACGTGACAAAACATCACACAAAATAAAGCTGTGACGTGACAAAACATCACAAAATAAAGCTGTGACGTGACAAAACATCACACAAAATAAAGCTGTGACGTGACAAAACATCACAAAATAAAGCTGTGACGTGACAAAACATCACACAAAATAAAGCTGTGACGTGACAAAACATCACACAAAATAAAGCTGTGACGTGACAAAACATCACAAATAAAGCTGTGACGTGACAAAACATCACACAAAATAAAGCTGTGACGTGACAAAACATCAAAAAATAAAGCTGTGACGTGACAAAACATCACACAAAATAAAGCTGTGACGTGACAAAACATCACACAAAATAAAGCTGTGACGTGACAAAACATCACACAAAATAAAGCTGTGACGTGACAAAACATCACAATAAAGGGTAAGAGAGGTAATCAACTATCCGTTATTTGTTGGAGGTCGACACGAGCTGGATGTGCGTGTGCAGCGTTACAATCCTGCACACAGTAAATAAGAAACCGAATACACGAATTATTACAGTAAGGGAGGTAATTAACACCGCAGGTGGAGAGAGGGGGAAGGAGCGCTACGATAACGGATCTGAAATCTGCCAGCGACTCATAGCTGATGGCTAGCACCAGGATTGGTTAGCCAGACAAATCCATACCCGACTCCAGCTCTTCGCGGTGCCCCTAGTACCAGACTAAACAAGTGAGTAGGGCCGAGATGGAAGACAATCCGACACTTAAAAATACCATGGTGATTTCAGATGTTTTGGACTGAAAGTGTAAACATTACTGATTTACTGCAGACACCAACAAATGGCTTTACGTTTACTTTTACGTTCTTTTAAGGACGAAAAATGGAGAGGTGGAACAATTGCTTTAGTCAATGGGTGGACATAGGGAAGGGAGGAAGACACACTACACACATCAGTACGTACAAATACATAAGTGCGTACCTATATACATACATAAGCACATAACGTTTAAGAAACCATCACGATATGTTCTATGTGACTGTGGTAGAGAGAGGATAGGGCAGGGCATTTGATTTCAACTTCTCGTAAAGTTAAAAACTCATCGCCACTGATTGTATAACCTCTCACAACATTAAGGGAATAAATGAGTTAATAACAAATCAGTTCTTCAAAAGCAGAAGAAAGAAAATAGAACTGAAATACTTAATAGACATGAATCCAACTCAGTTGGATAGGAGTGTTTCAAAATGGGCTAGAATCCAACAGGCATGAATGAGAACATCTTTTCCATCTTACATGCCTATCATTCATTTTCGGCTCTTTTAAACTGAATACTTTTCAGTACAAATTTGTGCGGGGATTTCTGTTTGTCACGTGGTTAGCATATCGTCATTTTGCAATGCTTTAATTCCTTATAAATTAGAAAAGAACAAATATATTGTAAACGTTTGCTTCTTTAGAATTACACACAAAATAATCACATATCCATAAATGGTCGTAAAAGTGTTATTTGTGTTTTAATTGTGATGGACTTCGCTAGAGTTATGATAATATGAATATATTATTCAAGAAATGTTACATTGATGTTTTGACAAATTACGATGGATTAGCCAATATCACCAAGTTACCGATTAGTAAACTTCTTTTCTATTTCACTATTTTATTGCATTTCTTCTCATTCCAGCTTATTTTGCATTTCTCTTTATATAAATATTTTATATTATAGTAAACACAAAAAGAGGAGCCATAATTCCTAAAGATGTTGGTAAAGGATATAAGAACAAACAATTACAATTGCAAGATATAAAATACAAATCTGTGGCTTATATCAAGTAAACAAATTGTGTTGAAAAATAAGCGCACCAAAATGGGACTTCCTAGTTTACACTATCACCTAGTAAGGGTTTTAAAGCTAGGAAAAGTTATCCACGACTAAAAAAATGGATAACAAAGACCTCAAGGTGTAAAGCACAGTGCAATGTCATCGGCAAACAGAGTTAGCGGAGATGAATAAGTTGTAAAAAGCTTCAAATATAACAATTATTCTGGATGACAAGGGAGTAGAGCACGTTCGACGTTAACCCGTTGGAGTCTCAAGATGAGGGATTGCATTTATTTGTATCTTTCCTCCTCAAGGACTACTAATCTCTGTGCATATAGAGTGCCTAGCACTATCAGGTACGGAAGACAAAACGTGTGATCAAAAATCTTAAGTCTGGCAAGCAAATTGACACAACATTGTGAAATGGGATATATGTAAGACTTTTGGTTCTGCTTGGGCATAAGGTCAAAAACAAAAATATTCATGGTGACACTCAAAAACAAGATAAACTCACTTTCTGACCCTCGACGATACTGAGGTGGCTCCGTCGGTGTTCCAGTGACTCTTGCCAGTGCTGTAATACTCTCGTCAGTGTTGCAGTAATTATTGTCGGTGCTGCAGCAACTATTGTCGGTGCTGCAGTAACTATTGTCGGTGCTGCAGTAACTATTGTCGGTGCTGCAGCAACTAATGTCGGTGCTGCACTAACTATTGTCGGTGCTGCGGTAACTATTATCGGTGCTGCAGTAATTATTGTCGGTGCTGCAGTAACTATTGTCGGTGCTGCGGTAACTATTGTCGGTGCTGCGGTAACTATTGTCGGTGCTGCAGTAATTATTGTCGGTGCTGCAGTAACTATTGTCGGTGCTGCAGTAACTATTGTCGGTGCTGCGGTAACTATTGTCGGTGCTGCAGTAATTATTGTCGGTGCTGCAGTAACTATTGTCGGTGCTGCAGTAATTATTGTCGGTGCTGCAGTAACTATTGTCCGTGCTGCAGCAACTATTGTCGGTGCTGCAGTAACTATTGTCGGTGCTGCAGTAATTATTGTCTGTGCTACAGTAACTATTGTCTGTGCTACAGTAACTATTGTCGGTGCTGCAGTAACTATTGTCGGTGCTGCAGTAACTATTGTCCGTGCTGCAGTAACTATTGTCGGTGCTGCAGTAACTATTGTCGGTGCTGCAGTAACTATTGTCGGTGCTGCAGTAACTATTGTTCGTGCTGCAGTAACTATTGTCGGTGCTGCAGTAACTATTGTCCGTGCTGCAGTAACTATTGTTCGTGCTGCAGTAACTATTGTCGGTGCTGCAGTAACTATTGTCGGTGCTGCAGTAACTATTGTCTGTGCTACAGTAACTATTGTCGGTGCTGCAGTAACTATTGTCGGTGCTGCAGTAACTATTGTCTGTGCTAGAGTAACTATTGTCGGTGCTGCAGTAACTATTGTCGGTGTTGCAGTAACTATTGTCGGTGCTGCAGTAACTATTGTCCGTGCTGCAGCAACTATTGTCGGTGCTGCGGTAACTATTGTCCGTGCTGCAGTAACTATTGTCGCTGCTGCAGTAAATATTGTCGGTGCTGCAGCAACTATAGTCGGTGCTGCAGTAACTATTGTTGGTGCTGCAGTAACTATTGTCGGTGCTGCAGTAACTATTGTCGTTGCTGCAGTAACTATTGTCGGTGCTGCAGTAACTATTGTCGGTGCTGCGGTAACTATTGTCCGTGCTGCAGTAACTATTGTCGGTGCTGCAGTAACTATTGTCGGTGCTGCAGTAACTATTGTCGGTGCTGCAGTAACTATTGTCGGTGCTGCACTAACTATTATCGGTGCTGCAGTAACTAAAGTGGCTGCTGCAGTAACTATTGTCGGTAGTGCAGTAACTATTGTTCGTGCTGCAGTAACTATTGTTCGTGCTGCAATCGCTGCTGCAGTAACTATTGTCGGTGCTGCATCAACTATTGTCGGTGCTGCAGTAAATATTGTCGGTGCTGCAGTAACTATTGTCGGTGCTGCAGTAACTATTGTCGGTGCTGCAGTAACTAAAGTTGCTGCTGCAGTAACTATTGTCGGTAGTGCAGTAACTATTGTCCGTGCTGCAATCGGTGCTGCAGTAACTATTGTCGGTGCTGCGGTAACAATTATTGCTGCTGCAGTAACTATTGTCGGTGCTGCAGTAACTATTGTCGGTGCTGCACTACCTATTGTCGGTGCTGCAGTAACTATTGTCGGTGCTGCAGTAACTATTGTAGCTGCTGCAGTAACTATTGTTGCTGCTGCAGTAACCATTGTTGGTGCTGCAGTAACTATTGTCTGTGCTACAGTAACTATTGTCTGTGCTACAGTAACTATTGTCTGTGCTACAGTAACTATTGTCTGTGCTACAGTAACTATTGTCCGTGCTCCAGTAACTATTGTTCGTGCTGCAGTAACTATTGTCTGTGCTGCAGTAACTATTGTTCGTGCTGCAGTAACTATTGTCTGTGCTGCAGTAACTATTGTCTGTGCTGCAGTAACTATTGTCTGTGCTGAAGTAACTATTGTTCGTGCTGCAGTAACTATTGTTCGTGCTGCAGTAACTATTGTCTGTGCTGCAGTAACTATTGTTCGTGCTGCAGTAACTATTGTTCGTGCTGCAGTAACTATTGTTCGTGCTGCAGTAACTATTGTCTGTGCTGCAGTAACTATTGTTCGTGCTGCAGTAACTATTGTCTGTGCTGCAGTAACTATTGTCTGTGCTGCAGTAACTATTGTCTGTGCTGCAATCGGTGTTGCAGTAACTATTGTCGGTGCTGCAGTAACTATTGTCGGTGCTGCAGCAACTAATGTCGGTGCTGCACTAACTATTGTCGGTGCTGCGGTAACTATTATCGGTGCTGCAGTAATTATTGTCGGTGCTGCAGTGACTATTGTCGGTGCTGCGGTAACTATTGTCGGTGCTGCGGTGACTATTGTCGGTGCTGCAGTAATTATTGTCGGTGCTGCAGTAACTATTGTCGGTGCTGCAGTAACTATTGTCGGTGCTGCGGTAACTATTGTCGGTGCTGCAGTAATTATTGTCGGTGCTGCAGTAACTATTGTCCGTGCTGCAGCAACTATTGTCGGTGCTGCAGTAACTATTGTCGGTGCTGCAGTAATTATTGTCTGTGCTACAGTAACTATTGTCTGTGCTACAGTAACTATTGTCGGTGCTGCAGTAACTATTGTCGGTGCTGCAGTAACTATTGTCCGTGCTGCAGTAACTATTGTCGGTGCTGCAGTAACTATTGTCGGTGCTGCAGTAACTATTGTCGGTGCTGCAGTAACTATTGTTCGTGCTGCAGTAACTATTGTCGGTGCTGCAGTAACTATTGTCCGTGCTGCAGTAACTATTGTTCGTGCTGCAGTAACTATTGTCGGTGCTGCAGTAACTATTGTCGGTGCTGCAGTAACTATTGTCTGTGCTACAGTAACTATTGTCGGTGCTGCAGTAACTATTGTCGGTGCTGCAGTAACTATTGTCTGTGCTAGAGTAACTATTGTCGGTGCTGCAGTAACTATTGTCGGTGTTGCAGTAACTATTGTCGGTGCTGCAGTAACTATTGTCCGTGCTGCAGCAACTATTGTCGGTGCTGCGGTAACTATTGTCCGTGCTGCAGTAACTATTGTCGCTGCTGCAGTAAATATTGTCGGTGCTGCAGCAACTATAGTCGGTGCTGCAGTAACTATTGTTGGTGCTGCAGTAACTATTGTCGGTGCTGCAGTAACTATTGTCGGTGCTGCAGTAACTATTGTCGGTGCTGCAGTAACTATTGTCGGTGCTGCGGTAACTATTGTCCGTGCTGCAGTAACTATTGTTGGTGCTGCAGTAACTATTGTCGGTGCTGCAGTAACTATTGTCGGTGCTGCAGTAACTATTGTCGGTGCTGCACTAACTATTGTCGGTGCTGCAGTAACTAAAGTGGCTGCTGCAGTAACTATTGTCGGTAGTGCAGTAACTATTGTTCGTGCTGCAGTAACTATTGTTCGTGCTGCAATCGGTGCTGCAGTAACTATTGTCGGTGCTGCATCAACTATTGTCGGTGCTGCAGTAAATATTGTCGGTGCTGCAGTAACTATTGTCGGTGCTGCAGTAACTATTGTCGGTGCTGCAGTAACTAAAGTTGCTGCTGCAGTAACTATTGTCGGTAGTGCAGTAACTATTGTCCGTGCTGCAATCGGTGCTGCAGTAACTATTGTCGGTGCTGCGGTAACAATTATTGCTGCTGCAGTAACTATTGTCGGTGCTGCAGTAACTATTGTCGGTGCTGCACTACCTATTGTCGGTGCTGCAGTAACTATTGTCGGTGCTGCAGTAACTATTGTAGCTGCTGCAGTAACTATTGTTGCTGCTGCAGTAACCATTGTTGGTGCTGCAGTAACTATTGTCTGTGCTACAGTAACTATTGTCTGTGCTACAGTAACTATTGTCTGTGCTACAGTAACTATTGTCTGTGCTACAGTAACTATTGTCCGTGCTCCAGTAACTATTGTTCGTGCTGCAGTAACTATTGTCTGTGCTGCAGTAACTATTGTTCGTGCTGCAGTAACTATTGTCTGTGCTGCAGTAACTATTGTCTGTGCTGCAGTAACTATTGTCTGTGCTGCAGCAACTATTGTTCGTGCTGCAGTAACTATTGTTCGTGCTGCAGTAACTATTGTCTGTGCTGCAGTAACTATTGTTCGTGCTGCAGTAACTATTGTTCGTGCTGCAGTAACTATTGTTCGTGCTGCAGTAACTATTGTCTGTGCTGCAGTAACTATTGTTCGTGCTGCAGTAACTATTGTCTGTGCTGCAGTAACTATTGTCTGTGCTGCAGTAACTATTGTCTGTGCTACAGTAACTATTGTTCGTGCTGCAGTAACTATTGTCTGTGCTGCAGTAACTATTGTCCGTGCTGCAATGACTATTGTCGATGCTGCAGTAACAATATGTCCGGTGCTGCAGTAACTATTGTCGGTGCTGCACTAACTATTGTCGATGCTGCAGTAACAATATGTCCGGTGCTGCAGTAACTATTATCGGTGGTGCTCTAATTATTGTCGATGCTGCATTAACGATTGTCGGTGCTGTGCTAACTATTGTTGATGCTGCAGTAACTATTGTCGGTGCTGCATTAATTATCGACATTGCTGCAGCGAATCGTTGGTGCTACAATGACTCATGTCGGTGTTGCGGTGTCTCTCGCCAGTGATGCAGTGATTCTCGTTAGTGTAGCAGTAAACTAAACCAGTAACTGTCAACAGTGCTGCAGTGACTCATGTTAGTGTAGCAGTAATTGTCGTTGGTACTGCATTAACTATCGACAGTGCTGCAGTGACTCGTCGGTACTCTTGTCACACCCGCCGGTGTTTCAGAGTTCCAGCCTTGTACTGCAATCCCCAGTGACCAGGTATGTGATTGAGATACCAATTGAGCTGCCGAGCGAGCTCAAGAACAAGGTTAAAATATTGTGTGCAGTATGAACACAAATATCCGATTTTTTTGTTTAAATCCTAGACATTTGTAACGCTAAGACACAATTCCAGTAGAGGAATTGAAATTAGTTATAGACCCATAGTTGACTGTTTGCGTCGAGATAGGTGGAAAAGCTGATTAAGACGCAACTTTACCGTTCCTTGATGGCCAAGGAAGCAGACTAACTGTTCTAGAAAGGTAGATAGTTAATGTTGAGGAAAGGCAATCACGGCACAAAAAATGTTATGCTGAAGTCGGATGTATTGAGCTGAGAGTCGTAAGTATTGCAGATCGATGTAAACATACAATCTGACACTAATTGCGCTCTAATTAAAGAGGCAGTAAATGGTATAGAACATCAAAGCTTTTACACACACGCAAAACAACAGTAACAACGACAAACATAGAAATGACTTTAGCCACGAGCTGTATTGTGAAATTTACTAAAGATACATTGAATCTACATAATACAATATTTGTCTCAGGCTTTAATAGGCAGAGATGAAAACATAAAAAAAAATAAATTACTAAGAATAAAACAAAGATTGAGTATACGATGAACAATGGATGTTACAAAGTTTCAGTGGCTACTACGAAGCAGGAGGCTTCTACTATCCAGAAAATCACACATCAGCCCTCGATTACCGGCTCGTGGTTTTGGCTACCTTTATAGAAACACTTCTCTCCACTATCACAAAACTGCTTACTCATCTACGCTTGGAAACAGCGACCCCTTATCAGCTGTAACCATAGCAACAGACAACAGCTTGAACGTTGTGCTTCATAAATTGAAGAAATAAAAGCGGGTTTAGATCACTTGTGATACAATTTTCATTGAAAATAAATCCAACGCTAGCGGAGGCTTTTCACTTCGCGTTCTGAAGCCGCGTGGGAGCAAAAATCGTTAGTTCTAGACTTTGCTGGCGATGAGGTAGGATATAGATCTACAGAAGGAGACAGTAATGTTTAGGTACAAGTTGTGTCTTACGATGTTGCTGACAGGAAATTAGTACGATGTCGTTGTTAATAGATGTACAACAGAGGTGGGATAGTAGATGTACAACAGAGGTGGGATAGTAGAAGTACAACAGAGGTGGGATAGTAGATGTACAACAGAGGTGGGATAGTAGATGTACAACAGAGGTGGGATAGTAGATGTACAGCAGAGGTGTGAGGGTAGATGTAAAATAAAGGTGGGATAGTAGATGTACAACAGAGGTGGGGTAGTAGATGTACAGCAGAGGTGGGATAGTAGATGTACAGCAGAGGTGGGAGGGTAGATGTACAATAGAGGAGGGATAGTAGATGTACAGCAGAGGTGGGATAGTTGATGTACAACAGAGGTGGGATAGTAGATGTACAACAGAGGTGAGATAGTGGATGTACAGCAGAGGTGGGAGGAAAGATGCACAATAGAGGTGAAACGGTAGATGTACAACAGAGGTGAGATGGTAAATGTACAGCAGAGGTGAGATAGTATATACACAACAGAGGTGGGATAGTAGATATACAACAGAGGTGAGAGAGTAGATGTACAACCAAGGTGAAATGATAGATGTGCAACAGAGGTGAGATGGTAGATGTACAACGGAGGTGAAATGGTAGATGTACAACGGTGGTGAGATGCAGGATGGCTCATGCAAAAGCAGCTTTCCATAAATGAGGAAGATACCATGCAATCCATTTTTGAAAGTAGAAACAAGAAAAAGAGCTCTGAAATTTTATGCAGAGCCAGTCTTAACATATGTATGTGAATCACGGACAATAGGACAACCGACAAGAATATCACTGGAGTCTGTAGAAATGTGGTTTTATAGAAGAATGGTGAGTATACCATGCACAGCTAAGAAGAAATGAATGAGGCCAAAGCAAAGAGAGAGCTAATTTCCAACATTAGGAAGAAACAATCATCATTTTTTGTCCAAGCAATGAGAAGAGAACAGCTGGAATACCGTGCAGGCACGGTACTTGATGATGCCGCTGTTAAGTTAAGTTATTCTTTAGTGTCATTCTTGATGCAATGTTTTAATTTTCCGTTGCTATTTCCATTGCTTCCTGTGTTTATTTTTTTGGCACTTTGTTGTATGTTATTTTTAACTTTGAGACAACAAAGAAGTTTTCAGGTCATCTGCAGTGTAACTACTTCATGAAGCTCGTGTTCATGTATGCTTTTATTCGTCGTTTTCTAGTTCTATCTTTTCTTCTTCTCCTATGATTTGTTGGCTTAATACTGTCTGGGGGGAAGCTGTCTAGTGGTGATAGTGTTACACATTACAACTTGTGGAGCTATCGTTTCTTCAATGTTATCCAGAGCTGGTGTAAACCAAACTCTTTTCCTTACATTGTTATTTTTTACTCATGTTTTTGTATTTATTTTATTTTATTGTTTTTTTTTTGTTCTTTGTTATAGATATTGCTAGTTATATACCATAGTTGTATAGAGTAAAGAAGGGAGTTAAAACAGCGTACGATGAAAGCTTTGGAAGAGCAAATAAAACATGGTAACGTTACGGACACAAACACGGCCTTCCTCTTAAATAAAAAAAAAACAGTGCACTCACAGAACACGAGAAATGTACTATAATCTAACTATATCATAAAAAGTGGCTAACAGTGTTGTATATATTTAAAACAAATATAGAAATAAATAAATACTTAGCTGGCTATGGAACCCCAGTCCACAAGTTGGGTATATGTGAAATGGGAACGAGAGCGAAGTTGGAGAGAAGTGAAAAGTAATACCACCAGTTGCTACTCAGAGAACAACAGCTGAGGATGGGGTAATAGAAAGTTAGAAATTAGATAATGGCTGATAAAGGGGCACTAGAGATGACTGGCAGCAGTGCAATCATAGCACCCAACCACACAAATACACTGAGTACAAATGCACCCCGGTTACATATAAGTGAATGCACACACGCATACACGCAATTCAGCATTTTTTGTTTGTTTTGTTCTCACGTGGAATGCAGTAATAAAACACTGTGCTCACCTCGTTTTCTGTTTATTGGATTTACCGCAACACTGCAATTTTGTTTACCTATTCCTAAGTTTTAATTATTCAAAAAAGCATTTGACAGTATTCATAGAGATTCTTTGTGGAAAGTTCTGAAGCAATATGGCTTACCATCAAAAATCATAAATATCATTAAAGACATGTATGATGGCTACACATGTGCAGTTCGAACAGAGGAAGGACTGAGCGAATGTTTCCCAATACAAACTGGGGTTAAACAAGGATGCATTTTATCGCCCTTGTTATTTGGAATTGTTATGGACTTCATAATGAAGAAATGCTGCACTGGTAATAAAGGCATCGAATGGATACAAGTAGATCGTTTGGAGGACCTCGACTTTGCTGATGACATAGTTCTCATCAGCAGTCATATAAAAACGATGCAGGAAAACCAAATGAACTATCATTAATAGCCAGCAAAATTGGGCTTGAGATCAATCATGAAAAGACTAAAGTCATGAAAAGCTTAATTCCAACAGACGACAAAATATACATGGAAAACAAACCGGTAGAAGAGATCGATCACTTTATCTATCTTGGAAGTCACATTGATCGAGAAGGGGATACAAGCAAAGAAATTAGAATCAGAATAGCTAAAGCATCAATGTCTTTCAGAAACCTTGAAAAGTTGTGGAAATCAAAACTCATCAGCACAACACAAAACTTAGGCTATTCAAATCAAATGTACTATCAACCCTTACGTATGCTTGTGAAAGCTGGAAAACAACAAGAGATATAGAAACAAAGTTGAACGCATTCGAAAATAAATGTCTAAGGAAAATACTTGGTATAGCATGGAACAAATTCAAAACAAACGAGGAAATTAGAGAAATCGCCAATCAACCACTAATATCTTCAGTAATAAAGAAAAGACGATGGTCATATGTTGGACATGTGATGAGAAGAGATAATAACCGAATAGCAAAGCAAGCCCTCATGTGGGAAACAACAGGTACGAGAAAAAGAGGGAGACACTGAGAAGAACATTGATGAGAGAGGCAAGAGCAACAGGATTCGGCTCCCTCAATGAGATAGAGCTGCTTGCACAGAACAGAGACAAATGGCGAGATTTGATAAAATATCTTTAAAAGAAAACTGCTAGAACAAAAATTCAGATAGGAGAAGGTGTATCTTGGTCTACGCCCTATGGGCCGGCTACGGCTCGAAAGGTCAATAGATAGATAGAAGTTTTAATTTCATGAAAAATATGCTAACGTCAAAACAAATAACACCAGGACTAAAACTAAGAACAACAAAATGTTATATCATTTCAACATTCTGTGTGGTTCAGAAATATGGATATTAGAAAAGTGAAATGAGAACTACTAAACACAACCGAAACAAGACAAATGAGGTTTCTTCGGCCATGTTAAAATACACAATAGTCGAATAAAAATAATCTTGGAAGGAAAAATACAAGGTAAAAGAGGCAGACGCAGACAAAGAATAACATGGACGAGTAACATCAAGATATGGATAAGTCAGCCTATGATAATCTGCGGTGCATAAAGGAGGAGACAGCGCGGAATGGTAGCCAATCTTCGATACGAAGACGGTACTTAATGACGATGATTCCTGAGTATAGATATTACCTCTTACCGGGTCTAAACCAGCTTTAATAAATCAATTTTCGTGCCAGTGTGTAAGAGGTAATGATTGGACTAACAATCTTGCCTGTTTGGCTCCCTTGAGTTCGGAAAGACAATGCCGCGAGACACTGTGAATGCCCTCAGGTACGCTGGAAGGAAGAAACGACTCAAAGAATTATCCTGGAACAGCAAACATGAACAGACTGTACGAGTATCATATCACGGTGGGGGATGCCAGACACGAACTTTACGCAGAAGACTATCAACCAACACAACACCAGTTACGTTAGCCGCTACACGTCGAGGGATACACTTCGGAAGAGATCTAAACATTTATGGACTTATTCGATGTGCGAAAAGGATGAAATGTCAACCAAATTAAACTAAACTAAAACTAATAATTTAGCGATCAACTAGTCTCCCTCTCAGTACCAAGCTTTAAATGTACAAGTCACATGTACTACCCATATTCCTATATGCAGCAGACGCATGGAGAATGAACCATATGATGGATAGCAGCCTTAGAGGATTTGAAGGTCGCTGTTTAAGAAAACTCTAAACATCCTTTGTGATCAACATAGTTACGATCAAAGATGTCTCCTGATGTTCAGGCATTAACAACATCAGTCAAGAAATGAAAAGAAAACGTTGGAGATGGCTAGACCACGTTCTGCGAATGAAACGAACCAGATATCAACACCAAGCATTAACATGGACACCACCTGGCAAACGAAGTAGAGGCAGACCATTGGGGACATGGCGACGAACTATACATGATGAAATGAAATAGGCTGGCAGGTCCTAGCGAGAATTGTCCATGCTTGCTCCAGACCGGATTGGACGGAGATCTTGTGAGTGCCCAATGCTCCGACCGGAGTTCAGAGAATTAAGCAGAAGAAAAATAAATCTAATAAACCATGTCTTCTCGATTGCATTGTCTCTAGTGCTGACGGCAGACGTTTTGGGCCGAAAAGCGTAGATGTGGCAGCTTCATTAGGCCACGATACCAGACATCAGACTATTTTAGCGCACTTTTAAAGCCCGTTGATGAATCGGAACAATCGATGGCCAAGCACACAAACATGCGTTTCCTTTCTTCTCATTATGTTTATTATACATATTTTTTTAAACAACAGATTTCTTGTTTCCCCCTAAGGTGGCCCCTCCTAACCACTGTCTAGTTCACTTCATTCTCCATAATTACAGCGTGCTACACTTTACATCTGTGTTTTCACCTGTCACTAGAACACATCACTTCAATTTCACCCTCATCTGTCCAAGGTTTGATCAACTCTGGCAGTTAATGTAGGTCACGACACTGATCAGAGACCTACTTTCAGCAGACCAGGTCGAGGTCGTTATCTCATTCAGAGGAAAATAAATGGAGACTCATTTAATAGAAATGAGTGCTTGAAAAACGTTTGTTGCCAATATCAAAGTTAACAATGAGCTAACAAGTACAAGGATTCTGTTGTTGAGGTTCCCACAGGAACCGTTCAATCTGTGATTGTTTTGATTATACAGACATCATTTCATCCATTACTAATACCGTCACTATTCTAATCATCTCATACATTTCTTCAATTTATTTACTTTATTGAACTATTTTTACTTTCTTCCTTTCATTCATTTATTTTACTAAATTATTTTTACTTTCTTCCTTTCATACATTTATTTTACTAAATTATTTTTACTTTCTTCCTTCCATTCATTTAATTTTACTAAACACATTTTACTCCATTCATTTATGTCACGAAACTATTTTTACTCATTTCCTTATATTCATTTGTTTCAATAAACTATTTTTACTCCCTTCCTTTCATTCATTTATTTTACTAAACTATTTTTACTCCCTTTCACAAATTTATTTTACTAAACTATTTTTACTCCCTTTCACAAATTTATTTTACTAAACTATTTTTACTCCCTTTCATTAATTTATTTTCCTAGACTATTTTTACTCCCTTCATTAATTTATTTTCCTAGACTATTTTTACTTGCTTTTTCTCTCTCATCAGTTGGTTTGTTCTCATTTGTCTTGCTATAGCTGGATAGTATCGAAATATTTACTATTCTCTTCTACTCAGCCTTTTGTCGCTTTCTCATATTCTACTTAGTTAAATTTAAAACAAGACAAACAAGAAGAGACAAACCTCGTCAATCTTATTCTTATCCCTTCTTCCTTCACTCTACAAATCTCTTTAATCTTCTTCTTCTCCCTTCTTCATTCACTCTACAAACCTCGTCAATCTTATTCTTATCCCTTCTTCCTTCACTCTACAAATCTCTTTAATCTTCTTCTTCTCCCATCTTCATTCACTCTACAAACCTCTTTAACCTGCTTCTTCTCCCTTCTTCATTCACTCTACAAACCTCTTTAACCTTCTTCTTCTCCCTTCTTCATTCACTCTACAAACCTCTTTAATCTTCTTCTTCTCCCTTCTTCATTCACTCTACAAACCTCTTTAATCTTCTTCTTCTCCCTTCTTCATTCACTCTACAAACCTCTTTAATCTTCTTCTTCTCCCTTCTTCATTCACTCTACAAACCTCTTTAATCTTCTTCTTCTCCCTTCTTCATTCACTCTACAAACCTCTTTAACCTTCTTCTTCTCCCTTCTTCATTCACTCTACAAACCTCTTTAATCTTCTTCTTCTCCCTTCTTCATTCACTCTACAAATCTCTTTAATCTTCTTCTTCTCCCTTCTTCATTCACTCTACAAACCTCTTTAACCTTCTTCTTCTCCCTTCTTCATTCACTCTACAAACCTCTTTAACCTTCTTCTTCTCCCTTCTTCATTCCCTCTACAAACCTCTTTAATCTTCTTCTTCTCCCTTCTTCATTCACTCTACAAACCTCTTTAACCTTCTTCTTCTCCCTTCTTCATTCACTATACAAATCTCTTTAATCTTCTTCTTCTCCCTTCTTCATTCACTCTACAAATCTCTTTAATCTTCTTCTTCTCCCTTCTTCATTCACTCTACAAATCTCTTTAACCTTCTTCTTCTCCCTTCTTCATTCACTATACAAACCTCTTTAACCTTCTTCTTCTCCCTTCTTCATTCACTATACAAACCTCTTTAACCTTCTTCTTCTCCCTTCTTCATTCACTCTACAAACCTCTTTAACCTTCTTCTTCTCCCTTCTTCATTCACTATACAAACCTCTTTAACCTTCTTCTTCTCCCTTCTTCATTCACTATACAAACCTCTTTAACCTTCTTCTTCTCCCTTCTTCATTCACTATACAAACCTCTTTAACCTTCTTCTTCTCCCTTCTTCATTCACTATACAAATCTCTTCAATATTCCTCTTCTCCCTTCTTCAAACTTATAACTCCATCCTGCTACTACCACTCTTCAGTTTCACGTTATTTTTTTAAAATCATTGTTTCTCTGACAACTTTCAAGCACATCACCACTTCTCATTGTTTCTCTGACAACTTTCTAGCACATCACCACCTCTCATTGTTTCTCTGACAACATTCAAGCACATCTCCACCTCTCATTGTTTCTCTGACAACATTCAAGCACATCACCACCACTCATTGTTACTCTGACAACTTTCTAGCCCTTCACCACCTCTCATTGTTACTCTGACAACTTTCTAGCACATCACCACCACTCATTGTTACTCTGACAACTTTCTAGCGCATCTCCACCTCTCATTGTTACTCTGACAACATTCAAGCACATCACCACCACTCATTGTTACTCTGACAACATTCAAGCACATCACCACCACTCATTGTTACTCTGACAACATTCAAGCACATCACCACCACTCATTGTTTCTCTGACAACATTCAAGCACATCACCACCACTCATTGTTACTCTGACAACATTCAAGCACATCACCACCACTTATTGTTACTCTGACAACTTTCTAGCACATCACCACCTCTCATTGTTTCTCTGACAACATTCTAGCACATCACCACCTCTCATTGTTACTCTGACAACTTTCTAGCACATCACCACCTCTCATTGTTTCTCTGACAACTTTCTAGAACATCACCACCTCTCATTGTTTCTCTGACAACATTCAAGCACATCACCACCTCTCATTGTTACTCTGACAACTTTCTAGCACATCACCACCACTCATTGTTTCTCTGACAACATTCAAGCCCATCTCCACCTCTCATTGTTTCTCTGACAACATTCAAGCACATCACCACCTCTCATTTATTCACTATATTTTCTTCATCTCCGTGTTCTGTAGTTTAATTTGAGCATCAAATGTTTTCCCTTACCGACTTGTTAAGTATGTCCTCAATTGAGGTCTTAATTTAAAACGTACTTGGGGTGGGGGTGGGGGGAAGAGAGGGCATCACGTCATATGTTTACTTTACGTGGGTGATCGCCAGGTGTCACATGTGATCTGTCTAATTGTCACTTTTAGATGTTTACATTAAACTTATCTGATCTTGTCCTCCATTTTGAAAAGAACATTTGACACAACTTTTAAAATCATATAAAGTGACACATGACAATTCACAAACAGCAGAAATAGACTCAAGATGTAACAATGCTTGTCACATTATCGGACAGCTATCACCACTATTGTCCAACAAGGAAATAACTCTAGAGGCAAACCGCGCGCTCTGTAATACAAGCATTATCCCAACGTTGTGCTACCAATGTCAGTTTTGGATACTAGATGCAAGAACAATCAGAAAAATAACATGTACCGAGATGAAATGTGTTAGACGAATGACAGGAAACATGAGAGATAGGTTCAGAAATGAATAACCGAGAAAAAAGCTAGAAATAACTCCCGCCATAAAATATGTATATAAACAATAGACAAAATGGTTTGGCCACGTGATAAGGCAAAAAGATCAAAACACAACACAACGAATCTTCAATAAACGTAGCGAGAACACCAAACCCAAGGGCCGACCATAATAAAGATGGATTGACGGAATATTAGAAACACTAGGAAACATAACAGCAGGAGAGGTCAACAAAAGAGCAAAAGACCACAACTTATATCTCCTCTCGATCAGAGGAAGGAAAAAAGTAGAAGAAGATTCTACTCATTCCTTTCCGCTGTTTATTGTTCTCTACAGCTATGTTTTTCTCCCTACACTTTTTCAAATTCTCATTTCTCTCTCTGTTTTATGATTGTCAAGCGTATAGCCGTGTTCTGATTATTTCTTCGTATAAGACACGACACCACACATTCAAGAATGAACAAACTTGGTGTGTTATAAATAAGTCATCATGTATTATCTATATACATATAGATACTATCAGGCTATCCTTCCTAGCGTTTCTGTAGATACTTGTTCGATCTAATAACAGTCCTGGCCGCTGAAGCACTTCGAATACCGTCGGTGCTGTACCTCAGCTATTCCTATAGTGGATATTCTAGCTCTCTCTCTAGCTCTCTTTCGTCTGTGTCTTCTGTTTCTAACGTTCTCAAATGGCTATCTCGATGTCTATCTCTAGTTCTCCGTCTCTCGTTCTAGTTCTCGTCCTCTAGTTCTGGTGCGTGACTGCTATTCTGATCTCCTGTAATTCTAGTTTCTGCTCTCCAGTTCTCTAGTTCTAGCTCTTCTCTAAGTTGAAGTTTTTCCTGGAATTTCACAGAGCGGGGTCATTTGGTGAAGTTCGCATCCGTTACTAGTAACTCGATTTTCGTGTCTTCCTCTCTGGCTAAACTTCTACCTCCCTGCTAACTATTCTTTCTCCAGATAAAAATGACATCCAACACTGTTCCACTCCTCTCTGAACTCCAAGCGACCCTCCCTAACCATCTGCCACTGTGTGACTAGCCTTTAGTTTGTGAGTTCTACATTCCTTACTGACAGCTAAGGTCATTCCCAGTTTACAACCTTTTGGTCAGTCACAGAGGCTTATTTCTCAACATGGTTTCTTAGTCATCCCTATGTTACATTTGTTTAGTCCTGTTTTGTCCCATGTCCTCGTTTAATTATGATCTAAATATGTATGTGTCATCATTCACGGTTACAAGCGCACCAACAGAATATGATGGCAGAAAGAGTTGTAGAATTTGTTGCTGTCCATGTTTAGGGTGAAGCTAATCTAGATGTCCGTCCTGTGTCGTCTACATTAGCACATGAAACAAGATGAGAATGCTGAACAAACTGTGAAATGTCGGAGAAAAAAGAAATAACTACTTTTGTGTTTTTGTTTAAGCTGAGAGAGGAAAAACATGGCTGAGTATTACACAACATTTCACAAGTTGAGAAAACAGCAACAAAATGGGGGAAAGTAATTCCCCGTCTTCTGTTGCTTTTGGTTTTCTGAGTTCATGAGATAACGCAAGAGATGATTGGACTTCTAGTAGGTCATGAAAATAAACGGTTCCTGCCAAGAGTTATGACGTATGTGGAATATGGTGTATGTGCCAGCTGCACAATTTAATGATCATGTGTTCGGCATCACGCCAGGGCGCCTTACCTTCCATGAAAAACCCGGTACCGGTTAAGCCTGGAAGTTATCATCAGTGCCAAATACTTCATGTCAGTCCTAGAAGCCTGGTTTATGTTCTTTGTTCGGTTCACATGTTGCAGAAAATATTCCGGAGTCGACCGAAGATCAATTTGACATAAACCCTAAAGAAATGAAACACTTTGCTCTCTGTAGCCTATAATGTATTGTTAGAAGAGGGGACATATATAGTTTCTTGTGCTTGCTTCAAGTTTAGCGTATAATGCATTGTTAGAAGAGGGGACAAATATAGTTTCTTGTGCTTGCCTCAAGTTTAGCCTATAATGTATTGTTAGAAGAGGGGACATATATAGTTTATTGTGCTTGCCTCAAGTTTAACCTATAATGTATTGTTAGAAGAGGGGACAAAGATAGTTTCTTGTGCTTGCCTCAAGTTTAGCGTATAATTTAGCGTTGTATACTACTTCTTTCTGTTCTAATAAACATTTTGTATTTTCCTTTGGTTGTGTCTTTTGCCTCTTTAATTGATATCATCATCAGGTGCCATGCCCGTTGGCCACCATCGCTTTTCACATCACTCGGTCCTTCATGAGTGTCACAATTTCAGTCGGTGCTCTTTTATTATGCAATTTGGATAATCTGTTCAATATTGTTTCTCTTGGTTTTCTTCTGCTCTTCTATCCATTCATTCTACCTGTTATAGTATTCTCAATGCTTTCTTTTCGCGTCCAAGAAATGTAGATTGTCTCTTCTTTATGAGTTTGATATTATTGTTGGTGTCTCTAGTTCGTTTTAAACATTCTTCATTTGTCATTTCTGTTATCCGTAGAATTTGTAGCATTCGTAGCATTCTTCTGATAAACCACATCTCAGCTGCTTTATGTTGCGTTGTCCATGACTCGCTTCCATATAGTAACACAGGTTCGATCTAGCACTTTAGGACACATTTTCTAACATCATTAACACCTTGTGATAAAATTGTCCTTCATGGACTACCTGCTTTAGCTAGTTTGTCAGTTTCTTTGTTTTGGCTGCACCAGAATGAGCTTCGGTTATTTCAATCAAAAATTAAGCTGGTGGTAACATTATAGAGAATGTGAGAGAAGATAAATACAAATCGACAAGAGAGAAAAGAATAATAATATTAAAAAGAAGACAAAGGCGCTAACGAGTAAATAATAAACAATAAAGCAGAAAACAAATGTAGTGTGGTATGTGCGTTTTCATTCCGAATACGAAAGTGTAGAAACATGTTCAAAAACAGAACGTTTCATTATCTGTCATCAAGTGCTCGTCAGCTGCTGCAATATTTCATTTCTCCCCACAACTTCACCAATTTTGACTGAATCTCTTTGTTATTTTTCTAGCATATCATTTCCTAGAGTTGTTTGTTTTCTGTCTCTTGAAAGCCTCACGACATGATCCAGCTCGCCAGCGACAAGAATCTTCCTGATGTTGGTAGCCTTCAGCTTTGACCTCGTTTAGAATTCCATCTTGACTTTTATTTGTCGCCAACTCTATCTTTAACTGATCACATCAAAAACAATGAGACCACTTTTCTGTGCACTACAAAGATTTAATCACATTCTTATCGTTTGTCCGATTATCCATGTTTCTCTTTTATTCGTCTTACTTCATTATAGCTCACAGCGAAGAAACGTGTTTGTCTGACTTCTGTTTATAATGACGAATTGCGTGATATCCATTTTTAATGTTTTGTAATCGAACTTTACCTGAGCAACTGTACACGTCACTTAGGTTGTGTACCTACTAGATTACGAAAAGGCATTTGATAGTTTAGACAGAAGAATGCTTTGGAAGTTGCTGAGTCATTACGGAATCCTCATAAAGTTTATTAACCTTATAAAAACAATGTATGAAGGAACAAAATGTAGTGTGGTGCATGAAGGACAGCTTACATAAGCATTTGAAATAAGAACAGGAGTAAGGCAAGGATGCCTTCTGTCTCCATTTCTCTTTCTACTGGCCATAGATTGGATTATGAAAATAACTCAAAACAACAGAAATGGGATCCAGTGGTCACTGACCAAACAACTTGATGATTAGACTTTGCTGATGACATAGCTCTCCTATCACACAGCCATCAACTGATGCAGGATAAAATGAGTATATTAGATGATAGATCACAACAGCTAGGACTAAAGATTAATAGAGATAAGACCAACATTATGAGAATTAATACATTTGGAAATAACCAAATAAAACTAGGAGAAATACCTCTACTAGACGTATAATCTTACATATATCTGGGCAGTAATTTAGATAAAGAGGGAAGGAACAGAAAATGATACCAAAATAAGGATATCAAAAGCAAGAGGAGCTTTCATTGCACTGGGAAACATATGGAAATCCAAAGAAATTAGGCTAAATACAAAAATAAAAATTTTCAACTCAAATGTTAAGTCGGTCCTATTATATGGCTGTGAAACATGGAGAATAACAAAATTGACAATCACGAAGGTACAGACTTTCATTAATGGATGCTTGCGCAGAATAAGGGATGGAAATGGCAGGACAAAGTCACTAACGTGGAATTATGGAAATGTACCAGTCAAATACCAGTGGATAAAGAGATACAGCGAAGACGATGGCGATGGATAGGACACACACCACGGAAGCCAACTGAGAGTATTACACAACAGGCCCTTTTTTGGAATCCCCAGGGGAAAAGACAAAGAGGAAGACCAAGGAATTCTTGGAGAAGACAGATCGAAGCAGAGATGAAGACGATGGGGAAGACATGGAATGATCTTAAAAGAATTGCAAAAAACAGAACGACTTGGAAAGTGTTTGTTGAAGACCTATGCTCCACTGGGAGCTAAAAGGTAGAAGAAGAAGTAGAAGACATCTACACCAAAAACAGTGAGACCACTTTTCTGTGCACTACAAAGATTTAATCACATTCTTATCGTTTGTCCGATTGTCCATGTTTCTCTTTATTCGTCTTACTTTATTATAGCTCACAGCGAAGAAACGTGTTTGTCTGACTTCTGTTTATAATGACGAATTGCGTGATATCCATTTGTGATGTTTTGTAATCGAACTTTACCTGAGCAACTGTACACGTCACTTAGGTTGTGTACCTATGAGGGACTGTTGCTTGTATTCATGATCTTGCTAACGTGTTTGAATGCAACACAAGTACAGCAACAAGGATGTTCAGTTACTTGGGCAAAAACAAATTGAATTAATTCCCATATCATCATCATCATCAAGTACCGGGCCTGCTGGCATAGGTGATCATGTCTCTCCACAACTTTCGATCACAACAGTTATTTATCATTTCTGTTGTTGATCTTCTGCCAAGCCATTCTCTTAAGCTGTCTGATATCTTTTCTCTTTACTTCCACCTATCTCTTCGTCCCTCATTTTTTCCAGTTATTACAATATATTCCAGCTGTTATCTTCTCATTACATGGCCAAAAAATGATGATTGTTTGTACCTAATATTGGAAATTAATTCTCTTTTTGCTTTGGCCTCTTTCAGAACTTTTTCATTACTCTTCGTAGCTGTCCGTGGTATTCTCAACATTCTTCTGTAAAACCACATTTTTACAGACTCCAGTGATTTTCTTGTCTGTTGTCCTATCGTCCATGATTCACATCCATATGTTAAGACTGGCTCTACGTAACATTTAAGAACTCTTTTTCTTGTTTCTATTGTCAAAAATTGATTGCATAGTATCTTCCTCATTTTCTGGAAAGCTGCTTTTGCCTGAGCCATTCTGCATATCACCTTTATTGTACATCTTCCATCTGAGGTTAACAAAGTTCCCAAATATTTAAATTCATTTACCTGTTTTAATATGGTTCCACTTGTCTTTATTTTGCACTGAGGTGATGTCTTTTTCTTTGTTGTTACCATTCCCATATAGTCGAGCTATTATTTTAGTTTATCGCGCTCACTATCGTCAGTTTTAAAGCAATAAGCGAACGTTCACTATTAATATTTCCATTATAGTTCTTGCTATGATTTTTTTAAATTGTAATTCTATCTTTTTTTTTCCATTTTTGCAGAAATCCAAGTAATCAGAGAATATCAATGAGAGATAGAAACAACATATAGAGTAAGCCAACATCTAACAAACCTAATTAAAAGTCTCTACATCAACATCACCTGCACGGTCATCACGTTACATATGCCACTTCGAGGTTAGATCAGAAGTAAGACAGGAGTGTGTACTATCTGCCATATTGTTGATTCCATACATTGACTACATATGCAAGTTAACCAATTCATCGGGGACGGAAAAGATGAATGAATTTTGATTTGCAGACGATCAGGCATCAATGCATGGAAAAATAGGAGACCAACACGAACAACTTACATAGTTAGCAGACCGGGCAACCAATGGAACATGAAAATCGACATCAACAAAGCATAAGTCATGACTATGGCAAAAGAGGAACATAACATCAACACAACGATAGACGATACAAAGTAAAAAGTAAAGTGCCCCCGTCACGCCAAGTGGCGTATAGGGAAATATGGTGTTAGTGACCCTATATTTTACAGACCTTCAGCACATGATTTTTGGGGTAATGTGGTCAGTATTACGCCCGTGCTGATTTACTTTCCCAGAAAAAAATCCGGTACCCATTTAAGGCTGGGTGAACCCGGAAGCCGTCGGTTGGGATCGAACCCTACCCCTTGTCCGTGGTAGTCCAGTTCACTAACCACTGAAACGATAGACGATAGACAACTAAAAATAGTGGATAAATTTAAATATCTAGGAATTCTAGTGACAAACGACAATTCACAAACAGCAGAAATAGACTCAAGATGTAACAAAACTTCAATTATTGGACAGCTATAACACTATTGTCCAACACTGAAATAACTCTAGAGGCAAAACGGGCACTCTACAATACAATCTTTATTCCAACGTTGTGCTACCAATGCCAATCTTGGACCCTAGATATAAGAACAATAAAAAAATAACTACTAACGAGATGAAATGTGTCAGACAGATGACAGGAAACAGTCTGAGAGATAAGATCACAAACGAAGAACTGAGAAAACAGCTAGAAATAATTTAGGCACAGAGTAATAAAGAAACAACAGATAAAATTACCACATAATAAGACAGAAACACCAAAACACAACACAACGAGCCTTTAATAAACGTCAAGAGAACACCACACCGAATGTCCGATCTCGAAAAAGATGCGTTGATGGAATATAGAAATAATAAGAAACATAACAGCAGCAGAGGCAAACAGAAGAGCAAAAGACAACAAACTATAAAAATCCCTCGAAGCTGAAAGGCAAATGAGGAATTAAAGAAAAAAAAATACTTTTGTTACGAATATCTTTTTCTTTTCTAATTTTTGCAAAGACATATATGAAGACATATATGAAGACATATATGAAGACATTTATGAAGACATAAATAGGGCAAGAATGTCATAGAAGGTTTAACACGAGCGTTGGTTTATTTTGACTATCTTGCCATCTGATACTGGAATATCACATTTTGTACTGGACCATCACATCTTATACTGGAATATCACATTTTGTACTGGACCATCACATCTTATACTGGAATATCACATTTTGTACTGGACCATCACATCTTATACTGGAATATCACATTTTGTACTGGACCATCACATCTTATACTGGAATATCACATTTTGTACTGGACCATCACATCTTATATTGGAATATCACATTTTGTACTGGACCATCACATCTTATACTGGAATATCACATTTTGTACTGGATCATCACATCTTATACTGGAATATCACATTTTGTACTGGACCATCACATCTTATACTGGAATATCACATTTTGTACTGGACCATCACATCTTATACTGGAATATCACATTTTGTACTGGATCATCACATCTTATACTGGAATATCACATTTTGTACTGGACCATCACATCTTATACTGGAATATCACATTTTGTACTGGATCATCACATCTTATACTGGAATATCACATTTTGTACTGGATCATCACATCTTATACTGGAATATCACATTTTGTACTGGACCATCACATCTTATACTGGAATATCACATTTTGTACTGGACCATCACATCTTATACTGGAATATCACATTTGTACTGGACCATCACATCTTATACTGGAATATCACATTTTGTACTGGACCATCACATCTGATACTGGAATATCACATTTTGTACTGGATCATCACATCTTATACTGGAATATCACATTTTGTACTGGACCATCACATCTTATACTGGAATATCACATTTTGTACTGGATCATCACATCTTATACTGGAATATCACATTTTGTACTGGATCATCACATTTTATACTGGAATATCACATTTTGTACTGGATCATCACATCTTATACTGGAATATCACATTTTGTACTGGACCATCACATCTGATACTGGAATATCACATTTTGTACTGGACCATCACATCTGATACTGGAATATCACATTTTGTACTGGATCATCACATCTTATACTGGAATATCACATTTTATACTGGATCATCACATCTGATACTGGAATATCACATTTTGTACTGGATCATCACATCTTATACTGGAATATCACATTTTATACTGGATCATCACATCTGATACTGGAATATCACATTTTGTACTGGATCATCACATCTTATACTGGAATATCACATTTTGTACTGGATCATCACATCTTATACTGGAATATCACATTTTGTATTGGATCATCACATCTTATACTGGAATATCACATTTTGTACTGGATCATCACATCTTATACTGGAATATCACATTTTGTACTGGATCATCACATCTTATACTGGAATATCACATTTTGTACTGGATCATCACATCTTATACTGGAATATCACATTTTGTACTGGATCATCACATCTTATACTGGAATATCACATTTTGTACTGGATCATCACATCTTATACTGGATCATCACACTTTGTAGTGGATCATAACATTTGTACTGGATCATCACACTTTGTAGTGGATCATAACATTTTGTACTGGATCATCACATTTTGTACTGGATCATCACATTTTGTACTGGATCATCACATCTTATGGGAGCCGCGATAGCTTAGTGGTGAACCGGACTACAAAGGACAAGAGGTAGGGTTCGATCCCAACCGACGGCTTCCGGTTCACTAAGCCTTTAATGGGTACCGAATTTTTTTCTGGGAAAGTAAAGCGGCACGGGCGTAATACCGAACACTTTAACCCAATAGTCATGTGCCTAAATGGTCTGTAAAATTTATGGCCACTAACTCAATATTCCCTATACACCACTTAGCGTGCGGGAGGTACTTTATTTTTTTTTTTACATCACATTTTATTCTGGATCGTCACATTTTTACTGGATCATCACATTTTTACTGGATCGTCACATTTTTACTGGATCGTCACATTTTTACTGGATCATCACATTTTATTCTGGATCGTCACATTTTTACTGGATCGTCACATTTTTACAGGATCATCACATTTTTACTGGATCGTCACATTTTTACAGGATCATCACATTTTTACTGGATTATCACATTTTTACTGGATCATCACATTTTACACTGGATCATCATATTTTATACTAGATCTTCACATTTTATACTAGATCTTCACATTTATACTTGATCTTCATATTTTATACTGGATCTTCAAATTTTATACTAGATCTTCACATTTATACTGGATCTTCACATTTTATACTGGATCTTCACATTTTATTTCGACAGTATCCAGTAGTACTGCAATCTTGTGTCCAGTTGTATTGACATATAGGGAATTATGATTGTTGGACTTGGATAGTGTCATTGTCTAGAGTCATCTCAATTCTCGTGGATTAACAGGCAGATGCCTCAATAGTTAATCCAGGTGTGGGACACAGAAAGGAAATTCTGAAGGATAACAGTGGAGTTGAACTAGTGGTCGCTGTGGGGTACGTCATGATAAATGACTTCTAGATAAGTTTCCATGCTGTCGCACAAGAAGACATGATTGTGTAGACTACTACTGACAACTTTGTAGCGAACATAGCTGGGACACTCTGTAATAAGTGGCTGCTAGATAAGTTGCCCTGATATCATACAAGAAGACATGATTGTGCAGACTACTACTGACAACTTTGTAGCGAACATAGCTGGGACACCCTGTAATAAGTGGCTTCTCGATAAGTTGCCCTGATATCATACAAGAAGACATGATTGTGCAGACTACTACTGACAACTTTGTAGCGAACATAGCTGGGACACCCTGTAATAAGTGGCTGCTAGATAAGTTGCCCTGATATCATACAAGAAGACATGATTGTGCAGACTACTACTGACAACTTTGTAGCGAACATAGCTGGGACACTCTGTAATAAGTGGCTGCTAGATAAGTTGCCCTGATATCATACAAGAAGACATGATTGTGTAGACTACTACTGACAACTTTGTAGCGAACATAGCTGGGACACTCTGTAATAAGTGGCTGCTAGATAAGTTGCCCTGATATCATACAAGAAGACAGGATTGTGTAGACTACTACTGACAACTTTGTAGCGAACATAGCTGGGACACTCTGTAATAAGTGGCTTCTCGATAAGTTGCCCTGATATCATACAAGAAGACATGATTGTGCAGACTACTACTGACAACTTTGTAGCGAACATAGCTGGGACACCCTGTAATAAGTGGCTGCTAGATAAGTGCCCTGATATCATACAAGAAGACAGGATTGTGTAGACTTCTACTGATAACTTTGTAGCGAACATAGCTGAGGCACCCTGTAATAAGTGGCTGCTAGATAAGTTGCCCTGATATCATACAAGAAGACAGGATTGTGCAGACTTCTACTGATAACTAACTTTGTAGCGAACATAGCTGGGACACCCTGTAATAAGTGGCTTCTAGATAAGTTGCCCTGATATCATACAAGAAGACAGGATTGTGTAGACTTCTACTGATAACTTGTGGCGATGCAGAAAGTAAGGACCTCGCCGCTCCTTCCAAACGCTTCAAAAAGCGAGATATGGGTGGCGGGGAGGGAAGCGTGAGAGTGCGTTTTTGGCAAAGCATTATCTCCATTTTATTCGCCTTAATATTTTATCGAGCAAACAACAATTGCACCACAAATACACCTTGTTCATTCTGCAGTCAGATCTGTCTATACCATATTGACAGATTCAGCCACAAGAGAAGAACAAGATGTTCAGTAAAACAGCATACAGCTTAAGACACTGTTATAGCACCAAACTACTGACTTATTGCATGCTACCAACCGTTTATCAAGACGCCAAAGGCCGTATAGATAGACAGACTGTCAGACAGAGACAGACATATATATATATATATATATATATAGATAGATAGATAGATAGATAGATAGATAGATAGATAGATAGATAGATAGATAGATAGATAGATAGATAGATAGATAGATAGATAGATAGATAGATAGATAGATAGATAGATAGATAGATAGATAGATAGATAGATAGATAGATAGATAGATAGATAGATAGATAGATAGATAGATAGATAGATAGATAGATAGATAGATAGATAGATAGATAGATAGATAGATAGATAGATAGATAGATAGATAGATAGATAGATAGTAGGTAGATAGATAGATAGGATAGATAGATAGATAGATAGATAGATAGATAGATAGATAGATAGATAGATAGATAGATAGATAGATAGATAGATAGATAGATAGATAGATAGATAGATAGATAGATAGATAGATAGATAGATAGATAGATAGATAGATAGATAGATAGATAGATAGATAGATAGATAGATAGATAGATAGATAGATAGATAGATAGATAGATAGATAGATAGATAGATAGATAGATAGATAGATAGATAGATAGATAGATAGATAGATAGAGAGAGAGAGAGAGAGAGAGTCCAAATACTGATCACTCGTTTGTAGAAGACTTTTCGTAACGTAAATAAAGAATACTCCTTCGATTTCTTTCGAAAAGATCAACTAGAGAATGTACCTGAAAAGAAAGAGAACAAAAATAACTCACACCACAACAATAACTTAATTCTCTCCTTGCATTTAATTTCAAAGCTCATTAAAAAGACTGAGTCGATCAGCTGATTATTTGCCAACTGGTGTGATCAATTATTTGACATGAACAAGAGTTTCCACAAGAAAGAGCAATGATTGATTATGATGAATACAGAACCGAGAAAATAATGGAATCAACGAAGCTTAGTTTAAGTACGATGGGGTTGAACTATGGTCCCACTAGAAATAACTCGTCAACACAAGACGGAATCAAGTGGACGGTTTGGCTTACATTGTACATCCGCTGGCATTTCCTGTCCACCCCTTCCACCTAAAGTATTGGCTTTCTTCCTTTCAGTTTTCAATCGGGTGGGCGTGAACGCGTTGTGTCGCTCCTATACGGCAGTACCGCAACATCTCTGTCTTTAGACTGGACACAGCCGCCTTCGACATGGGTAGGTGTCTCCTTTTTGTTCTTCTTCCTTTCAACTCTCTGTGAGGAGTAGGTTTTCAATAAACATTTTCAACTCTCTGTAGAGGGTAGGTCTTCAATAAATACTTGTTTAATTCCCTGTAGAGCGTAGGTCTTCAATAAACATTTTCATCTCCCTGTAGAGCTTAGGTCTTAAATAAACACTTGTTTAATTCCTGTAGAGCGTAGGTCTTCAATAAACATTTTCATCTACCTGTAGAGCTTAGGTCTTAAATAAACACTTGTTTAATTCCCTGTAGAGCGTAGGTCTTCAATAAACATTTTCATCTCCCTGTAGAGCTTAGGTCTTAAATAAACACTTGTTTAATTCCCTGTAGAGCGTAGGTCTTCAATAAACATTTTCATCTCCCTGTAGAGCTTAGGTCTTAAATAAACATTTTCTAATCCGTCCTATTTCTTGTCATTTTTTAAATATCAGTCCATGTCTTCCACATCATGTTCATCTCTGCTTTCAGCTGTCCTCTCCAAGAATATTTTGGTCTTCCTCTTTCTGTCTTCCCATGGGGATTCCAGAAACGAGTGGTTTGGCTTAACATTTTTTGCTGGAACAGCTGCCATGTGTGAAGTAGTAGTCTTTACTGCCAGGCTAAAACGGCACATCTTTCGGCCTGAATTACAAGCTAAGCTAGAATTTCTCACTTGGAGTTGAACCACTTTAGTCAACGGGCAGAAGAGAGAACTCTGTGCTTACATCTCGACATTCTTAGTCAAATATGAAACCATCATAGCCCCGCCATCTTTCGCTGTAAAGACCTGTCAATGAAAGCACACGTGTAAAATACAAATCTGTCAGGGCCGAGCTTTCTATCGAGAGGTCTTATCCCACAACCACGTCATTTCATTAATTTGCATATAAAATATAAGACTTTGCTCGACTCATACATATCCTACATGACAGCACATACACATGTAGAACCATCAACGCAAATTAAATAAGTAAATAAATACAATCAAATAAAAAGTAATGAGCGCTGTCGCGCCAAGTGGTGTATAGGAATTATGATGAATGATCATAATTTGTATCGATCTTCGGCAATTTATTTTTGTTTTTAGGGTAATGTGGTCGGTATTACGTCGGTGCCGATTTACTTCCCAGAAAAAAAAAATCCGGTACCCTTTGAAGGCTAGGTGAACCCGGAAGCCGAAGATCAGGATCAAACCCGATCGCTTATCCTTTCTCTCTCTCCCTCTCTCTCTCTCTCTCTCTCTCTCTCTCTCTCTGCGATCAGGACTCAATCAGAGTAGGATTCCAGACCTCACATGAAGTCAGCTGTCAGGTTAAGTGTGTTTATCGCCCCGACAGACAGAACATCACAATTAGAGTCTGCCAGATCCACTCTGATTGAACACCCGTTAAAACGTTGCACTGTGTTCTGCGCCAATGGCCCAGTGTATCCGATTTGAGCCAGCATTTTATTCAGGTTTGTATTCCTTAGCCTTTGATTGTCCCCAATCTTCCTGCAATGCAGCAGATGATCTTTTCTATAGGGGGATTCTGCCCTTAGATGGTCGGCCCTCCCAGGTTTACGAGCACCATCTGCCCGAGTCACTAGAGGTGACTAACACAGACATGCACACACATAGATATGAGATGTGACCAACACAGACATGCACACAGCGATACGAGGCATGACTAACACTGGCACACATCAAGATATATGACACATGACTAACATAAACATGCACATAAAGATATGAGATGTGACCAACATAGACATGCACACACAAAGATATGAGATGTGATTAACATAGCCATGCACACACAAGGATATGAGATGTGACATACACAGACATGCACACACAAGGATATGAGATATGACTAACATAAACATGCACACAAAGATATGAGATATCACTAACCCAATATGCACACACGAAGATATGACACATGACTAACACAGATACACACTAAAATATGAGATATGACTAAACACATACACACATAAAGTTATGAGACATGATTAACACGGACACACCAAGATATGAGATATGACTAACATGACACACACCAAGATATGAGCCATGGCCAGCAGACACACACACACACACACACAAGCTAAGATATGAGCCATGGCTAGCACAGAAACACATCAGATATGAGCCATGGCTTCACGAAAAAACACCAAGAAATGAACCAAGTCCAGCACAGAAACACATTAAGGTACCATATGCTTGGGTTTGTTGTAGTGGGCAGACTCTTCTTAACGTAGGAATCACCGACATACGAGAGGCCCCTATTAACTATTCACAGGTTTCGTTCAAACAGTTGTCCGGAGATTGAAGAGTGCAGTTTGACCCGTAGAACGTTCCCTTGCATGTACAGTTCCCGGTTGACTGTTCACAGGTGTCGTTGAAACAGTTTTCCGGACATTTGAGAGTGCAGTCTGTTCCGTAGTACGTTTCCTTGCACGTACAGTCTGTACTTTCTGGGTCACATATGATGTCACAGCCATCAGAACACGTCTGTTTGCACTGTAGCCCAAAATTACCATCGGACAAGTGTCACTACAGGTATAGCCAGGACGTTTACATTGTAGGCATTTTCCGGATTTTTCCTTACATAAAGGACAGACACTAAGACAAGATCCGGAGCAGTCGTGTCCATAGATCTCATGTGAACAGTTGCCGTGACACGTACCGATGATGACATTGTAGCCTTTGCAGCACCCACTACACACTGCACAAAACGACCAAAAATGCCCGTCCAGACAATAGGTGTCTGTAAATGTTTGCACCTCACTCACCGTCAGTGCACTGTCGGCCTGCGAAATGGTCGGTGAGAACTCAATCTTAATGTGTGCCATTGTCGCTTGTGTGATGACTACAATAGTGTTCACAGAAATATTTGGGAATGATATATCATTATACTGGAACACTACACCGCCACTGTCAGAGAAAGCCCTTAGAGTGGCATTCTATACCCGAATCATAGTGCTAGCTCGGTGATAAATTCGAATGCTGTGAGTCTTCTGGGGCGTGGCAAAGTTCAGATACCAGTAAACAGAATTGGTTCCACTTCTCAATTGTGTGTGTGTGCAGTCATTGTCATAGAGATTGGTCTTTGTTTTGCCATTAACTGCGGCCTCTGGTCCACATCCGTCTCCTGTATAACAAGCATTAAATGTGTCGGTCTTTTTGTGTTTATTGGAGAGCCACATTCCGACCCCTGCCAATGTAGATGGAGCAGATATTTGCAACTATCGCCCTTCAATCCGAAACTTGTTGATCAGACCAGCCCCAGAGCAAAAGACATCAATCTCGTGCGAACTAACTACAAACCTTGATTCATTGTTACATGAGGCAGAACCATTTAGTTTTACCGTGAAACTGTCTGGATTTATTAAGTCATTCACATAAATCCTAAACCAGGAGAACGGCAAAGATTGATTGAGAGTTGCCTCAACTGATGTAGAATCTGTGTCCGGATTACATGGGGTGTCGTTGTTATCAAACAGGAAAGTAGGTTCAGATTTTTGGTCGTATTTGTAAACGAGATCCAGGCACTGACACTAGGGTCCGAAACTTTCATGCTGACATTAGTACAGTTCACTAACCACTGAGTTATCGCAGCCCCATAAAACCATCAACATGCACTCAAAGAAATGTACCTGTATGTGTCAGATGCAGCCTGTTCATGTTGCCGTACGAAATAGGTTTTGACAAGAAAAACAGTTTTAAATGTTATGTAGAGCCAGTCTTAACATATGGATGTGAAACATGGACAATAGGGCGACAGACAAGAAAATCACTGGAGTCTGTATATTGTTCTCTGGTTTTACAGAAGAATGTTGAGAATACCACAGACAGCTAAGAGAGCAATGAAAATGTTCTGAAAGAGGCCAAAGGAAAAAAGAGAGCTAATATTAGGAGGAAACAATCATCATTTCTTGGCCATGTAATGAGAAGAGAACAACTGGAATATATTGTAACAACTGGAAAAATTGAGGGACGAAGAGATAAAGGGAAGCAAGGAGATAAAATACTAGACAGCTTCAGAGTATGGCTTGGCAGAAGGTCAACAACAGAAATGATAAATGACTGTCGAGATTGAAAATTGTGGAGAGACATGATCACCTACGCCAGCAGGCCCGGTACTTGATGATGATGATGATGCTGAAACTGTGCTACTGTGTTAATGGAGTGGTCAACTGTCCACTTTGTGTTAGTCGCTTATTGCCCCCACAACCCCCAAAATATTAAAATATATAGAGCTGTTATATATTATTTATTTTAAAATATTAATTCAATGTTTATTGGTAGAAACCCTATAAGAATATACGAAAGAAACATACAAATCATTCCTTAACTTCCTGTAATTATTGTTCCCTCTCTTATAAATAATTTTTCCTTTTTTTTTAACGAAACCATGTGTTTACATTACTCGTCAAACTAATTATTTTCCCACAAATTACTTGTTAATAATGAAGCTCACGCACACACAAAAGTCGAACAATTGAGCACAGACCAATCGCTTGATGTGTTTTCGTTATTCTGTAATCAATAATGCATTTGTTGCAAATAGTCCGCAGAACAATTTATTAGTCTGGTGGTGTTGACAATACTTCTGTTGGGTTGTTGCCCTCGACTGTATCAATTTTCGCATTTCGAGGAGTTGGGGGTGATCGTGAGGGGGGGGGGGGGAGGGATTACGGTGGTTTTAATGCAAACAATGAAGCTATACATTCGTGAACTAAGTGAAACAGTTAAAGTTTAATGAATAAGAGAGGGAGAGAGAGAACGAAGGATGGTGACAGAGTTACGGAAATATAAAAAGAAAGTAAGAGAAATGATTAATATAAAATAAAGAGAAAGAGAAGAAAGAGATAGATGAGAAATTTTGAAGAAATGGAAAAAGCGAGGTTGTAGTGGATAAGGGAAAGAGGGAAATGTCTAGAGAGATACATAAATAGTGAGATGGAGAAAAATTAGTAGTGGGAGGAAGAGAAATAACATGAGTACAAGAGTGAGAATAAGAATAAAGAGAAAGCAAAATAACGAAAGTGAATGGGTTAAAATAAGAACCCACAGAAAGAGAAATAACGAAAGTGAAAGAGTTAAAACAAGAACCCACAGAAAGAGAAATAACGAAAGTCGGTGACAACAAGAACAAAGAAAAATAACGATAGAGTAATAATAAGAACAAAGAAAAAAAGAGATAACGAAAGTGAAAGAATGACAATAAGAATAATAAATAACAATATACAATGTGTTTGTTCTGTTAAATGGGGATAAAAAGCCATAAATTAAAAAGGAACAAACAAGACAAAAAAAAGGAGTAAAAACAAGAACAAAATAAGTGACAGAGAGAGAGAACAAAAACGAGAATGGCAAGAAGGTCAGTAAGAGACAAAAAGAAAATCAGAGAAATAACAAGAAAGTATACTTGGGGAAATAGCTGCGGGGGGAGGGAGAAGAGGAGAGAGATATAATTGAGTATAAATATTAGAGAGAGAGAGAGAGAAGAGGAGAGAGATATAATTGAGTATAAATATTAGAGAGAGAGAGAAGGGTTAGTGAGACTGAGGTTATCAATAGAAGGCAGGGAATAGTGCCAGATATAATTGGCGCAGATTGGGTTGTTTTTTCTAAAGAGAGAAGAAAAGAGCTGGTTAAAGGTATCCTGTGTCATGTCATGATGTGGTGACCAACAGTAAGGAAATGGTGAGGAAACTGTTCAACTCAAGGTAACAAGGTTCCCTAAAGATAACGGCTTCTCTAGTCCGTTCAGAAATTGTTGCCTAAACTCAAAATAAATTTCTCGGAAACTATTTTGTAGATTGCTGTAAAATTTTGCTTGCAGTCTTATACTTTCCCGGACCTTAACAAACAATATTTTTTCTGTTAATAAAGTGATCTGTTGTATTATTTTGCTTATACGGCTTATGAAAAAACGGTTTTACAGTCAGTCCCTTCACCTGTTCGATAATTGGCGCACTATCAAATTTTAAGTAAAAAATCTTCACGTAATCTCAAAGTGCACGGAGGATAAGACGTGTTGCCATTACCAGAATATAAAGTAGAGCCAATCAAGATTAAGATTAATATGTGATGTACTGTAAAATCGAATATTTCTTGCACACTGTATGTTTTTGTCCCAATTTATATAAGAAATACTCATATTTGCAAAATTCACTTCGCCTTTGGACTTAATATTTTAGAATTCTTAAGGTCCGAACAAAATCGAAGACTGTATGTAAAAAAATGACGAGATTATGCCAAACAGTTTCTGAGAAAATTGATATTCGATCTGGGCATACATTTGTGAACTGTTTAATTATTATGGGACATAGCCTAAATGGGCATCGGAGGTCCCACTCCTCCAGCCCTTTGAAGAGAAGACGGTAGTAGCATAGACCTACAACATTAGGAGCTGGAAGGAATCCGGTTCAAAGCCGACTAGATGCGGTTGTGATTTAAAAAAAAAATAGGAAACAAATTAATCCTTGGTGTTTTTTATGACTTTACGCTCTCCTGATCACCTTGGTGGTGAGATTTGATGACTAGCCCTCTCGGATAACTGCAACAAACGTAGGTCCCGTGTGCACTCGCGCACGTTAAAAACCTTGGCAGTTAAAATCGAAAGGAGTAGACGATAAATATGGCCGCTGCCTGGCAACATTGTCAGTAGTAATCTACCCACGCTGTGAATCCCTGGCCGTGCTACAGAGTTCGTGCACGTGCACTAGGATTCTCCTATGATTTTCACGGACTGGATATCGAAGCACCTATTAGTTCGCCCGGTATGTAATGATGACGTTCCTAACAGCAATAAATATTCCATGTTACTAAAAACATGTGAGGAGGGTATAAAAGGTACTAGGAATATAGGTACTGACGCCATCTTTGTGTGGTGTACGTCACCATAACAGAGGCGTTACGAAAGCTCTTTTTGTCGACTTTTCATGTGGTCGCCAGTAGCAAGGTCACCGCCCCATCTGCTAAAATTATCACTGTCTCGACCTCGAAAGTCGGACTCCCTGGAAACAACCAGGGTTGGGGGCCTCGGTAGCCTAGTTGGGAAAACCGCCCGACTAAGCTACCCACATTCGGACAACCGGAGTTCGATTCCCGCTGGAAGCAGTGTGAGTAATACTCGTGGTTGCAAAACAAAATACTCCCGCGGTCCCAGCCGATGGCAGAAATGGGTACCAGGGTATAAAACTCTGGAAAGGTGTGGAATGCCGCTTCGCATCCTGAGTTTCGATGCTTGAAGCGACACTATCCAGAAGTCTCCGAACACTTCTGGATAGACTGCCGAGGACATATGGTGAAAACACGCGTGCTAAGACGCTGATACAAGTCTCGCTCTTTACCTATACTTTGAACACAGGACTCAACAGGTTGGATAACAGAAGCAATGATCGCCGTGTGCCCCGTTGTGCTGGCATTTACTGATATAGAAGACATAGCATTTAGTCATTACAGTATCTCTAGACAGGGCAATTTACTTCTCCTGTAGAATCCCGGGATCCAAGAAAACTATAAGAATGACATTATAGTATAATATAATATTAGATGTTTGCCACACACAAGTTATTTACAATTTCCAACGCATTAATGTGGTGGGCTCCGTTAAGTCAGCCGAAGTTTTATTTCTTTGGAAGTTTGCACCATGTTTCGTTCGTTGTAGACTGCATTCACTAGAGTAATCATGACTCCATGGGCGCAGCCATTTTGTGCCTGCTACGTCATCATAATGGTTCATGGTGTGTCCCAAGACCGACCATGCGCTAATCTTGCGATCTGTTGTTTGGTGTGCAACGGGGATAATCTGACGACGAACTGTGTTTTGTATGTTCGGAGTTGGAGTCAAACACGATGTCATAACATCATCAAGCGCTATACATTTAAATACAATGACGATCATTTTCAGGAGGACGTGAGCTTCCGGGCAATATGGTGGATAGGAGGCAGGAACCATTGAAGGCTGTGTCTGAAAAGTGTTCCTTGTTGCAGTTTCCTCATATTCCAAGTCCGGCTTGTTGCAGGAGCTACTGAGTTAAGTGCTCTGTGCATACCGTGAGCTGTGTGTTTCATCCGTTTTGATCTTGTTCCGATATTCCATTGCTTACGATGAATGCTGATATCGTATGACAGGGAACAGTTGGCTGTGTTCATTTTCTGTGCGGTTTCGCCTTATGTCTTCTGGCGTGTGCTGAGACTGCTATGATGGGGACTACAGCTACCTTTCTTTGTTTGGGAGATGGGTTAGTAATTCGGATGATTCCACTGGCACGGGCGGTTAAGCAATTATGGATTTAAATTCGTTTGCAGTGATACCGGGCCTTCCATAACCAAATAACCAAATTATAATATAATATATAAATATAATATAATATAATATAATAAATATAATATAATATAATATAATATTAATATAATATAATATAATATAATATAATACAAATACAATACAATACAATACAATACAATACAATACAATACAATACAATACAATACAATACAATACATACAATACAATACAATACATCAATACAATACAATACAATACAATACAATACAATACAATATAATATAATATAATATAATATAATATAATATTATATTAATATAATAAATATTATATATATATTATATATATTATATATATTATATTATATTTATTATATAATATTATATTAATATTATATAATATAATAATATATATAATATAATATTATATAATATAATAATTTATGTTATAATACCTTGGTAACAAGATGTCAACAACATGTGATTCAACAACTGAAAAAGAAATAAGAGCAGAATGGCTTTTGCGTCAAACTCCTTCAACAGGCTCTCAAATATTTGGAATTCAAAGACACTCAGTAATCACACAGATCTCAGAATCTTTAATTCCTGTGTGAGTGCAGTATTAACTTGCGGGGTGCGAGAGCTGGAAAACAACAAATGCTCTAGACCAACGACTAAACGCTTTTGAGAACAAATGTCCTCGAAGACTGCTAAACATCTTATGGTCAGACTTCAAACCAATGACAGAAAAAGACAACAAACTAATCAAAACTATGACAGAAATAAAACAAGAAATTAATCAAAACTATGACAGAATTTAAAACAAGAAACTAATCAAAACTATGACAGAAATAAGACAAGAAACTAAATAAAACTATGACAGAAAAAAAGAAAACTAATAAAAACTGTGACAGAAATAAGGCAAGAAACTAATAAAAACTGTGACAGAAATAAGACAAGAAACTAATAAAAAACTATAACAGAAATAAGACAAGAAACAATAAAAACTATATGTGACAGAATTTAAGACAAGAAACTACTAAAAACTATGACAGAAATAGACAAGAAACTAATCAAAACTATAACAGAAATAAAACAAGAAACTAATCAAAAACTGTGACAGAAATAAGACAAGAAACTAATCAAAATGTCACAGAAATAAGACAAGAAACTAATCAAAACTATGACAGAAATAAGACAAGAAAACTAATAAAAACTATGACAGAAAAGAAGAAAGAAACTAATAAAAACTATGACAGAAAGATAAGAACAAGAAACTAACCAAAACTATGACAGTAAGAAGACAAGACACTAATCAAAACTATGACAGAAATAAGACAAGAAACTAATTAAAACTATGACAGAAATAAGACAAGAAACTAATCAAAACTATGACAGAAATAAGACAAGAAACTAATCAAAACTATGACAGAAATAAGACAAGAAACTAATCAAAACTATGACAGAAATAAGACAGGAAACTAATCAAAACTATGACAGAAATAAGACAAGAAACTAACCAAAACTATGACAGAAATAAGACAAGAAACTAATCAAAACTATGACAGAAATAAGACAAGAAACTAATCAAAACTATGCAGAAATAAGACAAGAAACTAACCAAAACTAAGTATCCAACTTTGTTAGGAAGCGTTGCTGGAAGTACCTTGGCCATCTTCTCAGAATGGACGCCAAAAGTCTATCTCAACAGGCCATTATATGGACACCGGAGTGTACAAGAAAACGAGGAAGATCGAAAGAAATGCTACAAATAAATATCATCAAAGAGAGCATAAATGTGGGTCTCAGACGCCAAGTGGCGTATAGGGAATATGGTGTTAGTGACCATAAGTTTTACAGACCTTCGACACATGATTTTGTGGTAATGTGGTCGTATTACACCCGTGCCGCTTTACTTTCAGAGAAAAAAATCCGGTACCCATTTAAGGCTGGGTGAACCCGAAGCAGTCGATTATGGATCGAACCCTACCTCTTGTCCTTTGTAGTCCAGTTCACTAACCACTGAGATATCGCGGCTCTCTCTCTCTCTCTCTCTCTCTCTCTCTATATATATATATATATATATATATATATATATATATATATATATATATATATATAATGATAAGGGAACATATGAGACATATTGTTTAGCAGGAAATATTGAGATAATAAGAAACAGTGGAACAGAGAGCAAAGATACAAGTTCTTAACTCGCCATATATCATCTTAGGTTCAAGAGCTTACTCTCGTATCAGCTAGTGGTACTAAGTCAAGTCTTCTTTCCATGTCTTTGTCGAACAAGGCATATCGCGTCGACACTAAAGGGAAACAATCGCTACAGTGCCTGTTCATACTATCAGATATTGCACAAATGGAAATGAGACAAATGGATCAATCATTTATTATCTTTTCAATCAATTAAACCTCTCTCAACAAGTTCAACGTGTGCAGTCGATCTCGGGCCTCCAAATATCAAAAATGGAATGGACAAATGATAGACAGACAATCATCGTCACCAAGTACCATGCCTACTGGCGTAGGTGATCATGTCTCTCCGCAACTTTCGATCTCGACAGTTATTTATCATTTCTGTTGTTGACCTTCTGCCAAGCAATTCTATTAAAATGTCTGGTATCTTTTCTCGCAGTATGTTCACAGTTGTCACAATATATTTCAGCTTTTTCCTTCCCGTTGCATGGCCAAAAAATAATAATAGATTTCCCTAGTATTGGCAATTAGCTCTCTTTTTTGGTTTCGCCTCTTTCAGAATGTTTTCATTACTCTTCCTAGCTGTCCATGGTATTAACAATATTTTCTGTAAAACCACATTCTCAACTCCTAGTGATTTTCTAGTCGGTTGTCCCATTGTCCATGATTCATATACATATGTTTAAAACTGGCTCTACATAACATATAAGATATACTAATAATATTATAGTATACTAACTATCTACTAATACAGCCCAAGGGAGCCGCGATAGCTCAGTGATTAGTGAACTGGACTACAAAGGACAAGGTGTAGGGTTCGATCCCACCCGACGGCTTCCGGTTCACCCAGCCTTAAATGGGTACCGGATTTTTTTTGGGAAAGTGAAGCGGCACGGGCGTAATGCCGACCACATTACCCCAAAAATCATTTGCCGAAGGTCTGTAAAATGTATGGTCATTAACACCATATTCTCTATACGCCACTTGGCGTGACGGAGGGTACTTTACTTTTTTTATTTAATACAGCCGACACTTGTATTTGCTGCAGACATTCCAGTTAAACTTATTTATTATAGCAGCCATCTCATACAGCCCTCATTGTATTGCTGCAGACATTCCAGTTAACTTATCTATTATAGCAGCCATCTCATACAGCCCTCACTTGTATTGCTGCAGACATTCCAGTTAACTTATCTATTATAGCAGCCATCTCATACAGCCCTCACTTGTATTGCTGCAGACATTCCAGTTAACTTATCTATTATAGCAGCCATCTCATACAGCCCTCACTTGTATTGCTGCAGACATTCCAGTTAACTTATCTATTATAGCAGCCATCTCATACAGCCCTCACTTGTGTTGCTGCAGACATTCCAGTTAACTTATCTATTATAGCAGCCATCTCATACAGCCTCTTTTGGTCTAGATTCAGTTGACCTAGTGATGTCTTGCAAGAGAAGGGAGCGATGATTGTCGGCAGAGAGGTCACCGATCTTGCCCTTCCTTACTTCCCAAAGTTACATGCACAGAATTGAATATGTAACATAGACACGGTATTGAAATATGTAACATAGACACAGTATTGAAATATGTAACATAGAACATTATTGAAATATGTACATAGACACAGTATTGAATATGTCATGTGTTGCTGCTACATGTCACCTTTTCGCCGTATCACTCGTTCCAGTTGACACACAAATATTGCTATTGTTAGCCTTCGATTTAAACATGATCATAATGTCGACGCCTAACATCACCCATAAACAAGCATTGTATAGGGAAAAATACTAGAAGGAAAACGACCTACTTGTGGATCTAAAGAGAGATAAATTGTTCTGTAATGGGAATGTCAGGCAAACTTCTCTATATGATGAAAAGATAAAGGTAATTTTTCTGAAAATTTCGCTCACGGAAAACAAATATGAATTGCACAAAATAGGAAATGAAATAATAATGAGATTATGAAAGAGAAAATATGCGACATCGACATATAGATATGTACATCTATACATATACATCTCTACTATTGAATCTGTCAAAAAAATATTGAAATCAGTCCTGAGTAAAAGTGATCAACAAAAAAAAACCGTCTGAAAGTGATAACCGAAGGTGATTTACAAAACAGTCTCGCAGTGATAGCTGAGGTGATCGACAAAACAACACCTGACAGTGATAATCTAAGGTGATCGACCAAACAATCGGACAGTGATAACCGAAGGTGATCGACCAAACACCGTCTGACAGTGATAACCGAAGGTGATCGATAGAACACCGTCTGACAGTGATAATCTAAGGTGATCGACAAAACACCGTCTGACAGTGATAACCGAAGGTGATCGATAAAACACCGTCTGACAGTGATAACCGAAGGTGATCGATAAAACACCGTCTGACAGTGATAACCGAAGGTGATCGACAAAACACGTCTGACAGTGATAGACGAAGGTGACTGACAAAACACCGTCTGAAATGATAGCCGAGGGTGATTAACATAACATCTGACAGTGATAACCGAATGAAAAAAAAATCAGACTTTGTGATTGAACTCATTCATTCATTTTCCTCTTGTGTCCAAGACAGCACATAGGGCGGAAGTCATAGTTCTACCGATTGGCGATCTGCTTCTAGCTCATGTAGAATTGTGTGTTAACCTTCCTTGAACTTGTGAAAGGTTAATTGACAGGACACAATTGAGAGACAGGCTGTGGTGTCCACGTTCTAAGATAAGTTTACCTGAGAGCATCACTTCGGTTATGGAACATTTCTTCTTTCTGCGCGAAGGGTGAGACTATTTTCTTTCTTTACATTTGATCCCCCTAAATAAGGACGACAAAATAAGTAACGATTGAAGATACCAGCCTGGTTTCTCTTGTAATGTACAAATAAAATTTACTTGTGTTTCTGAGAAAACTTACGAACCGTTTCTCTTCTTATTACAATTCCCCCTCCTCTTTCTTCCAATTACAATATCCCCCTCCCTCTCACTTCTAATTATACCTCCCCTCCCTCCTTTTTAATTACAATCTCTCCCCTCTCTTCTAATTACAATCTCCCCTTCCCTCTCTTCTAATTACAATCTCCCCTCTCTTCTAATTACAATCTCCCTCCCCTCTCTTCTAATTACAATCTCCCTCTCTTCTAATTACAATCTCCCTCCCCTCTCTTCTAATTACAATCTCCCCTCTCTTCTAATTACAATCTCCCTCCCCTCTCTTCTAATTACAATCTCTCCTCTCTTCTAATTACAATCTCCCTCCCCTCTCTTCTAATTACAATCTCCCGCCACTCTTTTTTAAATTACAATTTCTCCCCTCTCTTCTAATTACAATCTCCCCTCCCCTCTCTTCTAATTACAATCTCCCTCCCCTCTTTTTAAATTACAATCTCTCCCCTCTCTTCTAATTACAATCTCTCCTCCCCTCTTATAATTACAATCTCCCCTCCCCTCTTTTAATTACAATCTCTCCCCTCTCTTCTAATTACAATCTCTCCTCTCTCTTCTAATTACAATCTCCCCTCCCTCTATCTAATTACAATCTCCCTTCTCTCTTTTTTTAATTACAATATCTCCCCTCTCTTCTAATTACAATCTCCCCTCCCCTCTTTTAATTACAATCTCTCCCTCTCTTCTAATTACAATCTTGCTTTCTCTTAAAAATATATCTCCAGGCTCCATCTGTTTGTTTCCAACTTCAACTAGTTGACAACCATAACGCAGGATATTATTGTTGTTTTTCTCGTTCTTTTTTGTGTGAATTTTTTAACTTTTTTTTCGCCTTCTATAACTTGCTCCTTATTTCTTCCATGTTGTCTTCTTCTCTCTTCTCCTCTTCTGCTATAATGATTGTGTCTTTTCGATGTTAGTAATATTAGTGTAATTTGTTTTTTTTATTTAAACTTTCACTGCTTTAGTTAGTTCTTAAAAAATCCTACCATTCTTCTGCCAAATCACACTACCGTTTTCTTTAAAGGTTTTCTTATCTTGTTTCCGAGTGCCAGTATTTCTTCAATATGCCAGACCTGGCTCTATATTATACTTAATGACGTTTGCACACAGAAATCGATCTCTTAATATTTCATGGGAAATCTCATGAATACCAGGATTATTAATCCCAGCGGGAAAAAAAGCAATTATTTTTATTTTAAGTTCAAGAAATAGAAGTAGACTAGTGATAACATTGTCATGATTCTTTCATTTATCAATCTCCATGGTGGACTGGTTCGCCTCGATGCAAGACACCGGCCTCGAGACAGAGAGGTTTGGGTTCAAATCGCGACTGCACCGGATTTTTATTTATGATTTCTCTCTGCGGCACCACCGCTGGCCTCAGCAGCGAGGCCCGGCTTGAAATGGCAATTATTCATCGCCGGAAAAAAATATAAGTATCTCCGAAGACGGAGTTGTATGCCTGTGCGGCGAGAGACCTTGTGCACACGGCTACACGATTGCCAGGGAAAAACTGATTAACAGGCAAAATTCAGTTCCTAGTCTCTATTGACTTCGTCAGCGGTAAAGAGCTGGAGAACGCCAAAAATATTTTAAACAGAAGAAAAAAATACACGTCTCCTTCGTTGCCCAGTTCCAACTTAATGAAACTGAGGTTACACAGCATAAAGACAAAACTCAGCCAGGAATGTCTACGAACGCATGTCTCAACAAGTCTGAGGTTTACACAGCATAAAGACAAAACTCAGCAGGAATGCCTACGAACGCATGTCTCAACAAGTCTGAGGTTTACACAGCATATAGACAAACTCAGCCAGGAATGCCTACGAACGCATGTCTCAACAAGTCTGAGGTTTACACAGCATAAAGACAAAACTCAGCCAGGAATGTCTACGAACGCATGTCTCAACAAGTCTGAGGTTTACACAGCATATAGACAAACTCAGCCAGGAATGCCTACGAACGCATGTCTCAACAAGTCTGAGGTTTACCACAGCATAAAGACAAAACTCAGCCAGGAATGTCTACGAACGCATGTCTCAACAAGTCTGAGGTTTACACAGCATATAGACAAAACTCAGCCAGGAATGCCTACGAACGCATGTCTCAACAAGTTGCTATGACATCACTCAAACAGATATCTACGCACACTTGGAGTGATAATAAACTGCCTCACCTTCGAGCGACCTAGTTACATGAAACGTTCTAGAGATGCTGAACTTTCGATCAAATAAAGTTGAACCAAAGAAAAAAAAAACAGTTAATAAAAGCTAGCTCAGATATGGCTACCGGCACATAATGTGTAGACAAAGAACGCGGGGTGAGCGATATGTTGCGGACAGTGAGTTAGCGCAGAGAACAGGAGGCGCGGATTGGGCGCATGAAGTGCCCGGTAGACAACTTGGACCAGATCGACATTTGGCTCAGCGACGTCCCAAGATGAGAAAGGACATTTTAATGCTACGGCGCCAGCTTTTCGACATAATGGACAAGGTTAAGTGTATCCAAGTTTGATTACTCTAAACTTATTACTGTCTTGTGTTCAACTACTGCTTATATCTTCAGACTCAAGAATTTGGTGATTTGTTTAAATTCATAATGAATTTACGAAATTCAGTGTATTATTTGACTTAGATGTGTGCGCTGAATTTATTCAGTTACTTTATCGCAGTTAAATTATAATCATCTATTCTCTGAGTAATTATCGTACACGGCTTTTCGTGGGCAGTTGAATCTATGTTTTATATAGTGGATTAAAGTAGATGATTCATTTGTGCTAACGTAATCAAATAACATTCTTTCTATTTCAAGAAATCAAGATAAGTAATGATTGAGAAACACCTTACCTTTTTTTTAAATAAAAAATAAGGATATTGTGAAACTCACCGCAGGGGTTAATTTGATGCTCAGGTCTGCATGTGATCTTATTATCTGACTACTGTATCTATCTATCTATTGACCTTTCGAGCCGTAACGGCCCATAGGGCGTAGACCAGATACACCTTCTCCTATATGAATTTTTGTTCTAGCAGTTTTTCTTTTAAAGATATTTTATTAAAATCTCGCCATCTGTCTCTGTTCTGTGCAAGCAGTTCTATCTCATTGAGGGAGCCGATTCCTGCTGCTCTTGCTCTCTCATCAATGTTCTTCTCAGTGTCTCCCTGGGTCTTCCTCTTTTTCTTTTACCTGTTGTTTCCATATGAGGGCTTGCTTCGCTATCGATTATTATCTCTTCTCATCACATGTCCAACGTATGACCATCGTCTTTTCTTTATTACTGAAGATATTAGTGGTTGATTGGCGATTTCTCTAATTTCCTCGTTTGTTTTGAATTCGTTCCATTCTATACCAAGTATTTCCTTAGACATTTATTTTCGAATGCGTTCAACTTGTTTCTATATCTCTTGTTGCTTTCCAGCTTTCACACGCATACGTAAGGGTTGATAGTACATTTGATTTGAATAGCCTAAGTTTGTGTTTGTGCTAATGAGTTTTGATTTCCACAATTTTCAAGGCTTCTGAAAGACATTGCTGCTTTAGCCAGTCTGATTCTAATTTCTTTGCTCGTATCCCCTTCTCGATCAATGTGACTTCCAAGATAGATAAAGTGATCGATCTCTTCTACTGGTTTGTTTTCCATGTATATTTTGTCACTTGTTGGAATTAAACTTTTCATGACTTTAGTCTTTTCATGATTGACCTCAAGCCAATTTTGCTGGCTATTGATGATAGTTCATTTGTGTTTTCCTGCATCGTTTTTATCTGACTGCTGATGAGAACTATGTCATCAGCAAAGTCGAGGTCCTCCAAATGGTCTCCTTGTATCCATTCGATGCCCTTATTACCAGTGCAGCATTTCTTCATTATGAAGTCCATAACAATTCCAAATAACAAGGGCGATAAAATACATCCTTGTTTAACCCCAGTTTCTATTGGGAAACATTCGCTCAGTCCTTCCTCTGTTCGAACGCACATGTGTAACCATCATACATTGTCTTTGATAATATTTATGATTTTTGATGGTAAACCATATTGCTTCAGAATTTTCCACAAAGAATCTCTATGAATACTATCAAATGCTTTTTTGAAGTCGATGAAGTTAAGTACAAAAGGTTTTTGCTTTTCAATATGTTCCTCCAATATAAGTCGTAGAGTGAAAATGTGGTCAAGACAGCTTCTCCTTTTCTAAACCCAGCCTGTTCTTCACGCATTACTGTATCTATTGATCCTTTATTCTATTTAGGATGATTTTACAGAATAACTTTGAGGCAACTGACAAAAGTGTCACGCCTCTCCAGTTGTTACAATCTCTAGATTGCCCTTTTTTGGGATCTTAACAATGATTCCTTTTTCCATTTATGAGGCGTCTTCTCTGTTTTCCAAATGATGTGAACATTTTTTTGGAGATGTATTAAATTATGGCTATCCATTGCCTTGAGGATCTCAGCTGTTAACTTATCCTCTCCAGCAGCATTGTTATTGGTCATTAGCTTTAAGGTGGTTTCTATTTCACTCAAGGTGAAGTCATCTAAATTTACATCTAATTCTGCTGCGGTGTGTTTCAGCTTTCAAAATCTATTAAAATGTGAGGTAGTGGACGGTTAAGAATTTCTTTGAAGTGTTCTGCCCAACGGGCTTTTATGTCTGCGCTTGTTGTTAGCATTAATCCAGATTTGTCTAGAATTGGTGTTCACTGGATGTATAGGTGTTTGTCAGCATCTTTTGTACTGTATAGAGAGTTCTGCTGTCTCTGTAATTGCAGCTGTCTCTGCTTCTCTGCCAAGTTGTCTATATAAGCTCTTGTATCTCTTCTTGCCGAACTTTTCACTTTGTTGTCTAATTCTTTGTATGTTGCTTTTGCCAGAACCTTTCCAAGATCTGTCTTTTACATTAGTCACGGCTCTCTTTGCTTCTCTTCTTTCTTTGATGTATTTCCATGTGGTGTCTGAGATCCAGCTCGTTTTCCATTTTCTTCAGTCCGGCACTTGCTTCTGCTGCTGTCATTAGTATTTTGCTCTGTGAGTCCCACATTTCATTGATATCTAAGTCTATTTCACCGAGTGCTGAATAACAATTACTTAGCTCTATGTTAAACTTTTCCTTTATGGCTTCATCTTTCAGTTTATGACTATCAATTTTATGTGTAATTGACCTCTTCTGTTGGTTTCTAAATTTTAATCTTATTTTCCCAATGCACAGGTTGTGGTCACTATTAACATCAGCACCTCTGTAAGCTCTTACATCTATTAATGATGATCTGAATTGTTGTTTAATACATAGGTGGTCTATTTGATTTGATGTTCTATCGTCAGGAGATATCCATGTTGTTTTGTGAATATTTTTGTGTGGAAATAATGTCCCACCTATAACTAAATTTTCTATAAACATAATTCTATTAATCTTTCTCCATTCTGACTTGTTGTATTACAGCCTTCTCTCCCCATCACATGTTCCACTCCTGCGTTATCTTGTCCTACTTGGCGTTGAAGTCTCCCATTACAATTAAAAGATCGTGTTTTGGTATTTGTTATAAGTTGTTGCAGTTGGTTATAAAAAACGTCCTTAACTTCATCATCAGCTTCGTTAGTAGGCGCATAACATTGAATAATTGAAAGTCTTCCATGTTTTGTTTTGTATCGTGTTCGTATCAGACGGCTATTTACCGGTTCCCATTCTATAAACTTCTTGCAGCTTTGTCTGTCATCATTATGCCTACTCCTTCACGTGTTTTCCATCTTCCCTTCCAGAAAAAACTACTATTTTATTCAATAGATCTCCTACCTGTTCCAAGCCAGCGCATTTCGCTTAATCCTAAAAATCTAGATCGTATCTGTCCATCTCGCTCGCGACCTGTGCATGTTCGTCGGAGCGGCCATTGTTCGCACATTCCAGAATCCTATTTTGTTGTTGTTTTGGGGCCGAAAAAACTATCACTACTATCTACTGCTAATTTACACATTCTGTATCAGGTCTACGTTTCATTAACAACATCGTTTTTACGATAGCGGCTTGTTAAACCTCTGATCAACGGTTCAATACCAAGCCGGAGAAAAATAATTCCTCCATTTTGGAAACAACCGGAAACAGTTTTTTGACTACTGTATAGTGTTATGGATAAGACATAGTGGTTTTATCTTATCACTAAGCAGTTA